>CATQJA010002650.1:1387500-1801580 GCA_958295435.1 Mesorhabditis spiculigera
TCAAAATCAGTAAAAAGCGTACTTTGGATCTGTCGGGTCAATGATCGTCGGCGGTTTCTTGCCCCGTGGCTCGTCGTTGGCTTCATATTTGGGCACGTGCTCTGGCTTTTTGTAGACGATTCGAACTGTGGCGTATTCTCTGGAATCAGAAATAATAGTAATAAAACCATATAATAATTAAACCCGCAGTTATTTTAGGCTATTTAAAAAACTTACATTCCCTCTTTGCCCTTGAACGTCACGCAGTAACGGGCGCCATGTAGCATCCGATGTTCCCGAGCTTCTGGCGTTTCCGTGGCCTGCTTGTGCGCCCTGGAACAATTAAATTAAGTTAATTCACGCTTCCCAGTTAATCAACACCAAAAATTACAAAGACCCACCACCACCTAGCCACCCGGCACCGAACTTCCCGCTGTCGCCGTTGCGCCTCTGCGTGCGGGGCAGCAGCCTCTTGGGCAGCTTTGGCTGCGTCGATTTTTGCCTGCTTCTTGGCCGCCCTATAAACACAACACATACAATTATAATGAAGATAAAAACATACTGTTGAGCAGGCCTGGGAATATGACGGGCCGGCCCGGGCCGGCCCGGGCCGGCCCGGGCCGGGCCGGGCCAGGGCCGAGATTTTCGGATTTTTGGGCTGGCGGGCCGGCCCGGGCCGGCCCGTCACAAAGCGCGGGCCGGCCCGGGCCGGCCCGGGCCGGCCCGCCATTCTTGGAAGAGTAACAATTATGTTTAATTTTCGGAAACTTAGCGTATAAAAGTGTCTCTGCGCCCATATATATGTGATGATGTCTGGTGTCATTTAAAGCAAACAAGGGATTTCAACGACGGCGTGAAGAAATTGATCAGGGTTCAATTCTGGGCGAGCTAACTTTTTGCTTTCGTTTTCACATTATGACATGCTTGCTATCTGACCCGTTAATTTCCTGGAACAACGAATTTGAAATCGGTCGAGTTCTCAAACGTCAAAGATAATGCTCGGAAAAGCTCGGGTTTTGCTCGGGACCTTTCCGTTGGGTGGCGGGTTCGCGTTCCGAGTCGCTCCGCGGCGCAATTGACTCTGTGCGTCCGCGACATCCCCCGAGAAGGTCCTTTCTCCCTTTCTCTCCCTTTCTCCATCTCCCTTTTCCCATTCCCACTTTTCTGCTGGTTTTTCTTTAAACAATTACTTTCTATTTTAAAATGAAGTTCTTTCAGTACAAATGGGTGATAACGACGACAACCAGAATGAGTTGACCATCTCGGCTCGGAAACGGAAGAAACCAGAAGTTTTCTTCACCGTCGAGGAAATTACGATGATTATGGAAAAAGAGCCCGGTCGCGTAAAAACGGTAATTAGAGTAGACGATATAAAAAGGTTTTTCTAGGGCGAGACTTATCACGGGGCGGTTGCGCTGATGATTGAATCCGACGGCGAGTTCAAGAACAGCGGCTTTGTTCGATGTGAGAAATGCAAGCTGATGATGACAGGCGCTGGCGGTCATGTCAAGTAAGATAAAAGTCAATTAACAATGTAAATTTTTCAGGAGACATTGTGAGAAGTGTCATAAAACCGTTTTCAAAGGATGTACGACCCAAAAAGAGATCGATGGTTAGTGAACTAGATAGGTTTCTCAAATTCTGTGTATTTTAGCGTTTTTCACGAGCAAAACGCCGCCCAAACGAAAAGTGCCCGAGCGTACCAGGATCACCACGATCTTAGCCGATTATCTGCAAAAGACTGGCGCCTCGTTTGCCTCGGTTGAGAGCACACCTTTCCGGGAGATGGTAATGGCATTGATTAACATCGGGTAATTTGATAAGAGTTTTTTGAAAATTTTCTTTAGGGGTGAGTATGACCCAGAAGAGCTAGAAAAGATCCTTCCTTGCCGCAAAACTGTGAAAGCAAAGTTCGTTGAAAATACGCAGCGTTTGATGGAGCCGTATAAGGGACAGGTGTGTTTCTTAGCATAATTTTCCTAGTGTTTGTTTTTAGCTTCTGGCGGCCGCTGAAGAAGGTCGTCTCAGTCTGATGGCAGATTACGGGTTTTTCTATGGGAACTACCTCAGTTTATTCTACAGTTATGTAGACGCCGACTATAAAACGGTCGTAATTCCGGCGGCTATCAAGATCTGTGCAAAGCCACAAGACTATAATGCAGTAAGCCAATTTGTCAAGCTTTCGATTTTTCAATTTAGGTTTTTGACACATTCGTCGAGATCGCAGCCGACCATGGCCTTCAGCGCGCGCACCTTCGCAAAGCCCAGCTCGTTGCCGACGGAGCCGCCTACTTCAAGAAATGCGGACAAGTGCTAATGGGAGGATGTATGCTAGTTCTTTAAACGTAAAACCTCAATTTAGACATCCGATGCGCCACGCACGGGCTTCACATCATAAGCCAACATGCGACTCGGCCCTACGCAGCGCATCGGCTACACTTCGATGTGGGCGAGATGGAGATTCTGGCCAAATATGACGAAGCCCTGAAGCTGGCGAGCGATCTCGCCCGTCTTATCCGCACTTTGCCGCAGGTGTGTAGAAATCTAAATGCACTTGAACTGGTTTTTTAGGTCTTGCAAATAACGGCAAAGAAGCCCTCGATCGGCGTCGAGACACGTTGGCTCTCTCGCCTCGAATGTATTCAAGATCTGATGGGAATGCGAAGCCGATTGCTGGACGCAAAAAAGCTCGGCGGCGAGACGTTCGCTAACCTGCTGACCAGCTTCATCGATATGGAAACGACTTACGAGGAGTATTGTCAAATGATGTCCCCACTTGCATCCGGGGTAAAACTCTTCCAGGTTCGACAGCCCTCTTGCGTCTAATTTCTTCTTTAGGCGACTCATACAACCTATATTGAGTGGGTGTGTCCCACTTACCTTATGATCGTGGAAAAATGTGAAGAAATAATAGAAGCCCCGTCGAGCAAGGTTTGCCATCTTTGGCCTCTATAAATGAGCTTTTAGGAAATTGCCGTCCTTGGCAAAGCGGTCCGTTTTGCCGCCAAGCAGCAAATCTCTGAACTCTCACCACTGCACTACGCCGCAATGCTGCTTTCCCCGTCCTTGCGCAAAATGCGACACGTTGATTCCGCTAAAATAGAAGAGGTAAGTCACCTGTCCCATTTTTTCCAAAGTATTCTGTAGGCCAAGGACTTTATCTGCTCATCTGATCTGCAACATATCCCGGGCGGCGCTCACGGAGATGCCGACGTATCCGCGCTACTCCCCGAATTTTTCTCCACGTTGGCCGACTTGTCTACCGATTCCGACGGTGATGTTGATATCCGCTCCGAGCTGACCCAATTTCTCAACACCAAAATTTCCACGAAACTAACCGCTTCTCAATATTGGCTCGAGAATGCTTCGACGTTCCCCCGTCTGTACCTGGTTTCAAAAATGGTATTTTCCACATTTCCATCGGAAGCCCTTTGCGAGCGCGCTTTCTCGATTTTGAAAAATGTGATCCACAAGAACCGTTTAAGCTTATCCGATCAGTCTGCCGCGGAAATCATGTACGCCCGAATGTTCCATCTCTTGACTGTCTCCACCCCCTGATTATTAGAATTTTATGCTCCTTATCGCCCCTTGTTGTTAAAGAATTTGTTTGTTCCATCTCTTGCTTGCCACCAAACCCCCCTGTTTTGTAGCATTTTATGCTCCTTATCCCCCCTTGTTGTCCTAAATTGTTGATTTTTGCGAAATAAATCTATTATTCCTTTCATTTATCATTATTCTCAGAATTTTGCACTATAGTTATCTGGGAATCGGACTTTAGTGGCTTAGGCGAAGAACCATCTCCTCTCGCACCACTTCGCTAAATTTGGGAACAGGGTGATTTGTGTGTTTACCAAAAAGGGCCCAAACCGCGGGCCGGCCCGGGCCGGCCCGGGCCGGCCCGGGCCGCGGGCCGAAAAATTGGCTGCGGGCCGGCCCGGGCCGGGCCGGGCCGGGCCGAGAAAAATGGGCTGGCGGGCCGGCCCGGGCCGGCCCGGGCCGGCCCATTCCCAGGCCTGCTGTTGAGCTTGCTTGGCCTGCACTCGGATTTGATGTTCCTCGAGCGTCTCATTCGGGTCCACCTTGCATGTTCGCTTCTTTTTCTTCCTAAACCCAAATTATTGACAGGCGTAAACTACAACTGACGGCGGTTGATCCTCCGGCGCTTCCGCTTCAAGCTTCTTCTTGGCCTCCCTAGAACCAAAGGTAAAATCTAGAAACTGCCCTCTTACAGCTCTCTTTGCCTTCTTCTGAATCTCTGCGCCCGTTCTACCAATAACCTTCGTTCGCGCGCTTCCGGCGTCTCGATTTGTCGTCGAACATAACCAGAAAAAGTTAGCACTAGAGAAAATTGTTCTTTTGCATTATCCGAGGGGAAACGAACTTTATCTAACGTTCGAATTTTTCTAATAGGAATTTAGCGTTTTTTAACATCCCTAAACGTAAAACTACAAGTTTTGAAAAACAAATACAAAAAAAAACATCGCTGTCCTACCAAAATTGGCTTCCCTCCGACCGTAATTTCACCTAAAAAATCGTTTCGACGTTTTATGATTGACTTTTCCGCTTGAAATATGGTAAATTGAATTAAAACTCTATTAAAAACCCACATTACGTTACAAGGAATTTTATGGACTGATCGGAAATGTTGCGAAAGCACCGAGAAAACTCTGCCAGCTTTCGTCAAAAACATACCTGCGCTCGAGCTGTCGCTGTCGAAGCTCCAGGCTGAAAAACGTGTAAGCTAGAGAATATTTGCGTAGATACTCACTGTTTATCTGGAAAGCGTTCCTTATACGTTCTTGCCCATTCCGCTCTTTTCTTGCGGCACTCCTCTTTTTGCCTAAATAAAAATTAGTAACAAAACACGGGAGTTTACCTTCTAGTCTGGACTTTTCTTTTGGCCTCAGCCCGCTCCTCGGGCGTCATCCGGGCCCATCTCTCGGCTCTGAAAACGAAAAATCAAAATTACAAGCGCAAACGCTAACCGCCATCTAGCATGAATCAGTCGCCAGCGTTCTTTTCGATCTTCAGGAGTTTCGCCCTCGAGTAGACGCGCCCTGGAATATCAATAAATTGGATAACGGGTAAATTCTTCTTTCGGATTATCGTGGTCGGCCTATTTTAAATGACTATTACGTACTAATAAATGTTTTAGTAGTGTCTTTAGTAAAATTTAGCTAAATTTCAAGCGGAAAAGTTATCTAATCTAACATTTTTTGAGAATTTAGGCGAGGCTTGGGTCGAAAATTTACTTTTTTTGATTCTGAACAAAAATTTGGAGGTTTTGCTGTTCGGAATAATAAAAAGAAAAAGAATAGAAAAACCTCCTCTTTTTAAATTAGAAAAAATTAATTTAGAAAAAAGGGGGAGAGGGGTATCGATTAGGACCCCGATAAAGCGAAAGTACCGGATAAATTCTCATTACTCATCATACCTCAATGCCCTCATTCGTTCGCGCTTCCTTTTCAGCTCTTTTTCCCGTGACTTTGGGCTCAAGGACCTTCGCTTGCGCTTTCCCTTTGAAGTCGAAGGGCCATCGGGGTCATCAGAACCTCGGTCGTCGTCGTCGTCGCTGAACTCGGCAGGTTCCAAGTCCGAGTTCCTTCTAAAGAACCTCTTGATTTCGATCCAGATAAGAAAAGCTAAACAAAACAAATTGTAATTTGCAACGTACTCTTGCTTGTTTTTGAGGGAGCTTTCAGCCGGTTCCTTGACGCTCTCGCTCGGCTCACCCATCTCGGCTCGAGCCTGTCTTCGCGTGCGCATCGTTCTTCCGATTCTAAAGAAGATTTTTTGGATCTTATATAATCTATTTTTAAAAAACTGAACCGAATTAATTCGGCCCTGACAAACACGGCATACCACTGCTGGCCCGCTTGCCTTTTTCTGCTCGCCTACGAAGTGCGCCTATTCACAAGGGGAGTTAGACCGCCAATAAAAAACCACAGAAAAACGCCAATAAAAACCACAGAAAATAACAAAGCTAAATCCCGCCGATTCCCTGATTAAAACAGTAAATATAAATAATTGAATTCAAATAGAATTCCGCGTCTAACGTGTCTGTCTGAATTTTGTTTTCTATTCCAGAAATGGCAGCAAATCTTTATAAACCCGAAAATCAAAATCAACGGCAGTTCAGAAGCAAATTATCACAACTCCGCTTGGCAACCCTGGTGTAGAGAAAGTAAGAATTATCAAAACAACATTACAACGAGATAAGTAGACGTAAAGTTACAAACTTTGGAATCGTGAAAAAGAAATAAACAAAGCAAATGATAAGTTAATTTGCGATAGATTCGGGAGACTGTAATCAAAGACAACGCTGTAGTTCAAGACTTCTTATTCTTCATCCGCGTAGATTAGCCCGTCATCTTCTCTAAAAAAACAAAAGAAGTTAAAAAACGGGATTCAACGAACTCTGGCGTGTAGCGCTGTAACTCTTCCGGCTTCTTCTCGCCCATTCTTTGCTGTGCGACCCTCGCCCATCGCTCCATTTTCGATTCTGCGGCTGTTAAGACACTGAAAAAGGGTTCTTCAAAACCGTAACAAACCGCTATTAAGATTCTATAAAAATCTTGTCACTTACAAAGTATCATCGGGTTTCCTAATCGGTGCCAGGAAGCACTTTGCTATTTCTTCTTTGTCAATGGCGATCTTGACAAAATAGTCATCTCCAGGGCTCCTAAAACTATTAGATTAATTGACAAAATTTTGGGTGGCTACCTCTTTTTTTCGACGGGATTCAGGAGCTCATTTTTCGGCAGGCTGATCCCAAATTCCTGCGGGTGGAGGGCTCTAAAAATGGAATCTTCCTAGCCAGAGTAAATCATACTTTATGAAGCAGTCCTTGATTTCTTTGCTATTCAGATCAATGCCGACAAAGTTGACGTTTCTCCATTTTCTAGAGTACAATGTTTTCTTTAATTTGATAGCTTTAAAGCAACCTTAATCTTTCGATCTTTTCCTGTCTGTCTTGTTCCTTCTGTCGATCTTGCACCCCCCTCTTGGCGATGTCGTTCAGCACTTTGTGACAATAGTCGGCATCCAGAATTGGACGCCGAGTTCGAGCAGTCGGAGTCGGTCCGACTCGTCGTATTACTTTTGAAGTCAACGGATCGAGCAGGCGGTCCTGGCTCTTTTGATCCAGACCCTTGCCCCATTCCTGCATCACGGGCTTCACGATGGCTTCCTGGCTTCTAAAGAATGTAAGTTATTTTGGTTCTTTTGCATTAACGGGGGACCAACTTTTTCTATAAATCTAGAAACGGCTAGTAACGCAATATTAAGGGTTTTAATACTGTTTTAATACGTAATATAAAGAAAATTATAACTATAGTTGAAGTGGAAAAGCAATTAAAAAAACCTAGCAAATTTTGTCCTTGACATTTTGGTCGAAAATTGATGATTTTTCGTCGAAAAAATCGCCCAATGATAATCGAAAGAATCGTTATTTTTCTACAATTTCTATCATTGGAAACAACATCGTAGAGAAATAAAAAAAATACATTTTTGGGTCCTTCCGCGACTTCTGCTCGTACTGCGAAGCGTAGGGAGCGCAGGGAACTTTCCTCCGCCTGGAAAAACGGCAAATAATTGTCAGATGCAACCATGCAAGCCTTACCATGCAACAAACTTGTTAATCCGAGCTAGCCTTGCGTACTCGATGCTTGTAAGCGGAACACGTCTGTGTTCTGGCTGTCTTGGCGGCTTTGGTGCTTCGCGAAAATCATCCACAGCTGGCAGCTCCGGAAGCGACGAAATGGACGGAATTGTTTTTGACGTCGAGGGACCTTCCAATGCGTCCATTGGTGTCCATTCCCCGATTTGCTCACTAAAATCGAGGATTATTTCCGGAAATTCACAAGTTACAGCTCATCCGCCTCGATTTTGATCTGGATGGGTAATGTCCGCTTTTTAGGAGGGCTAGCCATATTCCTAAAACAGAAAAATATTCTTCAAAGCTAATAACCTACAAATCAAAAGCTTCAGGTTTCGGCACCACCAGCTTCGCCGTCGCATTGAGTTGAAGGCTAGCGGTACTGAAAAAAATAATAGGATAAGGTGCATGACATCCTGTTAATTTCAGTATATGAAAAATTTAATGCTTACCTCGCCGGGGGGAAAGTGCCGCTTGTAGAAGGCGGATACGTACGGAATTCAGCTTCAACAGCAGGCTCGGGAAGGTAGCTAGAAGATTTGAAATCAAGGAAGCAAAATTTCACTTACGAATTTTTCGGTTCGAACGACGAATTTAATTTTCCCTCGTAGCCCACGCCGATACGCGTTTTTCTGAAAAAATTTTAACCGTTTTAAAACATAAAAAACTGACGCTATGCCGCTTTTGATGCGTGGCCTTCGACGATCCGGCGGCTTCAACTCCCACAGACGTTCTTCGAGCGTCTCTTGTCGCCGAGCCGATATCCTAAATAAGGTTTGTTCATGTTAGAAACTAAAACTAAATAAATTTCTAGAAAGGCCTCTAAACTTCTAAATAAGCATGACTTACTTGGGAGCGCCAACGTCGTCGATTCCGTTTTGCGGCCCGTACATTCTCAAATCTTCGTAATCTTCCGGGTCCGCGCAAGTTTCACTGAAAAAAAAACGATAAAAACTTTACATTAAGAATCTTTCGATGTAATAATCAATTCCTGCAATAGTCTTTTCGGTTTGTTTCGAACGAGTTTCAAAGTTTCAAGTTTCAAAACCAATAATTTTCGTTTTTCTAATTCGGAAAAATCTTTCCGATAACATTTTTGCTAATTATTTTCTTTTCACTTTTCATGTAGCTGATTGTAAGCAGTTTTTCAACAAGTTAGGCGTAATTTGTTTTGATTCAAAGAATCAATAGAAATACATTTATCATAGATCAACAACGTTAAAACAACAATCACAACAAATTTTTGAGGCTCAAGATTTTCGGGTCTTGCTTTTTTTGACCGGCGATGGGGAGTTTTGGCAGCTTTAGTCGCGCCACGCTTTCGCGTTGGCTTGCTGGAGGAAGCTGAAGTGGAGTTCGTGGCTTTATCTGCGCTTCGAAGCTTTTGTAGAATATTCTCAAGCTCTTCGTTGGCGTTTTTATGAACTGGGCCGGGTTTTGATCGCTTCAGAAGCGTGAGAAGCGCTTGAGCGTTCTAAATTGGAGATGCTATTTACCAGCAACAATATTACTTTAATCGCCATTTCACGATGTTTCGCCTCTTCAGGCTTTTCCTGGTTGCCGGTTTTCGGTTTTCCCGGGGTTCGAAGGGGAACTTCCGGTGCGGTAGGTAAATCACTGTAAAACAGCTTATCCTAAAAAATTTTTAAAACATACCTAGGATCGTTTAGCGGCGTGTCGTCATAAAAATCTCCCGTATCCGCCGGGATCGTAGAATCGAATTTCGGAGCATGGAAGTGGTGAGTGCAATACTTTACAGCCATCTTCCCGTCATCCAGTTTTCTTACCTAGAAAATCATTTTGCGTCTGATTTTCCGCAGGGCACCCACGTTCAGAAAAGCGGTGCAATATTCCGGCTCCTTCGACTCGGCTCCCTTTTTTCGGGCCTTCGAGATGCCCGTCGATTCCACTTTACACCGGTAGCGGCGGCTGATGTCGTCAGAATCCCGAACTTGAAAGCTGGAGTCGGCTCGAGTTTCCAGCTCGTCGAACCATAGCCGGAAAGCATCCTCCGATTCGAGTGTGGCCTTTTCCAGAGTGGCCCTGGAAGGAATTGGCTTGCAACAGGCAGCTGATAAAGAGCGTGGCGCTAGACTGTTAACAGGGGGGGGGGTGGGGTAGTCCAGGGCCAATTTTTGGCACATGCTTCGTAGGGTCCCAGTGAAATACACCGAAATCACGTAGCTTTTAAACCTGTTTTTTGAGGCCATAGAAGGTCATTCCATAAAAGCCTGGAATCTTCGAAACGCTTTGATAGTTATTGCGCAGTTTTTAAGTAGAGAAAATGCATCAAAACGACTAAAATCTTCTAAAAATAAGGATTTATGAGCAAAAATGAATAAAGAAATCAAAGATTTCAGAGATTGGATACATTTTGTGACTTTTGAGTAACCTAAAACTGCCAAAAAGACTAAAAAAACTAAATAAGGCTATATTTTTTTTGCGTGACTCGAAAAGGATAGATAGATCCCCCGTTAACAGTCGAGTACCAAGGCCGCTTACTCGGGATCGTGCTCCTTGGCAAAGTGTTCGACGAGCACCTCATGAGACCGGACACCCGTCTGGCATTTCGGGCACTTGACGCATCCCTTGTACATCAGCCCGTGCATTCGCTTCAAGTGTCGGGACAGCGTTCTGGTGCTCATGAAAAATTGGCCGCATCCGGGGCACGGGAGTTTGCCACGCCGGATGGGTGGTGGAGCCGGTACGTTCAGAGCGGGTGCAGAATAAGCCGGGTAAGACGGATTCAGGCCGGGGTGCCTGGCTTTCACGTGAAGGCGTATTTGCTCTATTCGATCCGACGTGTAAGCGCAGATCATGCTCGGGCACGGAAAAATTACCTTCGCCCTGAACCTGCGAAATTATATAACTGGTTGCCGAATCTGCCGACGTCGGCAGCAAGTTCGAGGCGTCAAAATATAGGATAGTTTCTGTGCTTAAAACCTTCGTAGCCAGAAACTACTAAGAAAGGGTTAGTAAGCAACAATAATGTGGGGTTTCCTTTTTTTCTTTACTGTTCGACCAGAAAAAACTCACTTTGGGGGAAATTCTTCCAGGAACTGCTTTTTGAGCGCCTCTGCGCTTCGACCGGGCTTCACTTCATGATCAATCTCTGTCCTGAAAAACCCGAAATAATTATCGCATTAAAAAAAAATTCTGAAAATACTCACCTTTCGGCAGCCCTGGCCCGATCCTGCCCCATTTTCCGTCGCGCCTCACGCTCTTCTGCGCTTTCCTGGCTGAGTTTGGCCAAGCTAAAACCCAAAAATATAGCAACTATTTCTTATGACCCATAATTTCAGGCAAAATAAAAACCTACTAAATAGCACGCGCGCTCTCGAGTTCTTTTTGCTGGCGTTCCTTGGCGCTTTCGCGGCTTGCTGCGACGTACCTAAAAGTGAAAATAAAAATGCGCGCAATTATTTTATCGTACCGCCGGGCCCGCTTCCAGTCTTCTTCATACCCCAATCGCTGGAGTCGTTCTTCAGTCGATTCCGGGCGCTGCGCCAATCTAAAATATTCCACCTTCGCTATGTCCATCAATGTAAAAGAGTTTGTTCGAAAATACCCCTTCTTATAACTTTAACTCACTTGCGCGCTTTGTCATTTTGCCGAATTATCCTATGACGTTCTTCCAAAGCCGCCCAACCCTCCTCGGTCAAAACGTCGAAGCTGGGCGGTTCTTCTTTAACCGGAAGTAGCGTCGAGCTTGTGCCCGGCGTTTGGCCGTTGAGCGACGCGTCCTGGCGGTTCATTTCCTTTGGCCATGCAAGTGTGCTAAAACATCATTACTATAGAACATTTTCGTCATTACTTTAGCTGAATGAAAAAGAAAAAGAAACTTTCCATAGAAAATTCCGAGCTACGGTCAAGATTTTGAGGTCACGTGGTTGATACCGGTGAAAGAAATACATGATTTTTCACGCATAAAGGAGAGAAAAAATCTCAAGGGTTTGTAGAGAGCATTGGCGGGAAGAGGTGAAAAAGAGGCGTATAAGGTTATTACACAGTAAAAAGCCGATATTTGGACCTACAATTACAATGCATTAATAATTCAACAGCTTCTGACTTGCATTAATAAATTTAAAACTTAAAATTATTACTTTTCACCAAGTCTAAATCTTTATAATCTTCTATCAAAACAACCCAATCTGTTGGTCATCAGCCGTCAAGGAATCCATGCAGCAATGCGCTTGAAAAAATAAAATTTATTCAAACCATCGACCCGAGTATTCGCACAACCAAAAAAAACAAAGAATATCACACTTTGTTGAAAGATGACAATGTTCTTTACATACCCGTAGTAATGAGTGACAAGTTAAAAAAAATTTGGGGGAGCTAATAACTAATCACAATTTTCGGTTCTTGGTGATGGGGTGAAATGTTTGGGTTCTATTGGAAACATTGCGAAGATGATGGCTGCTGGACATCCAGAGCTGCCGAACACGTCTGGCTTGATTCTCCGCCCATCGGCTGATCGCCGTCATCGTCTTCGTACACCAATCCATCGTCTTCCCTAAAAAATAGGAAAATTTATTCTAGCGTTAACTTTCACTTACGATTCTGGGGTTTCGTTCTTCGGTGGTGGGGTGAAGATCTCGCCGGGGACACCGCTGCCGAACAGCCTAAAAAAATCACAAAAATAACCGTATAGATAAAAAATAAAGAAAAAATCCGCCAAAACTCACAACTGCATTGCGTTGGCCTGGGCTTCAAGCTCGAGAATTCCCGGAATCTCGGCCAGGTTGAGCAGGCCGGCCATCTCCAAGGCGCCGGTCGGGCTGCGGCTGCTGCGACTGAATAAAGTTAATAAGAGCTAGAAAATAGACAGGAATTTGCATACGGAAATGAACGAAAATTCAAGTTTTGGTAATGCGTTCTGATCAGCCTTACCTAGGCGTTCCCCTCTGCTTGCGAGTTCTGTCCTTGAGCAGGCGCGCCTCGCGGTCCTCCGCCGCCTCCGTCTCCAGCTTGCGCTGCCTGCAAAAACGGGAGCTACACGTCGAACAAGACCAAATGTCTCACCTCCAAGCGCGCCACTGCTCGCGATTCAGTAGAAGCCGTTGCTGGCGCTCTTCCGGTGATTCTTGGCTCTGTCGCGCTTGTCTGAAAAAATTATATTCAAAGCCGGCAAAAAACGGAGCTATATTTTTCGCCATTAGTTGTATAGCAAAAAACGAACTTGATAGCTCGCACACGCTCCCGCTTGACCCTGAGCCGTTCTTCACGCTCCTCCGGGGTTTCCATGCTTTCTCGCTCATGTCTGAAAGAAATATTTGAAATCGGAAAAAACACGGACCTGCGAGCTCTTTCGCGTTCCCTCTCGATTTTCAGGCGGGCCTGGCGCTCCTCGGGAGTTTCCTGTATACGGATGGCGAGGCTGAAAATAAAGATGTATTTTGGCTCTTCCATAAAAGAATAATAATTCTTACAATAAAATTCCAGCTTTTTAATAACAGAAAGCTCACCGTCTAGCGCGCCACTGCTCCCGTTGAATCTCCAAACGCTGCTCACGCTGCTCGGGCGTCTCTCGGTTGCGCTTGGCGGCTCTAAAAAAGTTCTTTGTCAAAAATAAACAAAATTGTACCTCTGACGCATCGACTTCTCGCACAACTTTCTACGCCGTTCCGCCAGATAGGCTTCGCCGCGCGGGTGCGTTTTTCCACTGCCACTGGTGATGCTGCCGTTTTCGCTAAAAGTGTCCGGCTTCTGCTCTGGCGGCATGGCAGACGTCGAGCTTTCCGGTGGCATCGGGGTCGAAGATCCGTTGTTGAATTCGACGCCGCCGGCCGGCATCAGCAGCTGGTTGAAGTCGATGTTGCTGAAGTCGACGTCTTGCGACTCGGAGTTGAAGGACTCGTCGCTGAAGTCGGGCGCGTTCTTCAGCACCTCTTCCAATAGCTGCATCATTTTGCCGCCTGGAATTTGGTTTTTGATTGTGGGCAAGTAAAAAGATATATTTTGTTTACAGAAAATGAACTTATGAAGATGATGTCTATAAAATCAAGGAGCCTAAATATTTAAAACTATCAAGAAAGCACTATAAATTTCGTTTGTAGCCATTAAAAGAAAAAACACGGCAAAAACTAGTCGCCTAGACCAGAAAAGGCGCTCTTTTTTCTGCCAGCAACAAATTTTTGCGGAAATTAAGGGGAGTTTTAGACAATCTTCAAAATCGTTTAGGAGAGCTATCGAAAGCGCGAATGATAAGCGTTTTACATTTGCCTATCATTACGAAGCAGGTGGGGGGCCGTTACGCGTGGTGCGTATTGATTCTCGATGCATTCCCAAAGGACGTTTGCTAGCCTGCCCCGCCCCCTTCTCTCTTTGCCCTCCTTTCCTCCCACTGCCCGCGTTGGATCGATCGTGGAGTGCCGGGCTGCTGGTTAGGGCGACCTCCGTCGGCTGCGATTCGATTTGGATTTAGCGTAAAAGAAAATGCACATAAAATAAAGGGGGGGTGGGAGGAGGGGCGAAGGGAAAGGGGGAAAGAACGAGGGGTGGGGGGGGGGGGGGGGGGGGAAGGGGGCGGGTCCCGGGTGAGGGGGGTATTTGGGGTGGGGGGGGGTTGGGGGGGGGGGGGTTTTTTTTTTTAATAGTTTTTTGTGGGGAATTTTTTTTGTTAATTTTTATAAAAAATATATTTTTTTTTTTTTTTTTTTTTTTTTTTATTTTTTTTTTTTTTGGGGTATTTTTTGGGGGGGTGGGGGATTATTTTTTTTGTTTTGTTTTTTTTTTTTTTTTTTTTTTGTTTTTTTTTTTGTTTTGTTTTGTGTGGGTTTTTTTTTTTTTTTTTTTTTTTTTTTTTTTTTTTTTTTTATATATTTGTGTATAAATTAAAAAAAAAAATAAAAAAAATATAAAAAGGGAAAAATGGAGGGAAAGAGTTAGGGGTAAGGGGAAAAAAAAAATATATTGTTTTTTAATAGGTTGGGGGGGGGATTTATATATATTAAAAATTTTGTTTAAATTTATTTTTTATATATATAAAGAATTAAGTAATTGGAAAAATAAAAAAAAAATAAAAAAAAAAAAATTTATATTTTTAATTATGTTGTTGGTAAAATAAGGTAAAAGAGGAAAAAAAAGGGGGGGAAAAAAAAAAAAATTTATATTATAAAATTAAAATTTTTGGAAGAAAGGGCAAAAAAAAAAAAAAAAAAAAAAATAAAAAATTAAAAATAATAATTTATTTTTTTATTTTTTTTTTTTTTTTTTTTTTTTTTTTTTTTTTGTTTTTTTGTCTTGGGGGGGTTTTTTTTTTTTTTGGGGGGGGGGTGGGGGTCTTTTTTGGGGGGGGTGTTTTTGGGGGCTTTTTGTGGGGGGGGGGTTGGGGCCCCCCCCTCCCCCCCCCAAATAAAAATATAATCGAAAATAAAAGAATTTTGCATTCTACAGACACTGTTCGTATTCCGCTCAATTTCTTCAAAATCGAAGGGCGTCTTGCTTTGATTTGTAAATTTCTAATCGGCTTTTCCGCTTTGAAGTAAAAATATCTAACTCAAAAATAGTAGTAAACGGCTTAGAAACGCCTAAAAATCCGGAAAACATCAACAAAACCGGCTTTTGTTTATTACCCACATAAAACCACAGCAGCAAGCATAAATAAACACAAAACAATTCACAATGCGTTGAGATTAGCAGGATGAGGGTCATAAAAAATGGCTAAAAATTTTATTGGCTCTTTGCTTCGCGTTCCTTCTTGCGCAGGGCGGCACCGCGGATGCTGAGGGAGGTGTTGGTGAGGATCTTGTCGCGCAACCAGCAGGGGATGGCGGAGAGGAACTCGAGCTGGAAAATACGACTATACGAAATTTTAAAAGCTCTAAAAGAATGCCTTGCCGTCAGCATGCTAAGGAACTACCAAAAAATGAGCAATTTTTCAGAAAAAAAAAATAAATTTTGATGATTTTTTGGGGAAAAACAGAATTTCTCACTCCCTATAACAAAATATACCTGAATCTGATGCGTGTAGTAGCCGGTGGTCTCCGACACGTGGCCGACGGTGTCCAAGGCGGCGCGAGCGAAAGTCGTAGGGTTGGGCGTGAAGAAGGAAGTCTTTTTCACCTTCGAAAGCAAGTAAATGAAAAGCAATTTAGCGGTACCTTGCTCATGTTCGTGGCCACAAGCATCGGGCAGACGGTCTGGATGGTGATGTTCGGGCCGTATTCCATGCGCAGGATTGCGGACAGCCATTGGACGTAGCGCTGATAAAATGATAATTAGCGCTAGAAAAAAGCATCATACCTTGGTGGCGGAATAGACAGCCCAGTAGGCCATGGTGTTGTAGCCGGCGGCCGATGAGAGGTTGATGACGACGCCCTTCTTGCGCTCGACCATCTGCGGCAGCACGGTGGCGGTCAGCTAAAAAAAATAAATTTAACCAAAATGCTTTCAGAGAACTATAGGCCAAAGATGTCAAAATCTATACCAGGGTCGGCGGCAGCGTGTTCATGGAGGTGATGGAAGAAAGACGCTCAACGCCACCCTCGACAAGATGCATACGCTAAAAACAGATATAGACCGGAATTAAAACCTCGAAAATACCTCCGGGTACTCGTAGCTGAGCCCGACGTTGTTCACCAGCACTCCGATGTCGTATTTCTTGAGCTCCTCGAGTAGTGGCACGTAGTCGGCATACTTTCCGGTTGAGAAGTCGAAGGTGTACGTCTTGATTTCAACGTTGGACTAAAAAAATGAATTTAGTACCATGATCCGAACACGTAAAAGCCCGGAAAGGAATCAGGAAAACTTACATATTTGTCCTTGATCTCCTTCTTCGTGGCCTCAAGCTTGTCCTGCGAGCGGGAGATGAGCAACACGTTGAAGCCCCGTCGCGCCAGGTCGAACGAGTAGGCCTTGCCGATGCCGTCCGTTGAACCGGTAACAACTAAAATGTTCACTAAAAATAGCGGACGACAAATATACCTGCCCATTTTGCGCCGGCCTTCTGCAGCAAATCGATCTTGCCGGCCAGGAAGTACGGGTAGACGATGTTGTAGAGGGCGGTTAGGACCTAATTTTTGAGTTTAAAAAAGTGGAAAACAAAAAACTACCTTGTACGCGACGAAGGTCAGACCGAGGTACCCGAAAGCCTTGACGAAGCAGTCGCAGCCCATCTGAAAAATAAAATGAAAAGAAGAAATGAAATAAAGGAACAGAAAATCAAGATTAAAGAAAACGATTAGCGGAAGCAATGTACATAAAAGCACCCAAAAGAGCCCTAGCAATTTCACGAGAAACTTATTTCTGCAAAACTACAAAATGATGGATTAGCGCTACTTGACCGTGACAAAAAACAACAACACCAAAAGCTGAAAACGTGTAATTTTTAAAGGGGGGTGGTGGGGGGGGGTTCAACAGGTCCCGCGGCGGTTTCGGGGGGGGGGGGGTGGGGGGGGGGGGGGGGGGGTTTTTTTCTCTCCCTCGTGGGTGGGTTTGTGTTGTCCCCCCCCCCCCCTTTAAGGAAAATCGGCGGTTACCTTACGAAAAATCAAGGAGTCAAAATTTCCACGATATCTAGTTCCAAAATGATCCCCAACACTGCCCATCCATCGTCCAACAACGCCAAAATGAACGGCCCAGAAACCGGCCGACAAAATGGAGAACAATCTAGCAGGGGTGGCGGGCTTATCGTGCGATTGGGGCAGAGTACGAACTGCAACACACTGGGGGCAAGAAGGTGGGCTGACAGCCGGCCATGGAATGCCCCAAAAAGCAGCCCCAAACGCGGGGGCGCTTCGGAAGGGTTGCGCGAGGCGATATGAGGCGAGAAGGAGGGCGAGATGATATGATTGTGAGCCGTGGGTGCAACTAGAGATGAGCAAGAAAAGGCCTAAGATGTTCATAAATGTTAAATTAAGGATTTAAGGAATTAAGGAATTAAGGATTCGATAAATCGCGACTTGCTTTTCCGCCTACCCCTGAAAAACAATCCTGCAAAATTGAAAGTTTTCTCCAACTTAAAAAGTTTTCCAGAATCTCGAAAAAAAGAAAAACGCCCAAAAAGTGAAATTAGAATTCGAATGCGAGTTCGTGTCCGCATGCATCAATGGACAAAAGCGTGATTTGGTGCATCCCGTACACAGTTCCACGCGACACCAACAAACGAACAGCGTTGATAGTCGTCTTTCGGAACGGAAATCGGTACAACATCCGAAAAAGCTGAAATTTTCCTGATTTTGTTTCCTTTTGGGTTTTTATTATTTTTTTTATGCGCTAAGTGCAAAATCAGTGGATCACAGCCAATTTCCGGGCTCAAACCTCAGGCTCCTCTTGGCCCCTGCCGCTTCTAATAGCATAACTTAGTCAGCCATTTTTTCTGTTTTTGCATTGACCCTGGGTGGAACAACGGGTTGCGCGTCAAACAGAAACAGACAGACCGACATACAGCCCATCCTTGCCTATGCCACACACATACCCTGCCACATACAAACAAACGGCTCGCCATTTCTTCTATTTCTCTGGGCCTCCGTCGCCGTGGTGATCATTCGTATGTTTGGGCGACAGACAGACAGAAATGTCCCGGATACACACAGACAGACAGAGCAGACTGGGCGGCACAGACACACAGACGGGTGTGGAGACAAACATACACGAAAGAGGGAAGAGAGAGGCGCAGACACGCAACCGGAAAGGCGGGCCGGCACAGACGAACAGACAGATGTGGAGACAAACAGACGGGATAGATGGGGAGGACGGACAAACAGACAGACACACAGACAGACAGACACACATACTGATGCCCAGACGCACACCAACAGACAGAGAGCGGATCAATTTCTCGCCGTTTTGGGCCATGGCGCTGCCTAAAGTATTCGGCTTCTTTCCGGGGGCATCCCTCTTTGCGTTCCTTGGATACTAATTTTTGCCCTATATGACTTTATATACCTTTTTCAGATGGAATTTATGCCGCAACAGCCCGAAAAACCGCCAACTTTGGCGATTCCCGAGGATGAGGTGCTGAAATTGGTGTAAGGAGCTATTTTTTTCGGTATATTTTACCGTGTTACAGTAACTTCACCGACCCTTTTCGATGCGAGGAGCCTGCTGTAGTGCAGCAAACTTTGACGCCGGCTGGCCCATTGGTTAGTTTTGAAGGTTCTTTCGCCGTATTGGGGGATCCGCATTTTATAAGATAAAGGGAGGAAGTGTTTCTATGCTGTTTTTTTGCTATTCCTAAACGTAAAGGCTTTACAGAGTTTTGCTAAAAAATACCAAAAACAGTGATTTTCGACCAAAAAATGGCCGATTCTTGTTTAGAATCTCGACATAAAAGTTTTTTTCTGTTTGTTTCTCGCTCAAAACCCTCAGAAAGCCGGAATTTCTCAGAATTTAAAGTTCTTTTTAAAGAGTTGCGGTTGACGTTTAGAGAACAAGAAAGTTATTTTAAAAATTTGATGGTTTTTAATTTCAGCAATTCGCCTTCGGAAGGCCACCCTCGATTCACCCTCCACAAGCAGTTCTGGCGCCCCTGAAGACGTTAAGCCGGTTTGTGCACTACCGCAAATTCTTAACCATTTTTTTAGAATTTTCTACAATTTGCGGGATTCGCTACTCCTACATCCAACGATTCCCAAATCCCAGCCGAAGCCGGCGAACAGAAAGCGGTTTGATTTTGTTATTCGCTTAGAAATATTTTTTTAGACTATCGCCGGTGTCTTCAACTTTCTAAGCTCCCAATTTGGTGCCGACACCGATGGACCGGACAGGCGGGCCCGACTTTGGAGGTGATTAAAAAGGTTTAAAAGATACCTCAAATTCAGACGCGCTAAGCTGACGGCCCAACGAATGAATGAGACGCAGACACCGAAGGATGATTTGCGAAAGAACCGCACTGTCAGGTATAGTTTTAACTGAAATTCATTAACTTTCTTCTTTTTTTTAGATTGCCGCGCCAGCCGCTCGGCACGGATCCGCAGACCCGCAGGATGGAACGCCAGAAAAGGGACCGAGAACGGCAAGCATGGAATCGGTATGGAAAATAGCGTAAATTTGTATTTTTTCACTTTTTAGCACGATGCAATACGCGATGGAGACGCCGGAGCAACGGGAGGAGCGGCGAAGGGTGCTGCGAGAACGAGCTTATGCAGCGCGGTACGGAATTGATCGATTTTTTACAATTTAAGATCGTGTTTTAGAGATCGCCGCTTAGCTGCCGAGTCTCCGGAGCAGCGCGAAGAGCGGCTGAAGGCGTATCGAGAGAAAGCTTCAATGCGCAGGGCTCTGCGAGACGCGTCTGAGACTCCGGAAGAGCGAAAAATTCGTCTGAAAAGAGTTGCTGAAGCGGCTGCAATGAGGAGGTATTTCTTAGATTTTTATATCTTTATGGAAAAACTCAGGGCTTCTTCTCGACAGCGCGACAGCCAGCCACCAAGAAAGGAGAGCGAGCATCAGAGGCAGAGCTTCACCCCGGAAGTTCTTTACAGGTTGGTTTTACGGAGCTTCACCCTAAAAATTTCCTTTTTAGTCACCAGCCAGTCAAGCAGGAGCCCGTAGAGGAAAAGCCTTTCCCGTCGACCCCGCAAAACACTTACTCGCCCCTGCTCGAGCTCAGGAAGGACGAAAACAGCCAGCGCTTCAGGCGCGAGACGTCCGAGGAGCGCGAGCTGCGCAAAGCCAAGAACCGCGAAAAATTGCGGCAAACGAGGTATTTTTTTAATTTCGATTTTTAGCTTTTTTATCAGGTCCCAGCGGGCCGCGCGCGAGACACCCGAGGAGCGGCAAATTCGTTTGAAGAAGATTGCGGATGCGGTGGCGGTTCGCAGGTATTTTTCCAAGATTTTCTTGGCTTGTTGACGAGCTTGAAAATACGATATTTACCGAATTTCCTATTTTCTAGATTCGTCAAACAAGCCCTGGAGTCACCCGAACAGCGAGAAGAGCGCCTGAGAATTCAGCGCGAATATGTTGCGGCTCGGCGGTTGGTTTTTAGGATATTTTCTTGTATTTTTCATTTAGTAAAGCCAAGCTGGAAGCCGAGACGCCGGAAGAGCGTGCCGAGAGGCTGCAGCGAGAAGCCGCACAGAAGAAGAAGCTCGATCAGGAACGGTAAGCCCAATTTTGTGGATTTGATTTTTAATTGATATTTAGACGCAACCGCCTGGCCGCCGAGAATCGTGAGTTCTACCTGGATGTGCGTCGTTTTGTGCCGAGGGATCGCAGCGTTCGGTTGGTTTTTGACAGTTTGGTTCTTTGGCAATATCGGGGGAGCAAATGTTCTAATATTTCCTCTTATTGGAAACTGTTTGTTTTACTATTATTAAACTTAAAATGTTACAATTATCACTAATAAATGCAAAAAAATGGCCGATTTTTGAAACTTCAGAGATTTTAAATGGTTTTTCCAACTAAAGTTTAGTTAATCTTGATTAAAAACGCTATTAAAATGTTTACTATTACGTCTCTAGGTAGAAATGTCCCCCCCCCCCCCGATAAGGCTAAAGAACCTGTTGAAAATTCATAAAATTGGTATGATGCATTTAGGGATCCCTACAACGAGAACGAGAATTTCGACGGCAACTCGAATTCGGTGGCTGATTCCGGAGAAACGGCATTGCCGGAGTCGCCTGAACCTGATGATGCCGAAGAAGATCTCCCGATCGACGGACAATGGGGCAAAATCCTGAAATGGGCCGAGGGCACAAATCAAGCCGAAATTTCCGAATAGTCTTGAAGAGCTTGGCCATAATTTTTTAGGTTGTAAATACTCGTGAGATATTGTCGTGCCATTGTGATTTTTTCGCCTACATGTGCCGATCGCTTATGTTTATTTTTACGGGTCCTTTCATTCAAGTCCAATAAAGTTTATTGTGATTTATTGACAGGTCTTGCAGATTACATTTCTCTTCAAGAGGCTCGATATGCATTAATTTGCCGAGGGCAAAATCCAGGAAAGTTGGAGAAAAGTTTCGAGGATGGGACGATTGATAAGGTTGATAAATGAGTAGATTAGATAAAAACAAACTGAATTATTTTGGGGTTATCTTTGCTTTTCGCCGATCATTTTGGCTCTATCGCTCCCTATTAGTTGCAACAAAATTTTTCCGAGAACTTTTTATAATTTTTTTGAGCGACGGCAGCGATAAAGGGATTTTGCATACTGGGCAATTGAGGGCTTGAAAATGGCCACTTAACGAATTGAAATTTTGATCGGAAAAACTTGACTTTTCACTTTGACTTTTGTATTTTTTACTAAATACAAATTTTTAAAGCTTATGCGTTTAGAAATAGCAAAAAAAACTGTTAAACTGTTAGAGACATGTGCTATATATTTGATACCAAAAAATAGGTAAAAAGCCGCCCCCCGATAATTCACCAGCCCCTAGATAATGCGAAGGCACCTGAGATTGCCTCCCGTTATTTGTCTGACTTTAGGCACATTATAGCCCGCCAGACAACTATTAATTCCGAAGCGCTCCGGTGACGTTTCCAATTTCTAAAAGCAGCAAGAACTGTATATACAAAAAGCGATTTGCGGCCTGGATTATACGGTCTAAACGCTTTTTTGGAGCCAAAATCGTCGATAATCGCCGTTGACGATGCATAATTTACACAATACGATAAATGCCAGTTTCATCGTCGATTTAATCCGCCACACGCCTCTCTTCATACTTGAATTAACTCGTCGAAGAGTTAATACACAATAATATAAATTTTTTACTTATTGAATGAAAATTTTCATACGATTTCTCTCAAGCCCCGCCCCTAATAATATATTAACACCCCCGTTTTTCACATGCCCGACCCATGAACTGGCATATCTGCCGCCCAGATCGGGATCGTTTCCCCCCCTCACTTGTCTCCCCGATGTGTTTATTTTGATTTAACCCAGCGGCTCACGAGAAATATATCTCCACACGATGGTCCCCGTAAATAGTTAGCCCCCTCACAAAAAGACGATCAAAATCTGGGTACTGACTTTGTTTTTCGGCATCGACGTCAGGGGGGCGGAAAGACGCGCGAAGCCAAATTTTCTAGGTGGGCCCCGGAAAATAGGGGTTGTTATTTAGCGGCATTTAATGGGATACGGTAACCCGAATTTTTGACCGCTGAAAAGTGGGGTATTTTTGAAACGGAGCCGGACCACAGGAATTTGTCTAATTTTTCGATTTTGAACTCATGTTTTAAGCCATAACTCTCTTTTTATTTCTATTCACGGCTCTCTCTCTGCCTCTCTGTCTCTCTCTCTCTGTCTCTCTCTTTCTCGCTCTCTATCTTGCTTTCCATTTTTCTCTCGCGTTCTAGGCACACTCTCACTCCCTCTCACTCTTTCGCTCTCTCTCACTCTCACTCACTCTCTCGCTCCCTCGTTTTTTTCTGAATTTCCATTCATCTTCTCCCGACCCATCATCCCACTCCGTCACCAGGATTTTTTTGGAATCCCATCGCGAAGCTTTTTATCATGAAGTGGACCTCATGATCTTGGGGAGCAAAAGCTCTGATAGGAATTCGAGCTCTTGCCTATAAATCTGGGGGTGGCTGTCGTTGGCCAAAAACCAGGGCTACCAGTTCTGATTTTTATGAAGACTTGACTCAGCTATCTTTTTCTGCCGAAAAATTACTGCTCGTATACGAAAGCGCGCGTTTTCCGTTTACGTTTTTCGACTCGAGACAGTCTAGACAAGTCCTTCCCCTTCCAGCCACACATTTCGAAGCGCGCAAAAAAGGTGTCTGCCTTGGTGGTGGTGGTTGCCCTTTTTGGGGGAACATCTGGGGCTCCCTGTCGCGAAATTTTTGCCCTTTCCGGCCCCCTTAAAATAGTCGTCGATCTTCGAAAAGTACCTTGCATACGCGCCCCCATGAAATTGGCATTCATACAAGCCCACTCGTATCATTTGGCGCCAATTCGGGACTCAAAATTTCGAATTTGACTATTAAAACTTATAGACACTTTTTTGTTTATTCATTTTGGGATTATCTTTCTAAAAAGAACGAAAATCCTTTATTCATTGCTTGAATACTAGGGCATCATTTTTGGGATTATTTTAATGGTTAAATTCACAAAAACTGCCCCGATTTTCGTTTTTTCTAATTTTCCGATTTTGAAAATTCCATTATAATCGGTATTTTCTAAAAATCCACCTTTAGATGTCGAGAATAGTGTATCTTCTCCTGCTTCTGGCGATCATCGTCATTTCCACATCCGCAGCCAGCGTCAAATTCAATCGATGCCGCGTCGGTCGACTGGACAATCAGAATGAGGAGTACAAATACATGGTGGGTTACGAAATTTAATTTTTCCTCTAAATAATACTGAAAATAGTTTCTAATTAAACACAACTTCAACTCAAAATACCCGATTTCAGCTTCCCCTGATGCCGTGCAAGGGCGAGTGCGAGTTCCAAGTCTTCGACGACGCTACCGAATTCTACTGTGGCTGTGATGTAAGTTTTTAAGCTAAAAAAATTTCATTTTTGTTGATCTTGCTGTCCTAAAGATGCTAGAAATTGCCATAATCGACTCCTTTAATCGGCTAGGCCTAGACAGCGACGCAAAGCTCCGAATAAGCCTTTTAGACGTCTTTTGGTAGGGATAAGACCGGGTGATAGCCGTATCTTGAAGCGCCGCGTAGATGTCTAGACCCAGTCGAGCAAGGGGTCGATTCTAGCTCTTACTAGCCCCGTTAAAATCCCAAATTTTCAGCGGAGAAGGCGGCCCAACTGTAAGCAGCCAGTTTTCCACTCTTCCGGCTCGCTGCCGTTGAAAAATACCGGCTTTTCCATTTCTCTAATGCTCCCGATTTTGATCAGCTGTTACCTGCTGAGATTTCAGTGATTTTTTTTTGCGTGTAAAATCAATAAAAGACGGGTGATTGTCGGGAGCGGAAACGGGCGGATTGTAGCGGAAACGGGCGGGAGGATCAGATCGGATCCGTGACCCCGGCAAATGTTGACAAAAGAAACAAATGGATTCGGGGGGATAAAAGGAGGAAAAAAAGAAGATAAAAGAAATTGAGAAGAAAAAGAAAAGCAAAACAGCGTTCGGGGGTTCAGAAAATGCCCTGACAGTCCGGGAAGGAATCCATCTCGGAAATGGCAACACCATCAAGTCTCGTGGCGCTGCCGGGCCTATGCATTTTCAAGCGGGAAAAGAGGGAAGGATGGAATATTGCGGAAAAGCGGAAGTTGGGAGTTTTAGACTCGTTTTGTTTCATGTTGTAAAACAAGGCATTTTGTGTAGATTGCTAGCGTGAATCTCCCCATAATACTTTTTAACTTTCTATTCGTGTAAAAATAACTATACAAACCGGTCCTTTTGCGTTATCGAGAGGATGTATCAGGGCGGAAAACACCGTAATTTTCTTCAACATCAACTCTTTGATCGATCAACCTGTCCTTGTTTTTCGTAGGGGTGCTTGATCCAAGCAAGCTAGCAGCGATCCTTGAAAAAATTGAAAAGTTAGTTTTTTCAAGAAAGTAACTGTTTGTTATTTGGTAAAGCGTAAATTTAATGAATTGCAATTCCTAATGTATTTTTAAAATCCATATTTAGGTTAAGGTTAATCTTCATGCTAAAACCGGAGAGCTAGCAGAGATTCTTGAGGAAATTAATATTTTTCCAGGCATCAAAGGCAATCATTAGGCAAAATATCGGTATGATAACGCTTTTGAATAAGCAGTTCAAAATTTTGGTTGATTTCCAGGGCCAGTATCGAGCCTTTTGCTAGACTAGACGTCGGAACTGTCCATTTTTCGTTCGGGGTAGGCTGTTTAAATACAAAAAGCTCCAAATATCCACAAAATCCGAGAAAACGTAAATTTTACCGCAGCGGAAGCAGTAGAAAACCCGGAGCTATCAATTTACGATTTAAAAAAGAAGAAATATTATATAAATATTGAATTTAAAGGAACGAACGGCAAGCAATTTTCTTTATTCTGCATGCGTTATACATGCAACTTTTGCTCCTTTTGTTCAATGGTTTCTCTTGCACTCCTTGACTCGAAAAAACAGCCGATTTACAAGGAAACACGAGTTTTACGCGAATGCGTGTGACCCAGCAGACCCGGAACGACTCGGGGCACAAATAAATGAGCTCGGTAAGCCCCCACAGGAGGCTTACGAATCGGAATTTGCGAGGGTGGAGGGGGCTCTCGGTTCTTGGGGGAGCAAAACAGAATGCAGCAATTGATGCTTTAATGCCCTATTCAGTCAAACCAGCAACTTTTTTCAAGTCCGGGAACGGTGTGAAATGCAAGCTTTCAGTTGGTTCTTTAGAATTTTGGAGGCCAAAAACGGTAAGAAACCGGACCATAAAATTTTTTCCGGATCTTTCATGGCCCGCTTGACCTGGCGAATCGGTCGATTTCAAACTTCAGACGATGCATAGATGCTCTGCGACGTATTTTCGACGTGGGTTTGAGGTTTTTCAACGTGGGTTTCGGGATTTTCGACGTTGGCTGCGAAATTTTTGACGCTAGTTTCAGGATTTTCGACGTTGCTTTGAAGATTTCTACCTTTATTAAGCTTTTGGCTGGTAGGCACATTAAAAACCTTATTAAGCTTCGTACCCCATGCCAAACATCGCCCATCCCGAGATCAACCTCCCACTCCCGCCCGCCTTCCCCACTCGACTCCAAAATTTAATTGGTGGCGGCATCGAGCGGAGTGGTATGTGGGTCCTCTCTTGGCCCCTAGAAGAAGAGCACTTGCTGCGGGGGTCGTCTCTTTGACTGTGGATGGCTTCTCCTCTCACAGATGGCTCCAATTAGAGGCCATTCCATTCCTTTCCTCACCCCGGCCGCCCACATACATACATTCATTCCACCCCTCTCTGACGGCCGCGCGACACCACTTTTTTCTTTGACAGGACAATCCGTTAAATTGGTTGCGCCCGGGTGGACCGGAATTAGCAAAAAATGTGGAGTTCGAAACGTTTGGGGTGAAAGGATTTGGCTGGACTCTTCGAAAACTGCAGAATTCGGCTAGAGGCGAACTTGATCTTTTTGGCATTGTCTTGGTATCTGGTGCACTGGCTCCATATCTCTCTCCCTCTCGCTCTGTGTGTCTCTCTATCGCTCTCTCGTTCGGCGTGTCTCTCACGCTGCCTGTAGTGCTCTCTCACTCTCTCTCTCACGGTGTCGCTATGTGTCTCTCTATTTCTATCTCTCTCTCGACCGGTGGGTCACTCTGTCTGTCTACCTGTAGCGCTCTCTCGCTTTCTCTCTCTCTCTCACGCGCACGGGCTCTCTTTCACCCTCACGCTTTTTCCCCTGTCTCTGTCTCTGTCTCTCTCTCGGTCTCTCTCGCTCACTCTCGCTCTCTCTCGCTCTCTCTCGCTCTCTCTCGCTTTCTCTCTGTCTGTCTGTCTCTCTCTTTGCTGTCTCTCTCTATGGCATGTCGTTTTTTCTCGTAGTCAAAGAAGTCAACCACACAATTTCTTGTCACAGTGTCTCTGTATGCCAAAGCGACGCCATCTGGCCCGCTTTTTTCGACTTGAATAATGAGGGCACGCGATATCGAGCCGTTCTCTGGTTGCAACTGGAACACAAAAAATGGCCAAGGATTTGACTGGACATTTGGTCGGAACGAAAACACATTGGCAGTGGGAGTGAATCAAGGCAACTTTTTGCTGTTATAAGGATTGAAAACCCTCCAGGCGCTTACTCCATTCCAGGCGCCCGATCAAGAAAAATTAATTTTTTGGCTAGTTTCTTGGTTTCATGAATGAGCCAATTTCACGATTAGCAATTTAAAGACATTGATCGCGACAATTTCCCTATCTCTGTTTATTTTCAAACCAAAATTTCACCCAAACCCGGCTCCACTAATCCGCTACTACGTAACGACCAGAAAAAGCCCAGACAATTCGTCCCGATTAGCTCAAACACGATACAATACATAGTATTCCCCCATTGTCCTCATCCTTTCCCTCTCCCTCACAACAGATTTCATGCCCGAATAGGAATCGCCTTCTCCCCTGCCACCATTCAATGCAAAGGATTTTTGGCAGTCACGTGGTTGCCCCGCGTAGTCATCTCGCCTTTTCACATCAAAAGAGGCAGTGGAATCTGTTTTTCCTTGATCTTTTGGAATTCAAAACGCCAAATTTTATGATTTTAGGAGCTACCGTTTAGGTACAACTTTTTAGCTTTTTGATCTGCAAATTTTACGGACCAAGGAATAGCCAGCCCGCACTCTGGTCACATTTTTGGTTTCCCTTTCTTTTGTTTGGACATTTCAACAAAATTTTTGTACGGATTTTTCATGCATTTCGCTTGTGTTTTTTTGCTTGCTGTCTGACCATTACGGTACGAAATACAGTACGATACGCTCGGTTATTTTGAAGTATCAGATACAAAAGTACGAAAAGTTCCGTAAATTTTTATCGTAGGGCGAATTTTTGTTTAACACGGTATCCCTCTCTCACTCTCACTCGCTCTCGTTAACTCTCTCTCACTCGCTCTCGCTTTCTCGCTCTCCCGGTCTCTCACTATCGCCCTGAATTTCGGTATGCAGTACCCAAACAGCCCTAATCTGTCTATCTACTTTGATATCTCTCGATCATTCGCTTGAGCTTTCTCTCTCTATCGTTCGCTCTCTCTCTCTCTGTCTCTCTCTCCCTCTCGCTCTCTCTCTCTCTCTCTGTCTGTCTCTTCTCTCTACGGCTCTGCCTCCAATTTTAGGACATTTTCAGGACAGTTTTTGACTTCTCAATCTGGCCAGGTGCCAGCTGAACAGTGTTTCGACAGCCATTAATGCATTGATTTGGAAAATCTATGCAGATGAAGGTTCACGTCTATCCAATCCCTTTAAAACCGCCTCCCTCCATCTGCCTCCTTCCCCCTATCCCGCGACCCCTCTCTGTCTCCCTGTGCTCTCCCCTCCCCCTCCGTCTCTGCCCCCCCCCCTTTCTCCAATCTGAAGAGCCCTCTTTGCCCTCGTTCCTTTCCTTCCCTTTCCATCCTCCAGTCCATCCGTTTTGTGCCCCCCCGGCCATATACGGGCTCCTCCGCCTGGCTCTCCCATTTACTTCCTTTTCTTCTTCTTTTTCTCTCTTATTCTGCTTTTCCTCTCCCTTTTATTCCTATTTACATCCCTTTCGTCTACTATTCCTCCAAATTCCTCCCTCCCCAATCACTACACCTAACAAATGCCCTCCTGCTCCTCCGACGGGGCTAAACGCCATGTTCTTTGCTGTTTCTCGGGCGTGATTTTTGGGGGTTTACGCGTGGAGTGGTGCGTTGGGCGTAATTTGTGGGTTTTAAATAGCCTTTGACATTTTCTAACGCAAACGAACTACGATTTTCTGGATGCCATGGTTTAGTAGCGTTTCGATACTTGGGAATCTTTGTTTTTCAAGCCTTTTAGATGTTAAAACTTGTTAGACGCTTTAGAAAAGCCCTATTTTGCTTTTAGATAGTTGAAAAATGCTTAAAAAATATTCTAGTAGACAAACTTGTAAGGCTACAAACTTTTGTAACGGTTGGATACCTAGGAATCCGTCCTTTCTAACCTTTATAAAGGCTAAAAATTCCCTAAACTTTTTACAAAAGTGTTCTTTTTTAATTTAGAATTGTCTTGATCGTCTATTTCTATATTTTGCGAGTTTATCAAGTGTAATTTTTACTTTTTTAGTTTTAGAACGTAAAAACTGATAAAGCTAGTGCTGAAAGTCATTTTTGCCTTTTTTCTAAGTTAGATTTTATCCTTTTAAGCCAATCTTAAGGCAAAAACCCTACGAATTTTGTGAAATTACCGGCCACGTTAATGGCAATCTCAAAAACATTTTTCATCGCTAATTTGCTGATTCTAAAAATCGTGCACCACTCAAACTGTTAATTGGCACCACGCGGAACCGAACTTTCGGAAACTCGACTCTTCTCTCTGGTCGTTCGATGACAATCCCCGATGGAAATTGTTTAATTTCCCCCTCGGGGGGGCTGCTGAATTCAGAAGTGGACGCGGGAAAGGGCACTGGACGGCGGAAATTGAGTCAACTTTTAAGTCCTGATGACTAGACATTCGGATACGATACTTGAGAAGGGTAATTTAGGTTTTGGCGAAAATTTTTGAGCGTTTGGACGATTAATTAACGTTGATAACGGCGTCTTTAATAGCTAGCGTAGTCGTATGTTTTTAATCACGATTTTAATCCAGCTTGAGCACTTTTAATTTTATTGTTTGAATGTTATTTTTAACGATTTTTTTTACATTTTTTTGCTTCTTCCAGCCCTCTGATTTGTCGAGTGTTTTGACCGGCTGTTTGCCCCCCACCAGAGGATGTTTGTCTTCTGGAGAAAAGAACCCGCGGCGACGCCGACCCGTCAACGCGTCAATTTTTGTACCCTTTTTCATAGAACTTCTTTGTTTGTATTTATTTGAAAGGTACGCTGAAATCCACTTTTCCGTGGCATCCATCTCCTTCTGACAATCGATTTCCAGACTCTACGATCCCTTTAAATTAATGTATTTAGTATTGCGACGTACCGGTCGCGAATCGGATGAAGGATCGGAATGACCGATGCCTGGAGGTGGCCCGTGAAGGCGAAAGGCTTATTCGCGATGGGCAATTCGACAAGGGTACGGTGGAAATCTGCAAATTTCAGGCCAGGTTATGGTAGAAAACGCAATACAATTCGCTGCACTTTTGAAGGCCCCGAGAATATACACTCACTCAATTTCTCTAGCTCTCACACACTCACAATATCTCTTGATCTCTCTTCCTCTCTTTATCTCTCTTTCTCTCTCTCGCTCCTTCTGACGATCTCTCTCTCCCTGTTACTCCCTGTATCCCTCTCACTATCGCTCTCTCTCTCTCTCTCTCTCTCTCTCTCTCTCTCTCTCTCTCTCTCCTCTCTCTCTCTCCCTCTCGTCTCTCTCTCTCCCTCTGACGATCCCTCTCTCACTCACTCTCTCTCTCTCTCTCTCTCTCTCTCTCTCTCTCGCTCTCTGTCTCTCTCCCTCTGACGACCCGACTCTCACTGTCTCTCTCGCTCTCTCTCTCTCTCCCTCTGACGATCCCTCTCCACTCTCTCTCTCTCTCTCTCTCTCTCTCTCCTCTCCCTGTCTCTCTCCCCTGACGACCCGACTCTCACTGTCTCTCTGCTCTCTCTCTCTCTCTCTCTCTCTCTCTCTCTCTCTCTCTCTCTCGCTCTCCAGTTCTCACTACGGTAATCCCCAGACTTCCGAGTTTTTGCCGCTTTTTTAAGTCCGTTCCGCTACAAATTACGGGGATTCATCGCCTGACCCCGGGGGACCGTTTTTAGCGGAATTTGCGATTCCAGTTTCCAAGAAATAGAGGGTGAAGGATGTGTTTGTGTGAATTTTTGATGGCATAATCTGGCGGGGTGAAAGGGGGAACATTTTCATTTGCGAGAGTGCGGAACTTGGGGGTGGTCTGGAAATTTTTCCAGAGCTGCCGAAAATCTAAAATACTAGAAATGGAAAACGGTGAGAAAACTGGTCAAAATTGGTTGGAAAATATTTCTCCACATAAAAACTCGAATTTAAGTATCGTAAAATTTGAAAGTTGCAATCAATGATTAATTTAATTGAAAAATGTTGAAAAATCGTCGAAAAAGCAGATATTTTGGCAAAATTCAGCTCTTTTAATTGTATCTATAGATGATGGAATACAAGGTTTTGTAAGCATAATATTAAAAAATATAAAAAGCTATGCGTTACGGAGAATTTAAATAGAAAATACTCAAAAAGCACTGAAAAATTCGGTATCTTAAAAAATTCAGCTCTTTGAGTTTTTTAAAATGTAAAAACGAATTTTTATCAATATAACGTTTGAAAATATACTTTTGAGGTATCGAAGCAATGGAGGAGGCGATCCAGATCGGGACCAGCGATCTACTAACCCTCTCGGCCATCTATTCCCAACTTGGAAACGCGTTCTTCACCGTGGGATCGTACTCGAAAGCCATCGAATTCCACCGAAATGATTTGTTGTTGGCGAGGTACTGTAGAATGTAAAATAGTACGAATTACACCCAATTACAGGGTGCTCTCCGACAAGACGGGCGAGGCGAAGGCGTGCGGGAATTTGGGGAATGCAATGAAGGCCGTTGGGCAGTTTCACTTGGCGCTTTCGTATTTTGAGACCCAGCTGAGGTTGGCAAGGCAGTTGGAGGACAAGGTGGGTGTTAAGGTATAGTATGAGTTTATTCATAGTATGAGTTTGTACTTTGTGCAGAATTTGTACCAGTTCTACTGTAACCCGTTAAAATACATATTTTGACTTTTTTAGTACCTTGAATCGCGAGCCTTGTTCCACCTCGGAACCGCCTACCAAGCTCGTGGAAAAGAGAATTCCCGGACGCTCCTCAGCCTCCCGCTCGACGCCCCGGAATGGCACGTTGCCAAGGAGGATCTCGAGATGAGCAATCAGTACTTTAGGTACGCTATGATACGCCCAGTGAGCGTAAAGTGCGCTAAGATACTGTTAATACGCATCGAACGTACCGAACGATCCTACTAACAGCAGTAGAATCGCGTTTTAGGCCATTCTCACACGCGTAGCGTAGCCGGTACGTTACGGTAGTTCGAGCATGCACAGAGCCCTACGGGAAACTACTCTTGACGCATACGTTATGGTACTATTAACAATTGTAGAGATACGCTACGATACTCTCACCCGCGCAAAAAAGTAAGCAAAGAAAGTAGGAAAGAAGTGAGAAGTATTAACAAAGACTACGAAATTCATAGCGTACATTACCATAATTTTTGCGTACGCTACGACACTATTAACGTACCCTAGGATACTCTTAGCGGATATCAGTACGCTACGATACCTTTAAATTTTCTAAAGCAATAAAACGGTAATTTTTGACACCCTTACCCCCTCATAATTCCAGAACAAACCTCGACTTGGCGAACTCGTTGAAGGACTACCTTTTTGTCGGCCGAATCCTGGGCCACCTGGGCAATAACCACTATTTACTCCGGGATTTTCGATCGGCCATTGAGAATCATAACGAGGTAAGGTACGCTCCGAAACCTTAATACTCTCATTTTAGCGCCTCGACATTGCCAACCAGTTCGGCGATCGCCAGGCGGCCAGGAGGGCCTATACGAATTTGGCCAATGCACACATGATGCTCAATGAGGTGAGTAATAAAATTTAATGCTTTTAATCGAGTTTAAATGCGCATTTAAAGTATACGGTATCTATTTCAGGTCCGAAAAGCCGTGGAGTACTATCGATTGGCCCTTTCGGTCGCGTTCGACATTGGCGATCGGTACGGAGAGGCCCAAAATTGCTTCTCGCTGGCAAATGCTGCTGTCGGGATCAAGGATTATCAACTTGGTAAGTGGGCTTGACTTAGGCTTGGCATAGGATTGGCTTAGGATTGGCTTAGGCTTGGCTTAGGCCTGGCTCAGGCTTGGCTCCAGATCGGATTTCTTGAGCCTAGAATGAATAAGTCTAACTTTACCGATTTTAGCCACCGAATTCCACACACGACATCTGCGGCTGGCCAGGGAATGCCGCGACCTGGCTGGCGAAGCCCGGGCCTACACGAGCTTGGCTTCGGACTTTATGAGTTTGGAAGACGTGCGGAAAGCCGCGTACTTTATTGAACGTGGCTGGAGGTTGGCTAAACAGGTCGGTTTTTTGGAGTTTTTCAAGTTTTCCAATTTTTTAAAATTTGGCAGTGAATTTTTCAATGAAAAAATGATTTTTCGCATCGTAAATTTTTAAGAATGTATGTGACAACTTACGAAAATAATTTTAAGTAAAATCTACGGTTTTTAAAAATGTATATTTCTAAAGGACCGGATCAGGTCCTTTTCCCAGGTCCCAAAATATTTGCGTGGGAAGCGCTGCTGCCGAAATTGCAAACTGCCCCCACCCTCTCCATATTTTTCAGCTCAAAAAATTTCATACAGCGGATCTTTTTGGGAGGGCTTGGTCTCTATCTTCCTCTTCTCTCTCTCTCTCTCTCTCTCTCGCTCTCTCTCTCTCGCTCTCTCTCGCTCTCTCTCTCCCTCGAAATCAGGCCCCTATTCATATAGAGCAAAATATCTCCCGTGGGGGGGATCAAAATATGACCACGGCCCTCGCGCGGGCGGAAGATTATTGCACGTTGTATAGGTTTTGATCTTTAGCGTATATCTAAAAAGGAAAATTAAATAATTCAATACTGTAGTTTTGAGCACTGAAAAATCGCCTGGATTTCGTCCTTTCCAAAATCCAGAAAGCTTTTCATGAAATGAGGAACTTTTCATTCCTCTATTTTAGGCTCAAGTTTTCCAAATTACACTTTTTAGGATAGCAAAATAGAGATTAGATTACGAACTATATCTTTTCTGAAAAAATGGGACTCCAGACAGGCTAAAAACGACAGTTTTACCTCCTAACTTTCACGCTTTGTCTATAAAAACGTGAAAGCTTTCCAAATTTCTGACCTTCTCCTGCGTCGCGAATTTTCGTAAATATTAACCACCCGCCGCCAGCCAAATTCCGTCTGAATACGCTGAACGGAACGGCCATCGCCATATGACCAACAAGCGAAGACCTCCGCACAGCGTTTTCACCCAGCCCACCCAGTTCTCAAATCTAATCGGCTGCTCCTCCTTTTCCATCCCTTTTTTTGCGGGTGTCCGTCCACAGGGGCTTCGCGGAAATTCGGAAGGCCTTAAGAAAAGAAGGGGAGGGGGAGAAGCTGCGGAGAACCCGTCAAAATGAGGTCCACACGCTCTGCTAGAAGGGGGAAGGGTCATCAAAGACACGTCTTCTCCCCTCGATCAGCTGACAAAAATCTGTTTTTTTTTTGCAGTTTTTTGAGCAGAATTCCGATATGTTTATTTTCATGGCGTAATCGGAAAAGTCGGATAAACTGACCTAAAAAATTTTTTAATGGAAAAGCTTTGGGATTTTTATGGTGTTAATCGGAAGATCGTATCAGCGGAGCATAAATATATTTTTAAAGCGGTTTAATTGCCATTTTGCAAAATTTTGTAGTGTTTGTAATTATTTCAATGTTATTTTGATGGCGTAATCGGTTTGTAAATCCGAAAATATCAGGATTTGCGTGATTTTCATGCCGTAATTGTTTAATTGGCCACATTCTGACACAAAACTTCCTTGAATTTTGCAAAATTTTTCGGAAGCTTTTGGTGGTTAAGGTCAAGGACCTGGAAAAAGATTCGTAGATTTTTTAGTTGAAAAAGGTAAAAATCGACTTCGACCTTCCAAGCACCGTTAGGACTCGGCCCATCAAATTAGCGAAAGCAAAATCTTCCAAATTTCCAATTCGCAGCTTCGAGAATTTTCAAAGATTCAAGCAATTTCCAATTTTATCCCCTAAACGACGCCGAGTTCTACCGTAACCCAAATCTGTTTTTCTCGAAAAGAATTTCTCAAGATTCCGAAAACACCTACATTCCACCACATTCACACCCTCCGATTCGGCGATTCCTATCCGAAAAAAAGCAATTTTCCCCCACCCCCGCCCTTGCCCACAGCCCTACAATTTCGAGCACATTGTTTTCATTTCGGGACCCACACAAAAACGACTACAAAAATTTGATGGGCCTGATCGAATTTTTTCGAACCGCCAATTTTGCTTGTGAAATCCAACATGCCAGCTGGGGCGATGGCGAAATTTATTTGGTCCCAGCAGGATGAATTTTGGATCACGAGAATTCGCGACTGTACAAATTAAGCTTTTCGGTAAAATAAGATGCTAAAAATTGCGCCGTAATTACTGCCGTTGAACCGCATAAAATAGGTTTGTACTTGAACTTTCGGGCCGTTTAAAGGAAATAGGAAGCAGCGAAAATCTACCCCTTACCTCGACTAGGTCTCGACGACTACGAAAAGCTTCTAGTGACACCCCGTATGTCATGTTGGTATTAGTTTCGGGTGTAGAAGCTGGTGATTGTTGAAACTATCAGACGTTTACACGCGTGATTGGCGGTTCGCATGGCAGCCGAGGCCCTGTGGAAAGTAGAGGTCGATTCCCGGGCTCGTTACGATCCAAATCTTTGCATTGCTTTTCGGCGTGGCGGGCATATATAGAAGTGTTACAAACATCAATGATCGCTTAGAAAATATATTTGGCTATCAAAATTTCCGGCTTCTTTAATAACAATTTTTGATACTTTGAAAAACGACTATTTTGTGCATTGTTTCTCTATTTTTAAGAATTTACAAATTTAAATTAAACTAAGGTTCGGAATTTTTTTTATATGTTTTACGTACATCCACGGAACCAAAGCATTCACAGATGCCCGCTCTAGACGTCGATCCCATATTTTCCCAATTTCCTGGTCCACCGAAAAGCTACGGTAATTGCGGTGCAAAACACCTGCCCTGGGATCGGCTTAGGGTCCATGGAAAAAGCCCCTTTAGCCCCTAGCTAGCCATTCTTCTCTGTATCTCTTTCTTTCTCTATCTATCTATCTATCTACCTATCTATCTATTTATTCTCTCTCTCTCTCTCTCTCTCTCTATCTCCCTCTCTCTCTCTATCTGTCTCTAGCTCTCTCTACCCCTCCATTCCATCCGTTCCATACGGCTTTCAGCATATACTGGCTTTTTCGGGTTGTCTCTCGGCCTCTAACTATTCCTCCTATTTTCACTCCCTCTACCCAACCGAATGTTTTGCCGATTGGCACCCAGGCGGGGGGTCGTTTCGGTTCCCTCATTTTTTCCGGCTTTTCCTCTTCCTCAGCGGGGTGGAATGGCCGGTCGTTCTTGGCTTTGAAACTTTAAAGCCTTTTAAAGGGGTTGGGAAGGCATGGTTATGGATTTTTGGGGCTAAAGATCTACTAAGATTTTCCGTAACTCCAGCTTGCACCATAATTTCTTACCGGAGTGCCACCGATTTAAATCGGCGTCCGCATTGCGTATCGCGGGCAGGAAATTTTTTGCGACTGCATAGCTGATCAAATTCATATGAAGATGCATTTCGGGTCCCGCTAGGCGGATTTTTAACGCAAAAATCCAGAATCTAGCTATCCATCTCTCTCTCGCTCTCTCTCCCTATCTATCTCTATCTATCTCTCTCGCGCTCTCTATCTATCTCTCTATATTTTCCGGACGTTCGAAAATGTCGAGTAGCTGCAAATGACAGCTTGCCAGGATCGGAGCTCCTAATCCACACACCCGCACTTCTGCATTCGACTAGTGCTCTGAAATTCTTGGACAAAAATGATGGTTTGACTCAATTTTCCGAATTTTATTTATTTTACCGTAATACGGACACGAACACCAACCTCAGAACCTGGAATCTGTCGAAAACATCGTCTTCTTCTTGTTGTCCTGGGAGAGGATGGAGACCCGAAATTGTTCTCCCACGTGACGTTTTTCATCGACTCGGCCTTTGTCAGCAGTTTGGAAGGAAACTCGGATGTCAATTCAGCTGCGTAGAACTTTCGTTATTTTTGGGTACTGTAGTTTTAAAGATCCCCTTTTTTGCGCTCTTTCTCTCTCACTCCATCTCTCTCACTCTCACTCCCTAGCTATCTTTCTCTCTCTCACTCTCTCGCTCTCTCTCACTCTCGCTCTCTCTCTCTTCCCCAAACTTCCTGTACCCATTACTAACCGGACAGTGGTCTTGCTCCTGCCGAGTGTGTGCGGGCCATAAAATTCCGCATCCCCCCCCTGCAAAGAGCCCACCCGCGTAGTCTTCTGCTTCTTCTCCGCCTCGAGATTGGTGGCCGACAACTGCTCCCTCTTTTTCTCTGCGTCTTTTGTTGTCCATCGTAATCTATGGGGTCACGCCAAATTGTCCTTTTGCCATGTCTTGCTCTCTTTCTTTCTGTCGTTCTCTCTCTCTCTCTCTCTCCCTCGCCATCCATCGAATGTCGGTCCATCCATTCTGCTACCATCAAAAAGCGTTGTTTTCCAGTAGTCACAGCAGGCAGATTAGACCTACAGGGTCACAGGGTAGGGTTCTGACTTTTGAATTTTGGAAGATTTTTGGTTTTCTCACTCTCGCTTTCTCTCACTCACTCTCGCTCTCTCTCTCTCTCTCCTCTTTTTCGGACAGTTTCCCAAAAGTTTCATAATTTATGTGGAATTCTCAGTCTGTGGTGGTTTTACAGCTTCTTAAGGCATATAGAAGTCCACTTTTTGTCATTTGAACTTCTTGAAAGCCTCCGAAAATCGCCATTAAAGGAACAGGGAGGGCACACAGCAAAAAAACCCAAAAAAACCTGCTTCAGAGTCCCTTCAATTTGAATTGAGACACTCAATAGAAAAAGCTAATCACATGGAAAACCTGAAGAAATACCTGAATTCCCGGAATCCCTAGAAAAACAAGAGTTCTCGGCCCTGAACTCTTCCAATTTCGGCTTGGCCCCACTCGTCAGTTTTTCCCAATTTACTCCCAGATAGTTGGGCCACGTTTTTTCTCGTGCGCTCTCTCTTTCTCTCTCTTTAACTCCCTCTCTCTCTCTCTAACTCTCTCTCGCCCCCAAAGGGCTTCATTTGGATTCGGGAGAAGACACGGATTAGCCCGCCAAACCCGGCCGTTCCTCCAACTTGGCAAAAACATTAATTTCGATTGAAATTCGGTAGAGAGGAGGAGAGGGAGAGAGAGAGAGAGCGAGAGAGCGAGAGAGGGAGGGAGGGGGAGAGGAGAGCAGATATATCCATTCTCTTAAGCCAGAATCCCTAAAGCCGCCCGGTTTTTGGTGACAATTTGGTACGGAAGGGGTGAGAATGACGCCTGGCTATTTTGGAGCCTGGATTTGAGCGTTGTTGAGGATTTTCGGATTTATCCAGAGTTTAGGCGACAATAAGAAGCCCGGCTACGGTATCTTAGCGGGTCAAGTAGGCCCTGTGGGGTTGCCGGAATTTTTATTCCGTCTTTCAAGGCTTCGAGCCCAGTATGTTGTTATCTATTTAATTTAATTTAATTTATTATATCATTCCTTACCACCCTAACCGTTTTTGAATGCTGCTTAGAGTTATATCTATCTAAATCTGGATAAAACTCAAATTTTCTGAAGAAAAACCAGAAGATTGGCAATGTCGCGCTCCCTTTAAACCTTACGCAACACTCCTCCGCACGACTACGTGCCGAAACTCTTTGCATATTTGTTCCCCAAAAAGTTGTCATCGGATACGAGTGCCGCCTGATTTTGTGCGTTGGTCGCTATGAATATTTGGTGGGGGAATTCTGTCTACTACCCACTCGTGCGCTTTTTCCTAAAAATTGACCATATCGTGGGAGAGAGCGAGAGCGAGTCAGAGAGAAAGAGAGAGAGAGAGAGAGAGAGAGAGGGAGAGAGGGAGAGAGAGAGAAATGGCCCAGAGGCCATTTGTAACCGAACCCGACCCCTGGAGAAATGCAAACCAGCAAGAGACAATCGGGGAACCGGACAAAACTTGGACACTCTCTTTCTCTAGTCACTCACTCTCTCTCTCTCTCTCTCTCTCTCTCTCTCTCTCTCTTTCTCTTCCTCGTACTTTACCCCCATTAGCGTTCCTCCAAAGGAATCAGACACCAAACACACGTAAAGCGTTTACAGGAAAGTCCTGGAATCCCAGCTTCGGGAATTTCACTAGACGATTTATGCTTTAATGCGTTTTTTAAGCTGTTAATTTTTTAATAGGGTTTTTCATTTTGATAACAACCTTGCGATGCATGCGGTTTTGAAACCCACGATTTTCTGCCTTACGCGCCCTTTAAAACCCAAGCTCTAGGGTGCAAATACACAAAGTAAAGCGATCAAAATCCACCCGCTTCCACCGGACAACCGGGGGTGTAAATTGGAAATTGCTGAATTTTGCACCTGCCCGGGATACCCCAATTTTTGGCGACGAACAGGTGTTACTACCTTACTAAATCCCCGGCTCAAAAGTCTGTTTTCTCTAAAAATTGGGATATTACGGATTTTCGGCCATCTACAGGCAGGCCTCAGGTCTTATCCACAATAATTTCGCAAAAATTTAACTTTTAAATTAACAAACATTTTTGGTGGTTCTTAAATTGGCTTTTCTGGTGTTCTAGAGCTCTGTAATTTAATACAAATCATACGCCAATGATCACTGGTTCAATCGCCCTTGAATCTTTTCCTTTTTCCTGCTCGACCTCGTCCTCCTGACATCAAGTACCTCGACCCCATCAACTGGTACTCCACCCATCGTTTTTTCCAATTTTCCGCGCACTTCCTCTAGACACCTCCTCGGGGTTAATGCCTTTTTCTTGCTAGCTCTCTGTCTCACTCTCACGCTCTCTCAAGAAATCAGGAACTTCCGGGGTCGGGGCACTAGTAGAATAGAGTAAAATAGCTGGGGGCATATGCCAAAAGAGAGACTCGAGTTTTGCCCACCTTTCTTTTGCGCTTTTGCATACCGGAAATGTGGCACCTCCTCGCATACACTTTACTCCCCACAACGCCCAAGAGGCGCCTTTTTTCAAAACTAAGCTAATTGGGGAGTGTGGCGGGAGAGAGAGAGAGAGAGAGAGAGAGAGAGAGACAGAGAGAGAGAGAACGAGTGGCTGGCTTATTAGATTCTGGTCGCGTCTTCGTCGTATTGATAGAGCCCCCTCCGCCTCCATATGACATATTCGTCATCGAGTTTTTTAAATATATAAATCTCAACTGGTTACCAAATTTTTTATTCTGGACGAGAGAGTGCGAGAAACTGAGAGAAAGGAGAGAGACAGGAAGAAAGAGAGGCAGAGATAGAGAGACACGAGAGAGAGAGAGAGAGAGAGAGGCAAAAGTCGGAAAAGCGAGAAAATGCAAGAGAAAGCAAATGAAGACAAGAGATAGAGAGAGCGAGAGAGAGCAGGATAGAGAGCGAATTAGCTAGAGAGACCTTGAGAGAACCGACTTATATGCTTTGCATATTTTTTAAAATTACATTTCTCAATTTTAAGCTTTTTCCCATTGCCGGGGAATCCCTATAAACCCCATAAAATCCGTTCCAAACTTTCCCAAATTTTTTTCGCGCGTCTACCCAACGGGTTCTGGGTCTTCCATATTCCCACCACGGGATTTCCCACGCCACAGAATCCCCACACAAAAAAGAATTCTCCCCGAAAAAGGAGAAGTCAAGCCCTTGGTGGGCCCATCTGGGCCCCAAGGCAATTGGGCCCCTCATTGTCCCCCACTAATCCCATATTTTCGCCTCATCTCTTTTTCGCACAGTCATTGACTTGGGGTATATAATAAATAACACGGCCGTAGACGACATTTCCGACGGGTTCGACGCGTTTTTTGGGCGTGAATTAATAAAGGTTGGTGATTAGGGTACATGTGCGTCTCGGGACCATGGTGACCCGGAGATGACCTCATCGTTTTTAGGATCAAGTTTTTGATTTAAAAGTCGGGTCCCAGGAATTTATCGTTTGTTAGAGCTGCTGAATTTTTGTTTCTAAATCTTAATTTCTGGAGTTTCTGGATGCCAACAATACTCAATTTTTGTCATTTTTGACGGTTCTGTTCCTGACATTTATGACTTACGTTCTTTAATCTAAATACCGTAAGACATTTTGCATTGTTGAAAACTGGAAAAATTTCTTTTACATTATCGGGGGGGGCGGTCCATTTTATAACCGTAAATTGTGGTGCAAAATCTTATTTTATGGTTTTTTATTAATCGGATTTTGGCAATTTTTACGTTTAAGAATAATAAAAATAGATTTAGAAACGCTGATCCTAGAAAAATGGGTGGAAATGGAAAAAAAGGTTAGATCTGCCAATAACTCCCCCGGTAATGTATAAGCACCGGATAAAGAAACCCGTGCCAATTATCTGATTTTCAAATTCAACTTTTTGGGTTTTTGGGCTTTTTTAGGGTTTTAGGCCCATTACGCGACGCTCCAAAACACGCTGCTTGATCACCTCCCATTAATGCACCTTATTTTTGACCCGGAACAGATCGAATCGCCCTCTTTCCCGCCCACTTTTTGATATCATCGGAACGGCTTTTTGATCATCTACTTCCTCCTCGAATTTAATCCGGATTTCCGGATCCGCCCGGCAAAAAGCCTATATTTTGCCCCTGTTCCGGTCACAGGTAAACCAGCGATTTGTCATTTTTCAAGAGTTCTTTGGAGTTTTACTGACCGTATTTTGGTCCCCGTTAACTACAATACTTATGATATATATTTTTTTTAATATTTTGAAGTCGCCCAGGTTTTTTAGGTAACTTTGAAGAAATTACTTTTAAAAAGCCATTTTTTATCAAATTTCTGCATTTTTCGTGGTTTTATCTCTGTGTTCTGCCTTTAGAAAAATTCGCAAAAAATGGCATTACAATTTTCTTCTTTTCCAAATCACCAGACTCTTCGAGAGCAGATTCTTGCGTCAAAATACCATTTTTTTAGTCGGCCTCAAAATCCCCCCTGGGGGAATGACAATTTGACCGGAGCCCCCCTACGAGCCGCTCCTAATTACACGCTTCTTTTTGTGCGCGCCTGCCGGCCAGGGGAGGAACTGATTTTCACGGCATCAACCCGCCAATTGTGACGCAAATCGAAATTTTGTAAGCCCCGCAAAAATGTCAGCAATTTTCGGGGCTGATCAGGGCTTTTTCTGGCCGCTACTACCCTGCACTTTGTCGCCGCCAATTTTTTTGATTAGCACTTTTTCAAGGGGAAAAGTGACAATTAGGGACTTTGCAGCGACGGAGGGCGGGCAGATAGGGGGCTTCTGAATTTTATCTAGTCCTCTAGAAGACTGCGAAAAATTCTGGATTCCCTGAAAAATGCTGCCCTTTTTCCCGATGGTCGGCCCGAAAACGAGCAAATACTATAAAAAGCTTGTAAGTTTAGCCTAAAGAGGGCGACAATCTTTTATTTTTACCGCGGGTGTGTGGGGGGGTTTTTTTTTTTTGTGTGTTTTTTTTTTTTGGTTTTTGTGGGGGGGGGGGAGGGGGGGGGGGGGGGGGGGGGGGGGGGGGAGGGAGGGTTTTTTTTTTTGGGGTGTTTTTTTAATTTTTGTTTTTGTTTTTGTGTTTTTTTTTTTTTGCGCGCCACGCAACGCGCGAGTCCTCTTTGCCGCGTTGCGTGTGTGACCTCGCGTTGCGTGTCGCGGTCGCGGCGAATTCCCGCCAAAAACCAGCTGCTGATCAAAACTGCTTGAATTTTGCCTTCACCGTCCCTCTAAAGTGGCTTAACCTGACGCTTATAAGTTTTTTTAAGCTGCACGTTTGAATTGGGCTGACCCTGGTGGCCCCTATTTTTAAACAAAACCCATAAATATGCTAATTCTCCCAAAATTACCTTCCTCAAAACTAAAAGGGCATTATCGGGAAGCACGTATAAAATGGCCAGCTAAAATAGCGAATTTCTCAATTTATAACCAATTTTTACACCTTTTTGGGTTAAAAAGCGTCCTATCTACGTTATTAGATCAATTGATATTGGCTTTAAACCATAGTTCTGCTCGGTTTTGAACGCTAGGCTAAAAAATGCCCCAGCGACCGTCTGCCGTCTGTTGAGACCAATTTTCAGCAATAGTTATACAAGTTTTTGCGCCTTCTATACTAAAATCCGCTCGAGCTGCCGTATAACCACCGTATATTTCCAGATGGGCGATCGATCATCCGTCGAAATGCACGCCAAAAAACTGTCCTCCCTCATCGACGACAACTCGCAGACACTGTTAATTGATGATGAGGTAGGCATCTCATCGGAAAAAAAAGCAACAAAATATTGTTCGGAATCCTAAACCGTAATTTTTCAGATTCAATTCGATTGGACGGCAGACCCAGACGGTGAGCCGAGCCGATTGTGTCGATCTGTCGAGGAATTGCTTGTAAATGTCGGCGACAAATTGGCCGATGTGCCGGATTGTGGATTGAGTCGACAGCCTGTGTCCTCATCTTCAGACACCAAGCTTAACTTTAAGGTTCGTAACCCAGTTCACAAGTGAGAGCAAGAGAGAGCGAGAGAGCGAGGGAGTAAGGGTGAGAGAAAGAGCGAGCGACAGCGAGAGAGAGAGAGAGAGAGCGAGCGAGACCTTTGGTATTTCAGACAACCAACGAAGAGGAACTCGCAAAGCAGGATGCCTTCTTCGACCTGGTGCTCAATGTCCAGGGCAAACGGCTGAATGACCAGCGCTGCGACGCGAAGGTGTTGACGGAAGTGCAGAACTGGGGCACACGGCATCGGGGAAGCTTCTCGGTGCATGGATGTGGTGGGTAATCGCATTAAAGGCACGGCGACACGCAGACTTTTTCTAAAGACGTAAAAACTAAAAATTTCGTTGAAAAATTCAAAAAATGTGGATTTTTCGGCCAAAAGTGGCAGGTTTTCGACTAAGCTTTTAGTTAAATTTGATAAAAATGACATTTCCCCGCTTCAGAAACCCGCGAACAATTCATCGAATACCTCCTCGCAGCCCAAGAACGGCGAATGGACGAGCAGAGGGCCCACCTCCTCCCCGGCCTCGCCGATCGTGATGATGTCCTGAAAAAGATTGCGTAAGCCATTGGATCCTAGCGTTTCATTTATCAGTACTTCCAGTGACACCCCGGGATTTGATGAGGATTTGTATGATCTGGTCATCAAAAGCCAATCGAAACGATTTAACGACCAGCGGACGGCACTGGAAGATATTCCTGGGTTGAGGATTATGGGAAATGGTCGGTTTTAACGAGTAAAAATATATTAATTAAAATTCATCGTAATTATTAGGTTGGAACATAAGTTCGCGCAATCGAACATTGGAAATTTCTTTTTGAAAATTTAGTGGCCAGATTCCGATGTTCCTTCTTTGCATTTATCTATTCGTTCATGCGTATGTGGGACCAAAATTACAGGTTTTTAGCCCCAGTAGTTTTGAAGATTTTGCTTCTCTCGGTGCGCTTCAAATTTTGACCGGACATCTTTCCGAACCGCCATAAAGTCACCATAGGAACTGATCACACTATAATAATAAGTTATATCTATCAGTGCATGCCGAATTAGCCTAAAAGGAAGCCAATTTTGTTTTGTAAGGCGGGCCGAAGCGATTTCATTCGCTAAATCTAGCTTTAAAAATTCTAATAGGAGCAACGCGATTCCGTCATCGAATAGAGAATTTTGCATATCCTTCATCTAATTTTGTTTTGCCCTTTTCCGTCCGAAAATTAGAGTTTGGCGAACTTTGTTCAACCTAATATAATAATTTAGGCCGAAAAATTTGAACCAGTTAGGCTGCCTTGCGGTAAATTAAACTTTTTTAAGTTTAAAATACCGAATTTTTCGGTTTTTTTTGCATAAAATATCATTAAAAGTATATTTTCAGAAGCTTTAAGCCATAATAAAAACATTTAGAAATAAAAAATATTTTACCGTAAAAACGAAATTCTCTAGACAACGACTCGGAGAAGTTTGCCACCACCGTCCCCGAGGAGGACATTATGGAGATTGTGATGAGGATGGCCGCCGGAAGGATTGATGACCAACGAGCCGCCTTCAACCCGTCCTCCTAGAAGAGAGAGAGAGAGAGAGAGAGAGAGAGAGAGAGAGCTAGAGAGAGAGAGACGAACCATTCCTTCCCCCGATATTTTGTACTCACGCTGTGATACTCGAATCGGCTTCTTCTTTTGTTTTTTTTGCGCTTTTTCACCTGTATACTATGTACGGAAACGATTTTTGTGTGTGTGCAAAAATTTAATATTAAGAATTCTTTAGCTTCGAAAATTTAAAGGGTGATTTTAATCCACAAAAACCCCCAGAAAATTATGGAAAATGGCATTTTTGGCCGGAATTTAATGGAATTTCATGGCGTAATCGATTCCATCCTTTAAATTATCCATAACACTTAAATTAGCCAATTTTTCTGTATCAAAGATTCCTTTATTTTTCTAAAAATCCCTCCAATTTCTTTCCTATCCGACAAACTCTAAAACGTGCTACTTTTTCGCCGTCTTTCCCCCGCAGGCTTTTTTTCTAAATTTGCATATACTTTTTCTTTTCTGTGTGCTGCTATGCAATGACGATCCCCCAGCGATTTTTTGTAATTTTTATCGTGTTTTTGTTGCGAAACCACGCCGAATATGGGTGCATTAATGGCACATCTACGACTTTCAGCCGATTTTCAGAAAATTCGGTCAGAATGCCGCCAAGTAAAAATGCCGACAATCGAAATGTCGACAACCAGAATGCCGACAATCGAAATGCCGACAAGCCAGAATTTCGACAGTCAAAACACAAAATTAAGCGTAAAAACATCTAATTCCAAGCCTGGTTTATGGTTTGTCGGCATTTCAGCTGTCGGTCTTTTAGTTGACGGCATTTTTGCTTCATCATATGATTTCGGCCAAAATGCCGACAACCTAAAACGCCGCCAGGCATAGGGATAAATTAAATTCCAAAAAACTTTAATTCCAAGTAATTTTGGGTATTTTGGTTTGTCGGGATTTTATCTGTCGGCCATTTAGCTGTCGGCATTTTAATTGTCGGTATTGTTGCCGTTCCCCAAATCCCCCCCACCCTTCATCAGTCCAAAATGTGATGCCCGGAGTTGTAGAACCAAAAAAGCTCTCCCAACTTGTCCGAATTCTAATCCCTCCCTCCAACCAGAAATTACGTGCAATCAACCGCGCCATCCATTGACATTCATCCATACAACATTTGTGCCATTTAAATTATTCTTGACATTACTTTTTGTGTGTTTTTATATACATTTTTGAATTTTTGGGTTGATTTCTTTTGGCTTGGAATAAAATTTTCAATCTGACGATGACGGCGTGACAATTACAAATCCAAAGACGGGAACCCATCCGAAATCCCACTATTCAGAAAGTCGCCAACCAAAACCGCATTCGTTTTGATACTTTCTGAACTCAGTTTTCTTAGTGCTTGGTATCATTCGAATTGCCACGTTCCATTCTACCAACTTGGAACAAGCTTTTTTGATAATCTTTAGTTTTAAAGTTATAAGGCTTAGAAGTTTTGGCCCCATACATTTTTGGGTCGATGGGAGCGCTGCGTTGCCCAGGGCCTTATTGCCGCTAATTTTGGGTGTGGCAGGGAAGCCTTTTTCGGACGGGGAGAAACGTCATAAGGTGTAGAATTGTCCGGGAATCGACTGCAATGCAAATTTTCGGCCAAACCGTTTGTTAGGAAGCGATTTTCATACGCCTGAAGGGGCGCGCTTTTCGCCGCGATGCGGTTTTCCAACCCTGACCGCTATAACGCAATAACCTTAAGAGCCGAAGAATTCAAAATCTACGTTTGTTTGTCGTAAATAGAAAAATCATTAAAGATTATAGAAGCTAAATAGCAAACATTACTAAAAAATTAGTCGCTCTTTTGCATTTTCGTTTTCTAATCAATTTTTGGGTGACCAACAATAGGTTTCGGCAGTGTTGACATTTTGGTAACACAATTGTATGGAACATCCAAAAACATACTGTTTTAATGACTGGCCCAAAAATACGTAACCTATGATAAAAAAAACTATTGACAAGAAATGTTCCCCCGCTCTCCTCCTCCCCCCCGCCACCCGCTAACAATTCCAAAAATGGTGTCACGATTTGGGAATTCACGCGTTTCACGTCAAAATAGGGGTTGAAGAGCGCGGGAGTGGCCGCGTATCGTCGCGTATGGCCATAGTTGGTTATTTTCTAAGGATCAACGCGGAGGGGGTGGGCCAGAATTTTTAGCAATTATAGGTTAGGCCAGAATTGTGGAAACAGCCGGATAATGCTGAAATGTTTTTTATTCTTCTCCAAGGTTACGGGGTCGTTATTAGAAATGTACCAGGGTTGAAAAGCCGCTTCGCGACTTTTCAACCCTGGGCCTGTCTCTCCCCATAATATTCTTCTTTCTGCATACGTCTCTCGAATCCCGATGAGAAAAAATGAAAAATGACACTCTCTACCTGATTAAATAGGCTACCGCCACTTCCGGTGCATGCTAATTGTTTCCTAACAAAGACGGTGTCCGAAATTTTTACAAAAACTGAAATTTAATATTTAAAACAACGAATTTTGTGAAATCTGATAAGCGTGCACTCATCCCAGAGCCATTACGCATCTAATGACGTATCATATATACCTTAAAATTTATTCCCTATCGAGATATCCTCCGGACATGGTGACGGAAGTTGCATGCAAAGTATCACACACACACACACACACACAAACACTATTTTTTTATATATAGTAGGATAGTAGGATAGTAGGATTATGAATGGATATTCTTAATTCTTCGCACCCAAAAAAAATCGTCTCTGGTGCTCGGAACAACGAATTTCCAACAATTCATCGAATACTATCAGGAAAGTCGTGGGTAGGGAGGCAGAGAAGCGACATTGTGACATCAACCCTCGCCCAATAGCCGGGAGAATCGACAGTTGCTGGCTGATAACGTCCATGTTCGCGAACCATGAACACCACGTCTGAAAAATATGGTCGATGAACGGATCCTAAGAAATCATACCAATCTTTTACTACAGGCTCAAACACGAGGGTCTTACAGGCACTAAAAGAAAGTTCGCGTAGACCGACCCCTATTATGGCTTGTCACCGTTTTTGACCTTTTTTTTGACGCCATCGGATTAGTATACTGGCGCTATTTTAAGAGTCTAAAAATGTAACTTTCGTGGTTAAACTGGGCGCTAAGTTGTCGACCCTGAAAAATTATCTCGAAAGTTACTTGACGAAACAAGCTGCAAATTTGTGGCTGGGTCTAATTTGGGGTGCTAAACATTTTTCTAATACATTGTGAGACACGAAAATGACCGGAACATAGGTATACTGCGTTCATAAAATAGTTTTTTTCCGAATTTCGGGCCGTGCGTGTGGGCAATGAGACTCAATAGAAATTTGCGCAATAAAATTCTTCATCGATTCATGTATCGCGCATGACCCGCCCGTTCGGAAGGACTTGGTTATAAAACATTTACTGCGGCATAAATCGACCAAAAAGCTGAAAAAGTCGAATAATAGACATCAACTCGAAAACGGGCAGAATCTCACAAATTGGAATCACGAAAACTTGCATTGCAATGACTGACCTTTGTTTAGATTATTCTGGAAGCGGAAGAACTTCGTTTCGATCTCCGCTTCAAATTCCTGTAATCAAGCCATTTAATATTTGTATTATTTCAGCAATTGCAATTTTTTTTAAACCGACTATTACTATAACCGTGGAATTCGACGAGTGAGAACTTGTGCAGAATATTTTGCTGTTTCTGAATAAGTTTTCAGAAGTGGCGGAACACCTCTAGCTCAAACGCTACAACCGTTTTCGAGCCGGTCTCATCTACATCTCATCTAGTATTGAAATCCCCTTATTGTCCCCCAAAAAATCGTTACAACTAGGGGGGGGGGAAGGGGGCACAACTCCAAGAAACTATACAAAGCTTATTCCTCTCCCTGTTTTTTGTTTTTCGTAACCCACGCTGGCGATATATTTTTCGAAGAAGTCGTTGATGTGGAGGGCGGCGACTGAATCTCTTTCCATGGGGCTCAGTTTAGGAACAAGCAACGCGATCTAAAAATTGCATTCTCTCGCTCTCACTCCCGCTTTCTCTAATTCCTACCATATCTTCGGGGAACCGCGGACGAAAACACTGGGGAACAGCCACGGTCCGCATCCTTCCATCTAACAACCTCACCCGATCTTCGAGCATTTCCTGAAAAAGCATTTTTAGCTAAAAAAGTAGTCGATTTTCGGTGCTTTTGGAGTTTTTCGAAGTGACATAGCCGATTCTATAGCGCTTCAGATGATCAACAAATCCCATTTATGAATAATTGGCGACCCGTAGCGTCGCTTCTCTTATCTTACAAGGCGAGAGAGAGCGAGAGAGAGAGAGCGAGCGAGAGAGATAGGTGATAGGTGCTAGAGATACACAAAGTAAAATGCTGACGAAGAGCCAGCTCTAACGTACAGCAATAATTTGCAGCGCCTTCGGGAATGTTAGGACCTTCCAGATGAGGGCCCGATTATTCCGCGGCCCGTACGTCTCTTCACGGTTCCATCGGCTTATTCCACAAAACTGAAATAAATATTGTTATAAACAATGGTATTTTAACGTACGGAATCAATGCTGGAGACGTCGGGTCGGAAACGGATAAATGGCAAGTTTTTTGGGAAATCTAGCGGCAAGAGGACCGGAGTGCGGTACACACCGACGATTCGAATCGAACTCAGCACTTCCGCCATCTAAAACTAGGAGTGTAAGGCAAAATATTATAATCATATAAAAATACAGGGTGTCCCAAAAAAAAACCCCCCCTCGGCATTTGGCCGTCTTCTATCCCATCGGGACCAAATTTTTACCAGTGATGGGGACCCATAAAAACTATGTGCAGCCGAATTTTCTAAGCAAAATACTATAAAACAAAAAAGTTATCGCTAAAAAACTGATTTTTGGGAAAGGCTAGTACCGATTTTTCGCTATGTTTTCGTAATTAGCATGCCGATTTTGAGTAATTTTCCCAAAAATCGTCATTTTCGGGTCCGTTTCTGTTCGTTTTGATAATAAAAATTGATGAAAAGTCCCGTTTTTGACGTAATTTTCGTAAATCAAAAAATTCCTCCGGGTGGAAAAAAGTGCCCTCTTCAGTTTTGCTAAACATTTCGAGGCCCTAATCCATCAAAATCCTAGTGAAATCGGCAAAATAGACCTTAATTTCAATAGAGCTTTTTTGTCTTACAATATTTTGCGTCGAAAATTCGGCTGCACATAGTTTTTATGGGTCCCCACCACTGGTAAAAATTTGGCCCCGATCCGATAGAAGACGGCCAAATGCCGAGGGGGGGTTTTTTTTTTGGGACACCCTGTAGTGTTGTAAAGGATTGGCAAGAGACGGGAAAAGCCCCGGAAACGGCTGAGTGCCGTGGCGTGAATCAGCCCATCCTTTCACTCATCCTCGGCCTCGAGCGATGGTGATTCGGGACGCGTTAGCTCACAAGGGAAGGGCAAGTGCACGAAGTGGAAATTCGAAAAACCTGGCTACCCCTAGGTTTTCGACTACGGCGATTCCGATGAGCTATTCAGAATTAGCCACCGAGGTCTGTAAAGCGAGATACCGCACTTCCGGAAAAGCATAATTTGCATGCGCGTAATTAGAAGCTACTAACAAGGATACCTCCCCCCAGCTCGAAGTTCAACTTCGGTTAGCTAGATAGCGTATCAGATGCAGTTTTTCGCGCTGATCACGATCCCGATATTTATTTTTGCCCAAATCCATAGGAACACCATGAAAAATCATTTGAAATTTTTTATTGTGCATTTTTGCCTTTTTTGCCTGGCTGGGCGTGATCCGCCTCACGCGCTTCAAAGCCTCTTTCCAGAGGGAGGCATCCATCGGTGGCATGGTGTAGTCGGCAAGTAGTTGGTCTACCAATCTAGGGGCCACTAGTTCGAGTCTTGCAGCTGACGACTTTTTTGCTTTTTCGATAAAAATTGCTGTGAAGGCCATATGGACGCCCAGTAATAAGATTTCTAGTTCTTTTTGGCCCATATGTCACCAATTGAAGTATTTTTGGCAACAACATAGCATCGTTCTAATAATGATTATCAGTAATTGTGCCATTAGAAATTCTCCTTCCTAGCTCGGAGCAGATAAAGCTAGACATAAAAATCGAGCGTAACCAAAGTCCAATAATTCCTTGTCGGAAACTCAAAACATTTTTGAGCGAGCACTACAATTAATGACGATGATTGACATGATGATTGACACCTCGATAATTCGAAATTTCGTTCACCGGAAAGAGTAAAACTGAACGTAAAATCGTAAGCGAACCGACAAACCAATGCAAAACCGATAAAAATCTTATTACTGGGAGTCTATATGGCCTTCAGAGCAATTTTTATCCAAAAAGCAAAAAAGTCGTCAGCTGCAAGACTCGAACTAGTAACCCCTAGATTGATAGACCAATTACTTGCCGACTACACCATGCCACCGATGGATGCCTCCCTCTGGAAAGAGGCTTTGAAGCGCGTGAGGCGGATCCCGCCCAGCCAGGCAAAAAATGCACAATCAAATGATTTTTCATGGTGTTCCTATGGATTTGGGCAAAAATAAATATCGGGATCGAGATCAGCGCGAAAAACTGCATCTGATACGCTATCTAGCCAACCGAAGCTGAACTTCGATCCTTGTAAGGGTTTATTAGGATCTTCCACGTCTCTACCATCAGCTGTGAATTGGTCGAGTGCCAAGCCACTCGCTTTTTGAAATACCAACGGGGGTTCGGATCCGCCCTGATTTTTGTTTTGTTTTGCTGTGTGGAGCCTAGTATTGCAGGTTATCGCCCCGTTTTCCTCACGGTTGAAAGAAAATTCTATTCAAGATCCGAGGTCCAACCCAAAAATCACAAACTTACAAAAATGAGAGTGGATCTGAACCCCCGTTGGTATTTCAAAAAGCGAGTGGCTTGGCATTCGACCAATTCACAGCTGCTGGTAGAGACGTGGAAGATCCTAATAAACCCTTAGTAGCTTTCTAATTACGCGCATGCAAATTATGCTTTACCGGAAGTGCGGTATCTCGCTTTACAGACCTCGGTGGCTAAATCTGAATAGCTCATCTGAATCGCCGTAGTCGAAATCCTAGGGGGTAGCCGCGGGCGTTTTTCGAATTTCCACTTCGTGCACTTGCCCTTCCCTTGTCAGCGGAAGAGCACCTGTACGGAAAACAGGAGGTCGCGGGCTCGACTCCCGCCGTGCGCAACCCCGTTTTACCATTGCTCAAAAGTTTATTGTGTTTGTGTGTGTGTGACGCTTTGTATATAATTTTCATAAGCGTGCTCGGTGGATATATCCATAAAGGAATGGTCTTAAGGGGAGTATGATATGTCGTGGGGCGCGATTGACTTTAGTTTTTATTAAAATCTCGGCCGCATCTTTGTTAGGATCCTTCCCCACTCGTTTTAATAACTCCATTTTCCAAATTAAATTTAATAATTTAAACAAAAAACTATTTCATAATTTTTTCATCAGTTTGGGGGTTTCTGACCACGCTCTATCCGAATCCGAAGAGACCTAAGCCATAGCTCCTTTCCCCTTCGAGTTGAATTCGGCTTCACACGGACAGACGGACGGACAGACATCACAACTTTTTTTATTATAGTTGATTATTAAGATAATAGATAATATGATAGGTAGATATTTGAAAAACCAGGGTCGAAAGGAAAGAGGACATGTTCATGACTCGAAAACCATGTTTTAAAAAACTGACCTCTACTCCCTTGGTGTTGTTTCGGCTGTTGTCCCTTTCTTTAAACTCAGCCTCCTGCAAATGAGACAGATTAAAGGAGGATGGACGTTGTGGGGGCGGGGGGGAGGGGCCTCCCCCGAAATCTCGTCTCCTGGCATGCGGTGTGGACGTACCATTGATCGCCACGTAGTATCCCGGTAGTATGGTGTCCAACAGATCGGCTGAAACAAGTCAGTTAATGGCACGACAATGTGAGTTGTTTGAATTGGCCCTGGAAGTTCCGGAGAAAGTGAGAGAAAGAGAGAGAGAGAGAGAGAGAGAGAGAGAGAGAGAGAGAGAGAGAGAGAGAGAGAGAGAGAGAGGATAAGGCTCTAGATTAGGGGAGGGGGGGGGGTAAACTGGAGTCAAGCGGAGAGAGAGCGAGATAGAGAGAGAGAGAGAGGGAGAGAGAAGAGAAAGAGAGAAAGAAAGAGAAAAGACAATGGAAAAACAGCTTACCGATCCCGAGTAGCGTCCAATATTGAGTTGGAGCACTCGAACAGTGGCGGTGCGAGTGAGCATTCGAGCCAATTGCTCAAAATATCGATGGCTCTTCAGAAAGTATTCTCTGAATCCATTTTTAGTAAATGAATAAAATGAATAAAAAGCTTTGTGCTATAGGTATTCAAAAGCCATACCGTTTTCTATGAATGGCGTGGCCCGTAGAGTAATGGCTGCGAAACGGTTCCATCAGCACACCGTGCGGCTTACTGAAAAAAGTGTTGTGATAAGTGTAAGAGCTCGAGAAGGAATTAGGTACGGAAGGGAATTTAAAATGTTCACAGAAACTTTCAGCATGATTGGTACGGCAGTTTTTGAGTTATGGAAAAAAATCAACTTGATTACACGTTCTTAACCTGTTCTTTGCCGGAATTGAGCCTCGGAATGTATGATGAAAATGAAGCGCTCACCCTTTTTTTATCCTGTAATTTTTTACTTCCAAAATTCAGCTTGGGGCTAGTCAAGTAATTTTAGAAGGCATCCCCGTTGATTAGAGGAACGAGGGATTTAGAGCCGGAAAATTATGTTAATTCATGCAAAGTCCAAAAGATGACTGGAAAATGTGGAGAATAAGTTGGAAAAACAGCATTTTTGCAATGACTTTAAGACTATTGTACCGAACGGACCGAAAGTTTCTGTGAAGATCCGCTGACGGGGGGCAAGTATCAACTGCCTTATCCTACCTTTTCTCATATAAATGATATAGCTGTTTCCAATGATAAGCAGCACAGAAACCCTCTCCGTCACGACTCATCACCGCCATATGCACTTTCGGAAATGACGTCTGAAAACGAGGCAATTTTCTCTTTTTAAAAACGAACACTATCAACGAACACTACGAAAACTATAACAACTTTTGGTAAATAACGTAATATTTACCAAAAGATTCTCACATGTAGAGGTTGTCAGGTCACAAGCACCAAACCGGCTGAAAATTGGTGGAAAAATCGAATAAAATACTGGGAACACCCGAAAAACATTATAAAAACTATTCTAGACGCGCTCCCTACAAAATAAAAACAAAAACGGCAGCAAAAAAAAATAAAAAATGCGGGAACCGAACCCGTGACCTTTGGCCTATTCTTCCCCGCAGCCTACCCCTACACCACCGGGCCGACGGGCCGTGGCCCTTCCGAGGCTTCATGAGCTCGCGCCTCAGCGCCCCGGTTCTGGCCAGGCTCGCTGCGAATCTGGGTGGGTTTTCCATACAAAATCTTAAAATTAAAATTTTATTAAACAAAAGTGCCCATTAGCAGATAGTTTTTATCGCATCGTGTTCCCCGTATTTTATTCGATTTTTCCACCAATTTTCAGCCGGTTTGGAGCTTGTGACCTGATAACCTCTACATGTCACACGGGGTCTCAGAGCGCGCACGGGGGGTGGGGAGGGGCGTGGCCGAGTGGTCTAAGGCGGCGGTCACAGGCCACAGGAGGGGGGTGCTGGTTCGATACCTCTGACCCCCCGTACCGTCAGATCGTTTTGCTCTTGTTTGCAAAAAGTGGTTCAAGGTGCCAGCAACCCTTCTATAGTGTACCCAATGCCGAAAAATAACAAACTATATGGTTCATGAGTCAGAAACAAGGAAATCGTGAATAGTGGTGCTGGAGTACTCATTTAAGTCACATAGATATAAAACAGAGCTGAATATATAGACAGATAGTCATACAAAGTAGATTCAAGCCAAATAGTTCAGTACTACTCCAGAATTCAAAATTGCTCAAAATGGATGGGCCTCAATCTCGTCCATTACAGCCCCCAACCCCGAAAAAGCAAGCAATTGATCATTGGCAAGTCTTAGGCGATGCAAATATACGAAAAAGGATCCCAGAAAATGGCTATATTCAAAGAAAAGCGCTGCGCACAAAGGGGTGAATTTTCGGTCTTCTGCTCGTTAAAAAAGTTTTGAACTCCTTATTGTGATTCAGATTTGCTCCGGGCTCTTTTGGAAAAGGTGCCTTAGGGTCTGTTCTATCATATGCGAAAAGCCGCCTCGACCGTTTTTTCTAGAAAAAAAGTTATCGCATTTTGAAAGCGCGAAAATTTGTCACTTTTTGTCCCTTTTGTTAAGGCCTGTTGCGGGTCTCAGGGTTCGCTGTGCGCGCAGCCGGTCAACCCGTCCCGTGGAGTGCCCCGTCCCTCGTGCGCGCCCTCGTGAATAGTCGGGACCCCGTGCGGCCCAGAACCAGGTAGTCGCTTAGCACATTAAATCAAGGAAATACCTGATCCAATTTGTCAAACTGTCCGCTGATGCTGAGGATATTAATGCGACCGGGCAGCAGACCCCTCACATAAATGCGTCGTCTTAAAGGGATGTAAAGAAGGAGTCGGCAGTTTTTAGATAGACAACTTCGGCGATAAATACATCCATCAACATTATACCGTAATGATTTAGTGGTCCGATGAAGGGCGATCAATTCATCTGGATTCAGATGATCGAGTACCAATCCAAGTAACGAGCCTGGTAGGCAGTTCATCCTCTAAATAATCTTAATCATTACCTGGTATTTATAAAACTAAAATTATTACTAATTCAAAAACTACAACAACACAACGCCCCAAACTGTAATCCGAAAACACGAGAATCCGAAAATTATCATTGAGCGGAGAGGGCGGAAATGTAAAGAAATTATTTCTGATCGGACTTCCTGAATAATTCATCGAAATCCCTCTTTGACGCTTCAATAAATATATCGAGCCATCGCCACCCAAATTGTCATATTGACGCGACGCATTATCAGATCCACTACCTTATGTTTGGGTTTAAACTGACGTAAAATACCGAAGTTACGGTATTTCTAGGAGGCCGAGTCGAATCGGGACATTTCAAGTCATTTTAAGCAAGAAATTGGCTGATTTCCCGACAAGAAAACTATGTAAAACTTGAGGGGCCATGTATTCAAAAAAAAATCATCTAAATAGCAACAGGGGTGGAAATAATGTAAGTGAAGTGTCTTTGGTATTTGCAGCTCTCATTCATTGACCTTCAATTGTAACGCAGATGCAACTAATTGAAATCCGGCAGAGCCCCGGGGCTATTTTTCAGATAAGCACACCACGCACATGGCGCACTATTGCAAACATCGGTATCTTATAGGCCAGTAGACTCAATTTCCTCAAACAATCTCTGCTAGCCTGCCCTCCTCTCGGGGTTTTGTCCAAAAACGCACACAGAAGTCGAGGTATCTCTCCGGTTTCCCTTGTCTTTAAGTTTGAGGTTAGCCCGGCCTGTTTCTCTTCCCAATGCGCCCTATCTCACCTTTTCTGCCATTTTGGCAGCCCCACATCCCAGACGTACAGCTATCAAAATAGCGAAAATCTGTCATTTTTTCCGCTTTATCATCTCCAATATCTTATTTCAAATTGTGCCCATGATTCTCAAGTTCTAAAGAACTATTTTCACTTTTTAGGCTGGCCGCAATCGGGATGAAAATCGAACCGCCCGAAGAAAAACCTCCACGGCTTGAAATCCCTGACGAATCGCCGGGCCCGTCTCAAATGCCTCCACCACCCGAAACGAAGAAGCCCAATTCCGGAAAGAATAAGGATCCGCTACCCCCGGAATTTCCCCTGCGCCAGAATCCGAAGCGCAAAAACAAGGGGTTGGTTTTTGTTTGTTATCACGGTTAAAAACGTCTTTGTAATTGACTATATAAATGAAATATTACCAAAATCGAGTTGAATTCGGCTCAGACAGACAGACGACGGACAGACGCGTCAAGAAAATTATTATAGTTGATATGGCCTTTTTAGGGTAAAAGTCATCAAGCCCTTCACGCCAACGAGCCGAGAGCTAACGATTACCGAGAAGATTGAGCTTAAGCTTAAAGTCGAAAGACAGAGCAAAACGCATTATCGTCGACGCAGACACGACTACAACGAAAAGAAGACCTGGAGGTGATTCTGTCTTTCCTTGACCATAAATTTTTATTCTAGGTACAAATTGAGATGCGAAGAGCCCGGTTTCGTCCCGCCCGCATCAACATCAAAACAGAGTAAAGGGATCAGGATAGCCAAGCCAGAGGCCCCGTCGACTTCGGTGGCAGACCACGAAAAAATTGCGCGGGATCGCGCTCTCCGCGCATATCGGTGAGTTTTCTTCAAGCTTTCACTTTTTTGGTTGGTTCTTTCGCATTATTGGGGGGACGAACTTTTTTTTCTGGGTGCTAATCTTTCAAATATCAATCGTGGAAGTGTTTTTCAATTATTTTTTATTTTTCCTAAACGTAAAAACTATACGAAATTTTTATTAAAAATGTCAAAAATATAGATTTTTCGACCCAAAATAGCCTATTTTGACCAACACCTCGACTTTTCAAAGCTTTCCTGGTTTAAATAATTTTGTTTTTGCTAAAAAAAAACTATTAAAACATTTGCATTAAGTTATTAGACATAGCTAGATTTATAAAAAAAAGTTCGGCCCTCCCCCCCCACCGTTAATGCGAAAGAACCTTTTTTGTAACTCGCGCTTTGTTCAGGCGAAGTCACAAGGGTCTCCCACCATTAGAAGGAGAAGCGGAAGAAGAGGGGCTTGAAGACGAGAACGAACAGCTCGAGAACGGCGCTAATGAGCGTGAGTACGAACTGAATGCGATAGTCGATGGCGAACCGATGGAAATCGAGGAGCACCCAAACCCCGAGGATTTCGATGATGCCTCCATGAAGTCGCAAAACAAACCCTCGACGGAAATTGTCGATTCTTTGGAGCAGCGACGAAGGGCTGACGCGGAAAGTAGGAAGAGCTGCTTGCTGAAAAGTGCCCAAGAAATCGCGGATGCTCGGAGGTAATTTTTTTACTTTCTCAATCGTAGTTTTGCACGTTTTACATTTGAAAACCCCGGGTTTTCCAGTCTGAAAGAGAGACTAGCGGCAGAAGCTGCGGCCGAAATGGACGAGCTCGAGAGGGAATTGCTGAAAAAGGCCCGAGAAGAGGTCGTGGAATCTGGGGATGAAGACCAACCCGGCCCGTCTACGAGCAAGTCGCCGTCGGGTGGAGCTGAAGATGCGGAAAAGACGCCAAGGTCAGTTTTCGTCTTTTATTTTACAAGATATTTTAGGTGCCGAGTCGGGGAGAATGAAACGGTCAAGCAATATGCTGCTCGATTGACAAAATACCGAAAGCGAAACCGCCAACGAATGTAAATTCATAATCTGACGTTTTAAAGACTCTTGCAGGGCGCGCGCCCAAGCTCGTGAGGCCGAGGAGAGAGCTGAAGCTGAAGCGGCTGCAGTCATGCTCGATGAAGCCTCTTACAGGGCCCGGGTCAAGGCTCGTAAAGCCGAGAAGAGAGCCCAAGCCGAGGCGGCCGCAGTCAGACTCGGTTCTGACAAGCTGTGAGTCTAAAAGCCTCGTATTTAAGTTTCTTTTAGGAGGGAAGCTCTGAAAGATGAGGGTTTTTTCGACTTCCTCGACCCTCTAACGCCTTTGCGAAAGGTTAAAAGGTAATTAGAAGATTTTAGAATAGACTATTTACGAGAAAAACTGGAAATACTGAACCTTTAGCGAGCCAAGCGAACATTTCGTCAAAGTCTCGCTCAGCCGGCGAGAAATTGAAGACTGTTTCGTCGGGACGAGGGAGAAGAAAGTGTTTGCAACGATGTAAGTGCCAAAAAAGTATAAGAAAGCTCGCTTTATTAGTGAAATTACGCCTACGGAAATTGAAACGCCACCGGCGAAACCTCGAAATCGCACCCAGCTATTCCTAGAAGCCCAGCGAAGGAAGCAGGCAAAATCTCTGGGAGTTCAAAGGTATTTTTGAACGTAGTAGCCGACGAATCCCCCGTTTTTAGTAGCGAAACGAGTGGCTGGACGCAAATGGACGTCCTGAAAATACCGGGCGATCATCTACCGCCAACCGACGATCCACCGCCCGTCACCGGGGTGTTCAAACACCTCGACGACAACTATTGCGATGAGCTGATACGAAATGTGATGGAGAAGACGAAAAAGTACTGCCATAATTTATTTGCAAACTTGACTGAGTTTTCTAGGGTGCAGTGGCCACCGCGGAAGAAGAGCGATAAAAATCGGTGAGTTTGAACCGCCAAAACTTACTCGGTTCTTTTGCATCATCGGGGGACCAATTTTTAGGATCTAATTTTGCATATATAAATAGCGGGAATGTTTATAAATGGTTTTTTACTATTCCGCCACCTAAAAACTTTCCAAAATTTTCGTGAAAATGTCAAAAATATCGATTTTTCGTCCAAAATTTCGACTTTTTAAAAGTTTTTGGATGGTTTTTCTAGTTGAAATATAGTTTTTTTTATTAAAGGAACTAATAAACAACTTGCTATTAAGAAAATGTACATTTCTAAACTTATACGAAAATTTCCAGTCAGTTTTTCAATCTTCCAAAACAAATTTTTATAAAGTTTCAATTTTAAACTAAACAACGTTTTCAGATCTATGGCACGTCGCCAGTCACCGGCGGAAACGGCCGACGATTTCGTGATGTGGGCCAACCCTGCTGAAGATGAGGAGGAGTGTGTCTACGATGGAGAAGCTGGAATTACGGAAATGAAACCGCCAAAGCATGAGAATGCCACGGGGTCAGTTGGGAGAAGCTACCTGTAAACCTAATTTAGTGACCTTGATGATGATGACGGGCTGGTGTACGAGGACTAGATCAGGGATCCGCTCTAATAATGCACCATCTCCCTATTTTGCCGTTGTTTTAGTTGCCATTTCATAGTGATACATCTGATTATCTGATCAGCTACAATTTTCTTGTTGATTTTCTTGTTGCATGGCATGAATAAAGGGTAGGGGCGAAAACCCCCCCCCCGGGCCCCCCCTTTTTTTTCCGGGCCCCCTTTTGGGGGGGGGGGCTCCAAGGGAAAAAAGGGGGGGGGGGGGGGAAGGGGGGGAAAAAAACCCGGGTGGGGGGGAAAGAGGGGGGGAAAAAAAAAAAGAAGGGGGAGGGGGGGAGGGGGGGGGGGGGGGGGGGGGGGGGGGGGGGGGGGAATAAAGAATTTTACGAACCAAATGAAGTTCTACAAGCTAACATTCGATCTCAAAAGAACGACCTGCAATTTACACATGCAAAATTAGAATCCAGAAGAATGCACTTCCGGTAGAATCCTATAATGGTGTTGATGAATATTACATCACCACTCGCTCCGTCTCCAGCAACCCGATGGTGCCGTCCGGGGATGTGCTACAGATGGTGGCCGAGCGGCTCACCGGGCCCGATCGCCTCAGCCTCGCCTCTACCACCCAGAAGTTCCTTTTTTCAGCTTCTACAATTACTGAGAAAGCCTAAGGTTTCAGATATCGGCCCTAAATATACGAAATAGGCAGCCAAAATAGCCCTCATTTCTCAAACATCAGGAACTACGACCTGCTGCGCCAGTGGAGCGACGTGACGTCGCTGCTGCTCGACACGGACGAGGCCCACGTCGCCGGCAAGATCTTCACCGGACGGCTGGAAAAGGCGAAAAGCCCCTCCGAATCGGCCACTTTTCTCGAACAGATCGCCGCGTTGTGCCCCAGCATCCACAAGGTAACTTTTCCGGATAGAAATACGCTTTTTGAACAAAAATTTTACTACAAATATTCGAATTTGTCAGAAATTTGAAAATCACGGAATTTATCCAAATTCCGTTGCGCCACTATGTACGTTGACACGTAGGTAGGCGCCCCCGTATTCAATCAGCCAAAAATTGATTTTTTTTTTCTAGATTGGTTTTCGCTTTCATTATCTTTTCATTTACTAAAATTTTTCCAAAAAAACGGTTTTTGAATTCCGTTGCGCTACGGTGTACGTTGTGGTGTAGAGAGGAGCCCCCGTACTCAATGACTAAAAAATTTCGTTTCGTTTAGCCATAGCACGGGGTCTTTTCGCGCGCATGGGGGGTGGGGAGGGGCTTGGCCTAGTGGTCTAAGGCGCCGGTCCAAGGGACAGGTGGGGGGTGCTGGTTCGATCCCTCCCGGGGAAAGAAACATCATCCCGTTTTGCTTTTTTCACGAAAAGTTGCGGAAGAGCATCAACATCCTTGATATACACACCCCAGTAACGAGAACTGCCGAATTTACCCAAGTTGACGCTACACATAGAAATCGAGGGATTATGGCTACTTCTGGCTCGTTTAACTTAGTTTTTACCAGGAATTGCCTGAAGCTGTTTAGGTTTGCCCCTGAAAACAATTGCAGGCAAATTGGGGTGTTGTACCGGTTGATTCCGGAAGGTCTGGAAAATCAAGCCTTCGGCTCTTCGGCGTTTTGACATCAGCACCTTTAAGTAGCAAATTTGTCTTGGCCATCATCCGTCAACAAACTAAACCAAAAAGCGGAAATACTAAGTCTAAATTCTAAGAAAAACGCTTCGCACAATTTCCAGATTTTCAGTCCTGGGTCCATTTAAACGGCTTTCAAGTCAATGTTGTGCCTCGCGATCGTCCTTATTTTGCTACCAAAATGTAGCTGGGATCCTTCTCTATCGATAGGTGAGGTGGAGAATTGATCAAAGTTTCTAGAAAAAAAGTTATAAGCCTTAGAAGTAGTAAAATTTGGCAACTTTTCGGGCCCCTCTCTGGGGTTAATATGGGGCTCTGTGCGCGCAGCCGATCCACCTGTCGTTTGGACTGCTACGTTATTCCGTGCGCGCCTCGCCATAGAAAAAAAACCCCGTGATAGAGTAATTTTTGTTTTCATTACCTTTTTCATTTTTTCTAGAAGTAACTATATTTGTTTCAGATCTCCATCCAGCATCAACTCGGTCAGGCAGAGATCAACGCCCTCGTGCCGTACGCCCCCTACCTGCGCCAGCTCGACCTGTCCTCCGACAACTTTCTCGTGTATGTTTTTTTTGTTTTTATCTTATGCAGCCATTCTTGTTCTAATCTTTACTTTTCAGAACTGCTCGGGGATGGCGAACGCCCGTGTTCAATACCACATTCCCGAAGCTGAAGACGCTCGGCATTCTGAAGCGCATCGACGAGGGCAAGCTGCTGTTGAAGCGCCAGATGACGCTGCAAAGTGCCGAGGTAGGGAATCGCGTTTTTCAAAAGACAGTGTTCACTTTTGAGGAGCTGTTCTCGCCCTCTTTGGAAGAGTTGCGCCTGACCGGGATCGCCCTCCGCTCCGAAGTCCTCACGAAAATCGGCACGCTGACCAACCTGCGCGTCTTGCACCTCTCCGGCTGCATCGTCGACACCGTCAGCGCCCTTCTTATTGTCAATTTCGGTAGATGAACAGCAATTTTGGGCTGAAATTCAATTTTTAGATAAACTGACGCACCTGACCGAGCTCTCGCTGCCCGCCTCGCTCTTCTCGATCCATCGCCCGCCACCACCCGCCACCAAGAAGATCGAGCCGCTGCCGTTCACCCTGAAGTTTGCATTTTAGAGCTACTTCTACTTTTCTTTTTTTTCCAGGCAGTTGACCAACTTGCAAACGCTGGATTTGCACTGTGAGATGATGGACAACGACTTTTTCAAGCGTTGCATCGAGGAGTTTTTCCCGAAGAATCTCGTGGTACGGGCCTAACATAAAATAACTATAAAAACGCTTCTAAAAAAAATACGGCGTCAAAAATTAAAAAAATCTAAAGAAGCCATCTTCGATTGAAACTTTTTTCATTTTTCAGCTCCTCCGCCTCAACGGCTTCACCTGCCGGCTGCCCGACCCGAAGAAGCTCGACGTGGCCTACAAATTTCAGGTTTTTGGGCAGCCTCGTCTTTATTTTTTTATAGATCCAATTTGTGCGCCCCGATGTCATCAAGATGAAGGCGTTCAAGGGCTCCAACGACAACTGCAAGCTGGTAGCCATTTTCTGGAGTTTTATCGAACCCTTTTTTCAGATCTCCGAGATGTACTGGTGCGACCCGTACCGCCCTATCGCGATCCCGGTTCGGATGCCGATCCGCCCGCAGAGGAACGTTACAATGGCATGTTTATTTTTGGGTTGAAAGAAATATTATAGGGTATTTTGCATTATCGGGGCTTTTTGTCAGGATTCACTACTTCAAATATCACTAGCGCAAGGGTTTCTAAACGATTTTTTACTTTTCCTAAACGTAAAAAACCTACAACTTTTGGTTAAAACACAGAAATAATCTCACCGAAAATCGACATTTTTGACTGAAATTTCTAATTTCCAACAAGTTTTATGTAGTTTTCTAGTCTAAATATAGTGATTTGCGACTAAAAACACTAATAAATACTTCCTATTAATTTACTAGCCACTAACAAGGAGCGTTTAGCTGGGCACGGAGTTTCGGAAGGGGACCTAGCCTATCTTGTGCAGAATTTTTTGCTGATTAAAACGTACTTTGTAGAATTTGCGAAACGACCGGAAAACCAAAGATGAGGGTTTAAAGTGTGAAAAAGGCCCAAAATGGCCACTTTCGGCACCTATAAAAAAGCAGAAAAGTTTCCACGAAAACAATTAGTGCATCTGCCAGAAAATTACGCTCTTTCGAAGAGCCATCTCAGAAACAAGTTCAACATTTTTCAAAAAGATTAATTTAGCGACAGGTCCCCATGGAAATCAGCAATTGACGAAATTTGAAATCCGCGGACATGGCTCATTCGAAAGAGCGTAATTTTCTGAGCAAGATCCACTAATTAGTTTTCGTGGAAACTATCTGCTATTTATAGGTGCCGAAAGTAGGCCATTTGGGCCTTTTCACACTTTAAACCCTTATAACTTGGTTTCGATCGATTCGCAAATCTACAAAGTACGTTAATCAGCAAAAATTCTGCACAAGATAGGTAGGTCCCTTCGAAATCCTGCCACCTAAAAGTCTCTTGTAAGCAGGCACCCACACAATAACAAAAAATCAGCCCCGCGCAATAATGCAAACAACCAATATAATTTTTGATTTAGACACCGGAGCGCTGGGCGACGCAAGTGCCCGAAGCGACCAAGCCGGTCCCGGAAAATCAGCTGGCGTGAGTTTTCGCGAAATCAGCTTTATCCCCTTTTTAGCTTTGTCGAGAAGTCTTTGATGCTGGACGCCCAGCCGTCTTCGCAGGTCCGTGGTCACCTCCTGATCCCTGGAATCCCTCTCTTTCTAGGAGGGCGTGTCGGCCATCTCGAGCACGACGGCTCAGCACGGATCCCCTGCTCGTCGTGATGGACTTGAGCCGCCGTATGTTTCTGGGCATCTTCCTATAACTCTTTTTTTTCTAGTGACGACAACGCGTTCCTGAACCTACTCGACATGCTGCAGCTCGGCCCCAACTTTGAGGACTTTGGCGCCCCTCCGGCTCCGCTGGCGCTCCCGGCCCCGCCGCCTCCTCCGCCCCAGCCGCCGAGGCCTGTGGCCAGGGTATGGAATTTTGTGTAGGTTGTACATTGTGGTTTAGTTTTCTCCGGTACTGTACTGTTAACGGGGGAGTGATCAAGCATATGCCTATCTAGCCGATGATTTTTTGATCGCTTTCGGGATTTGTTTCATAGCTATGAGTAGTTTTTGAGTGCTAAAAAGCTATCAAAACTGTTTTTGAGGATTTGAAGATGCATTTTTAGCCAAGATCCGTCATTTTAGTAAATTTTTATGACGAACATGAAAACGGCGTAAAAAATATTTTTTAGCCCATCTCGCCTCCGATGCGTACGGCTCGCCAGCGGTCGGTGTCGACCATCAGAACGGCATCTTCTGGCGCCACCACGATTCCCAGCTCGTCGACCACCCGCGGCAGCACGGCGTCGACCAATTCTCGTGACGCGTGAGTTTTTTTTGAAACACTATCAATTACAAGTCCATTTAGGTCGAGGCCTCGTAGGCGCCGCTCCACCTCCGTACCACCGCGTCCGGCGTCTGCCGCCACCTCGGCTTCCGCCGGTTCGACGCCCCACCATAGTGCCCGCTCGGCCACCAGGACCGCCACGGCTTCATCGGCAGCTGGTTCCGCTTCGACGGCGACTGCTGGCTCACGCGCTGCCCAGCCCTCATCTACCTCGACGGCCACCCGCAGATCGCGTGCCTCCAACTCGTCGTCGGCATCCACCGCCACCAGGACTGGCAGGTATATCTTTTCCTTTTCGAGCTTTTATCTTATTTTTGACTTCCCGGTCCCCTGAATTTCAATTTCATTTTTCAGGCGCCGTCGTCGTGGCAGCACGGCCAGCACCCCGCCGCCCGAGCACTAGCAACTTCTCTTCTTAAAACTCGTCGAACAAGCCACCAATTTATCGATATTTGAACCAAGTGTCATCAACTGTGATTTGTCTATGCTCTGCCATTGTTTTGCCCCCACTTCTCGCTGTGTCGCTTAATAAATATTTTATCGGAATTTTGACCTTGAAATACACGGATATTGGCGCCGAGTAACATACCGCATTGTGAATTCGATTTTGGCGAAGGGCTTGGATCTAGAATAACGTAAAAGAAACGTTCCTTCATGAAGCTCTCTCGGTTTCAGGCTTGTAAAAAGTAATTGGGGGTTTTCAGGTAAGAAATAGCTACACCAAACGCTGAAGTTGAGCCGAGAAGACGTTTTTTGTCTTCACAAACCCTTTAAACTGGCCGTTTTTTGGGTGGGGTTCTATGCTATTTTGCGCGCGCCCGGTTACGCCATCTAATTTGACCCGCCCGGCCCCCGCGGCCCGATTGAAAATTGAAAATTACTTTTCAAAGCTTTTCCATTGCAAAATCATCTTAAAGTCCATAAATCCAACTATATCCGACTCTTTACAGGCCCTTCACCTCGATGAGCCATGCCGAACGGGTCGTCGAGCTGTGCCGGCTTTTCTACGACGGAAGCACCGACCTGGCAGATCGCGCAGAGGTGACACAGGTTTGTTTTTGCACGTTTTTCGGTATTTTTGAATTTTGGGATGCTTTTAAGACGTCTTAATTTCCAGGAGCTCTACGCCCTCTTCAACGGCGATGAGGGCCTCGAGGTGGCCGAGAGGCTGTTCGCCTACTCCGGTGCTTTGGGCCCCGTTGAGCAAAGCCAACTGCAGTACCTCGCCTGGAAATGTGTTGAGCAGCAGATAAGGTGCGGAATATTTTTTAGAAATAGGAAATTGAAAAAAAAAAAGAATGCCTTTTAGTTTTTTTCGTAATTAATAGAAACTAGGAACTAACAAAGAAAATAATTATATTCTTGTTTAGAAACAATTGGGACAAGCTATCAGCCGGCCGCCGAAAAGTGCTGATCGACGCGTGCTCCGCATTTTTGCTGTCAAACGAGACGCCACCTGCCGAAATGTACTGGCGCGAGCATGCGGCCGAGGCAATTGCGGTGAGTGGAGGAAATAGGTATATAAAACTTGGTTCTTTCGCATTAAGGTGTACAAAACTTGGTTCTTTCGCATTATCGGGGTAACGAAAATTTTTGTATCAGCTTAGAATTGTCTGGCAGCGTAATAGGGAGTTTTTTATTAGTGTTTTTCTAGGAAAGCACAACTCTCTTTCAAATTGAACAGCCATTTGAAACTTGACAACTTTATTAACTTTTTTAATGTCGAAAAATCTATATTTTTGGTATTTCTGGAGTCCCCCACCAGACGTTTTGCATATAGGTTAAGCTAATTCTATAATCTTTATCAAATAAGTAAATAGTCCAAATTAACTTTATACCTCCGAGCCCGTCCCCCCCCTGTCGGTTTACACTGCCATTTCTAACCTAAATTTGATATTTTTGGTAACTCTTCTTTTTAGGCCGTAGCCGCCCGTACGCTGCCCGACTATTGTGACGATTGGATCACCGCGCTGCAGACGGCCATTTCGAAAAGTGCCGTTTCAAAAATGAACTTGCATTTTCATATTTTAGGCTACACCGGCGCCATTTTGACATTTTTGATCCTGGGAAAACTCTACGACCAATTCCCCAAAAATAAGGACAAGGCAAGCGTCTTTGTTTCTGATGTTTATGCCATTTTTAGTACGAGCTACGCGTTATCGACTTTGTCAAGAAAGTCGTCGAAACGATTGATGCGTTTCTCGAGCCATGCGGGCCAGCGGAGAGCGGTGCGGAGAGTGGTGAGTTTCGACACCATAAACGATTTTCTTTTTTTTAGAAGCCAACTTCCTGGTCGTCTGCTCAGCCGTGCTTCGTTTTCTCGAGCTGCTGGCAAGTCGATCGCCCGACTTTCCGCAAAACAAGGGGCCGATCGTCGAGAAAGCGGCGCTGCTTATTGGGACCCGAATAACGCACGACGCCGCCGGGCTGATCGCGGCTATTGCGAAAAAGAGGTAAAATGAAGGCCTAAAAGTTGTATTTTTGGAGGTTTTTGTGTCAGTTCAGGTTCAGGAAGGCCTAGTATCATAATATTATGTTTTAATGGGGTTTGCGAAACTACATATTCTGTGGAAAAACAATAAAAGACTAGAAAAGTATTTTTGGTTGAAATTTTCGTCAAAATCGGCGATTTTTCGTCGGGCAAGCAATATTCGTTGTATTTTTTAAAATGCAAAATTTAGAAAGTTTTTTACGTTTAGGAATAATAATAGCCGGCTTAGAAACAGTCGCGCAATTTTTCTTGGAAAATGGTTTAAGAGAAAAAAGTTAGTCCCCCGATAATGCGAAAGAACCGTTTTTTTTAGTTTTGTAAAGAAAGGAAGGAAGTGGCATTTTTTTCGTGCCAGCAACACCGAATTTCTCCTTCCAGGAAAGGCTTCGACGTCTACGCGTGCAATATTGTACTCTGTGAAAATCTACGGACCGCCATGGACACGCTGAAGCTTTCGGTAAAATTTTAGCTCGATTTGAAAACTGCAATTTAGGTAATATCAAATCCGATGCCATACGCCGAAGCGTACGACCGCCTGAAAGTTTCCGTACCCATCCTCACAACAATTGCGCACACCGCCACCGAGGGGCTTGATCCCAAATCGAGGGAATTGCGATGGCTGATGGATTATGCCGTTTCACTCGTCAATTTTCAGAGCTTGGTAAGGTCTTTTTCTTTGGCGATAGTTCATTTTTCTAGACCCTCCGCCGGATTGGCCTCGAAATTATCGCAAATCTGAGCGCCGGTCAGTCGATACGCGACGCTCCCTTTTTCATGGAATGCGTGTCGAACCTGGCGGAGATGGCGGTCGACTACATGACGGAAGATGTAAGAAGATTATTTAGGCCTTTGGGCGCATAACCAGCTTTTGTTAGGAAAATAGCTGCTATGTTTTTGCCTATTCTTGACCCTAGAAACTATAATTCAATTATGAATTTGATTTCAGGGTGGAAATTCAAATTTTTTGATTCAGAACGATGAAAATGCCAACTTTTCCAAAGATTTTTACATTTTTTGCAAGACTTTTTACTTCTGTTATAGTTGAATTTTGCGAAAAAAATTAAAAACGCTTTTTAGTGAATTAGCGATTAAATAAACGCAGCGAAACACACATTTCTTATTCCTTTTAGGTCCTCTGCTCCCACGAACCGCCGACGATCGCCACAAAATTCTCGCAAGAAGATTTCACCGAGGACTCGGAGGTGCAGCAGGAATTACTCAGTAAGTTTGCGGAAATTTTCGGCATTCTAAAAACCGTTTCAAATATTTTTCTCAGTTAATTTTTGAAACTGTGCAGGATAAAGTTGCTATTTGATAGCGCAACAAACTTTTTGGAATTTATTCACTTTAATTTTACCCATTTCAAAAGCCGTATTCAGAATGCCGGAACCACTTCTTCACCTTCGTGGAAATCGCGGCGCGACACGATTTGGAGCGAATGACCAAGGTGGTGCAGACGAGATTCATCGATCGGCTAGATGAGGGGGATACGGGTATGGTAGTCTGGACATTTTTTAGGGAATCACTTTTTAGTGCTCGAGACGGAGTGCGAGTTCTGGGGCAAGACGCTGAAGACGTTTTACAATTTGACGAACGGGAAAAGCCAGAAGAACCGCAAGGAGCAGCCGGATGTCCCGGTGGAGGTTGGTTTGTGGTTTAAATGGGTTTTAAAATAAATTTTTCTGTGTTCTATTTTACCTTCGAAAACGGGCTATTTTTCCGGATTCTGTAAAGTTAAATTTTTGTTAATTTTTGAGTTGTTTAAAATTTTATGTTGTAGAACGTTATTTTCTGAATTTTTATATACGTTTAAAAATGAGGCGAAAATGATCCTTTTAGCCAGTTTATAAAGTTTCACTTACCTACTGGTTTACCCGCTTTAGATAGCTTTTAAAAAACTGGTTAAGCGTTTTAATTTTGTAGTTTTAATTGTACTGCAAAGTATAAATAATTCTTAGCGGGGATGATAGCCCTTTTCTGACCTTTAATTTTTAGATAGTGCTCTAATAAAAATTTTATTGGTTTTTTAAAACTTTTTGAAAAGCTTATTTTTGTACAAATTTCTGTAACATAGAAATCACAACAAATAAACTATAACAATTTTAAGAATTAGGTGTTTTTCTGACTTCTGCGGCGTTGGTGGAAACCCCGTAAAAATTTCGCCCCGGTCCAAATGCCGCCTCCCTTCCCAATCGCTACCCAGCGCTTGGTCTAGTGGCTAGTACGCCCGCCCCCCACCCAAATGACCCGGGTTCGACCCCCCGCCGCGCCTATCATCCAGTGGACTGCGGTACCTCACCGCATTCCACTTCAGCGAATGGTGCTACAAAGAGCGTTTCCACATTCGAATACAATGCCGACGCTAGGTACTGTAACGAATGGGGCATCGACATTTTTATTCCCTTGAGCTTGAAAATTTAGTTTTTGTTTGGAAAGCCAGATTTGGGCTGTTTTCGGGCCAAGAGCAATCTCCTAAAAATCAACGGCCATTTTTTTGATACCTGTGTAGATTTTATATGTAAAACCATTTTTAGAATCTTTAAAACTTCGAATTTTCGGTCCTGGACTGTTAGCGGGGATTTTCTTCATGGAGGAACTGATTTTTTTTTTTTGGGTTTTTTTGCCTATATCTATTAGTAATACATTGGGCGTTTTTATAGTATTTTTAGTAGTTGTTGATTGCAGAAGGTTAAAAAAAATTTAAAAATTTAGAAAATTTTTACAGTTTTTGGGTCATTTCGCCTGCATTTCGGGCAAAAAGTCATACATTTTCGTAGTGTAAAATGCTATAAAAGTGCTTTACGTCGCATCGTAGAGCCATAAGGGATTATTAGGAAAATTACCCCCCCGCAAACAGAACACTACCGAAAATTGACGCAAAACCGGGAAGAAAAAACCAATTTTTTCAGAAACTCGAAGCCCTGATCAGCGACTGGCCGAAGAAGGTGCTGGCAAAGATGCGGGATTTAGTTGGTTTTGCTAGACCTGGTTTTAATTTTTTGCTAGTTACAACGCGAAAGATGGGCGCTGGCCAACGACCTGTCGACGCTGGGCCACGCGCTGTTGCCGCTGCTCGGGCGCCCCGAGCGGATCGCCGAACTGTTCGAATACCTCGACAACGTCAAAACGATCCTTTGGGCCGAGCTGGAGCTCGAGGACCCGAAAATCAAGGAGCAACAGGTAAAATTTGTTAGAAATATCTAGAAAATTATTTGATTTTAGTTGGAGTTCAAGCGTCACACGCTGGCCGGTCTGGTGTCGTTTCTCGAGAAGAATGTGCTAGTCGAGGTATAGAGCTTGGGCTGTTTTGCATTATGATAGGACCAAGATTGTTTTTATAAGTCTAGAAATGTCTAATCTTCAAAGCAAGTATTTTGTTAGTGTTTTAGAAGGTTTCAGCTAGAAAGACAATCTAAAAACTTAAATTATTTTAGAAAACCGAAGTTTTGATCAAAAACCGGCAATTTTTTGTCGAAAAATCGATACACTTTGTATTTTTTAACGGAAATTTGCAAAGTTTTGATTGGGTTTGATTGACAAAGCAGTTTAGAGGCACTTCAGCTTACTATATTGAGAAATTGAACCCTAATAAGTCATTTTTCAAAATTCATTTGTTTTTTGGCATTCGAAAAATAGTTCAAAAAATTATTTTTGAGGGATTTATTAAAACGAGAAATGCGGCGCCAGTACCGTTTCAATTTTTTCAGCATACTGACTTCTAAAATACCATTTTCGAAAAATCCGTGAAAAAGTCTATAGTAAAAATAGACTTTTAAAAATAGTTTTCGGACATATGATTTTCACAAAAATCATCACCCGCCGTTTAGAAAACCGTCCAAGTCCGCCAAAAATTGCTGGAAATTTACGACGCCGTCCGGGAGCGCTTGACCTCGATGCAAACGGCTGTTATGTCACAGGTTTGGAAATTTGCCTGTTTTTATCGGCGGAAATCTCCAGGTGCTCGCCTACGCCATCGATTTCCCGTTCGAACGCCCCGAGGAGAAGCTGGTAATGCTGGAGAAGACGTGCGAGAGCATCTGCGCGTACTTTGCGAGCAGCTCGCCAGCTTGGACGGGTCCCGAAGCGATCGTGTCGGCGCTCGGATTCGCGCAGCCGTGTGCTGTCGACGATGAGGTTGATGTCGTCGTGGTCGAGCAGCGAAGAACGGTACAATTTAAGAAATAAAAACATAAATATAAAACATAAAATTTTATTAAAACACCTCATCCATCCTGCTAACGAATTAGAACTAAAAAAAATCATGAATTTTCTAATTTAATTATTTACTTAGACATTTAATTTAATCTAGTTTGTAATTTTCTATTTCTGTTTTAATTCCAGCTGCGCGCCACGCTGAACACGATGGACGGCGTGCTGAAGGTGGTCAAGAATCTGGAGCCCGAGCTTGAGGCCCACTTCCGCAAGCTGTTCGAAGCGCCCATCGCCAGCACGGCGGCTTTTGCTGCGTAAGTTTAACAGCCCGTTTCATCATATCTTTTTTAGGCTTCTCTTCCGGGCCACCACCGAGAATAGCTTCATGCCGCCGAGCCTACTCGTCGAGTTGCGGAAGCCGTGCGCCGAGCACGCGGCCACGGCTCTTTGTCAGTTTTAAAGCGCTTTTACGGTTTTATATTTGCAATATTTAAAGCGCAGTTTATATTTGCAATTTGTTGGATTTTTGAGCTAAAAAATTTCAACTTCAAGTTTAAACCCCGATTTTTAGCGATCCCAATCGACGATCTCGACGACATCTTCGCCGACAACAAGGACACCTGGGAGGGAATGTGCAAGAAATTCCACAACGACCTCCACGAATCGATGTAAGTGTTGAATGTATCTTCAGCCGAAATTCACGTTTTAGCATCTCGGCGATGATCGCCGCCATTCGCCGGTTCCCCGACTCGTTCAGCTCGATGGCCCCCTACTTGCGCCAAATCGACTGGGCGGCCGTCCCCGATTTCCGGCTGAAGAGCTGGATCCGACGCTTTTGGTGGGTGATTTTTTGCTTTCAATGCTAGGTATTTTGTTTTGAATTATGCGGCATGAATTTCTTAAATTTAATGGTAGATATGGTATGAATTTTTGGAATAATAAATTTTTTAGGTTGTACAGTTAAATTTGGTACAATTGACTCGGAAAAGGGAAGAAGAATAATTTTTTAATGCATTTAGGAAGGAAGCGGTGCAAAAGTGCCAGCACGTTCCGGAATTTTGGGAGCTGTTCGGCGACCTGTGCGCGATGTTAATCCGGGTTCAAATTAGGGGCCAACCGGAAGTGACGGGTTGGTTGATTTTGTAATTTTTGTTTCTTAATTTTAAGTGGGTTTTTAAACGACCTAAAAGCCAAGGGAATTTGCAAAAATTGGAATGTTTGAAGACATTGGAGGGCTGAAACATCGGGAATTATTTTTCATCACTATTTAAATTCTATTTATTCCATTCAATTGAGGGGAAGGGAATAGTTTTTAGCGTTTTTTATGTAGAAAGTTATATTGTTTTCAAGTTATACATATCTTTGCAGTTTTATATGTAGAATTATTTACAATTTTAATGATTTTTTGGAGGACTCGACCCCGCTGAAGCCGTCTTCCATGAGCGCGAGTTCGTCAGCCTGCTCAAGGAGTGGGTGACGACGATCCGCTACTTTATCCTCGACGCTCAGGGTCGGTTTTTTTTGGCCAAAATGGTTTTATTTTAATTTTTTCTGGCCTCATGAAATTATCCATTTTTAGGCATTCCAATAGCCCGGGACGCCAACACGGGTTCTCAAGATCTCCGGTTGATTTTCCAAAATCTCCTTCTCGGCCTGTCAATTCGGGAAACGGGGGCAGCGGGCAAAGCTGCACAGGGCGTTCTAGCGATTCTAGAATTAGTGAGTGTTTGCTTAAGATTCGTTTAAAGGACATAACATTAATTATGCATTTAAGCATCCGTTTGAAATTTTTTTTGCTTTTGTTCTTATAAAACGTCGTTTTTAGCTCCAAAAATCGTACTCGGATCTGATCGCGCAGCTCGACTTCCTCCCGATCCTCGCGCTCCTGATGGTCGGCCTGGCACGATACCATCGAGAATCCCCGATCGGCACCGTGCTCGTCGACTGTGTGTTGAGCACCATTAGAATTATGGTATTTTTACGTTCTAAACTAAATTGAATTCTATAGGTTTTAATTTTTTCGAAAAGCTCGTACCGGAATGGAGGGGGAAAAGCAAATTTTTATTTTGTTTAGCCAGTTATTATTGATTTTTGCACCATATTTCTATAAAAACTTCATTTGAAAATGTAAAATTTTCGAACTTCTTCACGTTTGGCTGAAAATAGATAGAAAATGGCCGATAGGGTTCTCCGAAATTTCGGAATTTTTCTAACTCTCTAGCATTCAAAAACTACTAAAAACTATAAAAATAGGCGGAAAAGCAAAAATTAGTTTCCCCCCTGCTAATAGCCCAGTACCTAAAACCATTAATAATTTTTTAGAAAGACAACCCGATCGCGTTCGACTCGATTGCCCGGCTGGTGTTTAGGGATGACAAACGGGGCCCGGAATTGATGGCAAAGGTCGGTTTCAAATCGAGTTTTTTTCATAAGTTTTTTTAGCTCGAATCCTACCAGGGGCCAAACTGGGAGAAGCCGGCCCGACTCGCCGTCAAGCAGCTGATAATCGAGATGCTCGCCGGAAATGACGTGGATTGGCTGCAGCGGGAATACGAGAAATCGGGGATTTCTAAACGCGGCGATCAAGGACTTTTCTCGATTTGGATATAGCTTTTGGTTTCGATATACATGGTTGATTCTTACGTTGTAAATAATTGTTTTATAATGGCTATTTTTTCCCTCGGGTTGTCGGGTCTCACCGCTCTCGCTTAATTTATCGTCACTTTTTGTAATTTTCTATCTGCCGCAAGATTTGCCATGAAATTTATTAACTCTCTCGGTGCCTTACAATGTATATACTAAATTTTTACTTTTGTGAATTCGATATATTTGTATTTTCATGCTTTTTTGAACGTTACCTGCCTAATAAAACATCACGAACACCACTCTCGAAAATATTGGACAATGACTCATTCATATTCGGGAAAAAGCTACCCGGCTGGGACCCGGGAAAAGCATCGATTATTGCGAAAATCGGGATGTGCGGTGCGCAAAATAGGAAATCTGATGGCGGGCCCCGCCGCCGCCGACAGCTGGGATAACAGACGATATTTGGCCAACAACGGCTCGGGCCCAGCCACACGAAATCGTGAAACTCGCCGAATAACACGCGGCTCACTTTTTCGTTGGGTTTTTGCATTGATTTATGGGTTGTTAATTGAAATATAGACTTCACGTATTCGTTAAGCTACATTTCCTTTTTTATTGAAGTTTTACGCAAAAATTGACGTTTTTCGCTTTCCTACAGTGGCAAATCGATACTTTTAGTTTTTAGCGCTATAGAATAGAAGGTTTTGGTTTCTCTAAAACGGCTAATGGATAGTTTTAAGGTGTTGAAAAAGTATAAACCGAGTTTACCGCCTCTTTAGACCCGTTAGTCGATAGTTTAAAGTTGCAATAAGAGCTAACAATAGGAGTTTTTAAGGTTTACTACCGGTTTATTAAGTTAAAAACGTGCGATGCCTAAATAAGTTTGAAAAATGCCCACCTTCTCTAAAACCGGCGAAGAAACGAAATTTCCACACCTTTAACTGTTTTTTTTGGGGCGTCACATCATCAACTTTACTTTCTCCGATTAAGAAGAGGATTTTTATGTCTGCTATCAATTTTAGGCGTAGCAGGTAGTTTAACAACGTATAAAAAGCGAAAAAGTAGAAAGAAACACGTGAAAAACGAAAATTCGACTTTTCTAATGGTTTTTCCTCAATCATTATAGCTCGATTTCCGGCTTTATCTAATTAAATATTCTAGCGTATCTTTAACGTTCCCTACAGCTAATTAAAAATTTGATTGAAGTCAGCAAAAATCGACGACTTTTGCTTCGCGATGGCCGCCCGGGCCCACAATCTCCCGTTTGACCAGAACGCCAAGAAGTACAACTGTTGCTGTGGAAATTTGCACATTAAGGTGAGGATTACGGTAGTTGAAAACTAAATACACCTTTTAGCAAGGAGCCCGCATCGTATCCTGTCTATTAGCCATCTCCCTGGCCGTCTCCGTCATCTTCTCCCTCACCCGAACGGCCACCGTTGCTTTCCAGAATATTTTTAGTGCTGGTGGGTGTTTTTATAGTTTGTAAAAACTGGATATTGGCAACCTAACATGGGACTCTCGAGGAAATAATAGACAAAACAATTTATTGGCGATTTCCTTAATTCTAGTGTTTTTTTGTAGCTTTTGGCCTGGTCATCTTCGGCATGTTGCTCTACGGCGTGTTCAAGGAGAAGCGGCTCTATATCTTGCCGTATATGATCTTTCAGGTGGGCAGAATGATGGAGAAGAAACTCATATATTTACTTTTACAAGAAATACATAATTAGATTAATTTAATCGCAATTAAGATAATAATTCGAAAAAAGTTATATTTGCCACGGAAGGTGGATTTTTTTGCTGGAAAAGTATGGTATTTCTGTAGTTTTTTTTTGCTGTCCATCGTTCTCTCTCGCTCTCTCCCACGTACTCTCTCTCACTATCGCTCTCTCCAGTTTCTCTCTCTCTCTCTCTCTCTCTTTCTTTCTCTCTCTATCTCTCTCTCTCTCTCTCTCTCTCTCTCTTTCTGTCTCTCCCCGCTCGGCCAGCCAAGGTCCCGGCTGGCACCCTTAGCGCAGAGAATGTCGACTCCCCTTCGAAGCCAAGGCTCAAGGGTTCTAGCTCGCCGGGTTACCGAATGTTTTGCTTTTTGCTTTTTACTTTTATCTGGGAAAAATGAAAGCTATTTCGGCTATACTGGCGTATTTCTTCTCGTTTATTCGTGGTTTTCCATCAAAAATGCAGTTTTTTTAACGCCAGCAACGACTGTTTCAATCTTAAAAAGCTTCTATTTTAAAAGTGTCTTAAATCGTATCAAGTAATAGAAACTTAGTTTGATTTGCCATATATATTTGGAAACCTGATTTTAAGCTATATTTATCACGAAAAACTAACTTTTTAAATTTAGCTTAATTTTGACGGCTTTTTTTAGCAGATTTTAGCTGCAATTTCAACCACCCTAAGCTACAACTTTTCTTCCAGGCAATCAGCCTCGTGCTGACCTTCCTCGGGTTGCTCGCCATCCTGATCATGATCGGGGTGAACACGGGCGCTATCAAGCAGTTGGCCCAGGATTATTATGGATTGGAGCAGGATGGGCTTACCCCAGACGAGTTTAATCACGGTAAGTCTTTCCGCAACATAGAACCATGCAATCTCTCGCAGCTTTGTCGACATTCGCCGTTCTACTCGTGATCTTCATCTGCATTTCCGGCCTCATCGAGGCCTATTTCCTGGAAGTCATCTACCGGTTCTACGTGTTTTTGAAGGTGGAATGGTTTCTTGAAAAGTTGCCATGCCATTACTGTAGGGAAATATTGATCTTCCTAGTAAAAATAGAAGATAATAAATTGTATTGAAGATAGATTTATAAAAATCAAAAACATAATGTTTTGGAGACTTTTTTGAGCCTAAATACAGCATTTTTTATGTAAAAAAAGACCATGGAATTTATTATTGTTATTCGGAGTTAGTCGTGCTAACCGCCCGAATTCACTAAAAAGCGATAAAATTGCAGTAAAATTAATGAATTAAGTGATATTGTCTTGGCCCATATTTGAGGCCTCTATTGACTACAAAATCCAAAAACTAAAAATTACCTATTAGTATGTCTAGAGTACATCTGCGTACGATCTTTACTGTCAAAGGTGCCTTACTGCACTTCTTACTTCCGCTACGATACTGTACTTACGTTAAAACCTTACGTTCCGTAACCTACAGTACTGTACGGCAATTACGCTAGAAAGTTACGTAGCGCTACTTTACGGTACCGCTTTGTATCTACAGTCGTTAAAGCACTTTACTTACGCGGAAAATTAGCATTTTCAGTTTACAGCCAAAAATCAATGTTTTACAGGAACGCGAGACCTCCTTCAACTTCAATTTCGACACGTGTACCCCGGGATTTACCCCAAATAACCCGCCAAATTACGATGGCATGCTCGGATGATTTTTTGCGCTCCTGCTACCGTATCCGAATTCAAATATGTGATTTTCCAATTTTTAAGGCAAATTTTTTGTAAAGTTGTAAAGTTAAAGCCAACTAACAATTAATGTAACTTGTAAACGCGTATTTTAAAATGTTTTTATTCACCACAACACCACGATAAAGTGCTGGCCGATTTTCGAGCGGGAAAATGGTAGGGGAAAGACGGAAGCGGCAAAGAAATTGAAAAAATCGAAAATAGCGCCGTGAAATTTTCAAAAATTCTTATTGTAATTTTTAGGCTGTTACTATCCCTTTAAAATTCAAAAATATACCAAGAATAGGAAAAATCACGTAGTGACTACGGGGGGCGCCTATTGACGCGGTGCGGAGGGAGCCTCAGGGGCCAGAATACGGTGCTGTTGTAGGTATTTTTTTGAGTTCAGGAAAGAGGTGTAGTGGGGTGGGGGATACGGTAGAAATTGGGCGACAGAAATGAGGAGGAGACAAATTTACAAATATTTCGACAGGGCGAAACGATTTCGGGCGGGTTTTTGGCTTTTAGAACATGATATGGTCGACCTCGACCTTTTCGCCGGCCATCACCGCGAATGTGACGTCGTCCTCGGCGGGAACTTCTGTAAAATCGTGGTCTCGATTTTGTAAAGAAAATCCAGACGGCACAATAAAAAAACATCACCCCCCCCTCTAACTCGAGGCAGAAGTATCGGATCCGAATGGTAGTTACACCATTCGAAAGCCCTTGAAACGGCCTGTTTGCAACAATCCTCATAACTATGTTTTTGTTTAAACGCGCTATTTTACAGGAATTTAGAAACATCAAGAAGCGGCCTCTCTGGTTAACGGTTACTTCCGATCATTTTGCTTGGAGAAATTGACGCAATTCAGCTCGTATTCAACCTCAAAAGCCGAAAGTTTTAAAAAAGCTTGTAAGATCGCGCAGTGAATAAAAGCATGATTTCGAAGATAGTTGAAAACACGCCGTTTCAAGGACTTTCGAATGGTGCAACTATCGTTCCGATCCGATACTTCTAGGTCGGGTTAGGGGGGAGTGGTTTTTTGGGACCCCCGGTAGAAGCCAGAACTTGCTGTTGTAATTCGGGCTTTTTCTGATATTTAAAAAATTAGAAAGCGTGGCAAGCTTGTTTGAAAGGGTATTGGGTATTTACTCCACATGCTCCCCTATTTGAGCTTGAACGTGGTTTGGAGTGTTTCGAAGCGAGCTGTCTAACCCCAGCAGATGCAGGGTAGGGTCTGCCTGGTGCTGGAGATGTCATTGAGAGCTAAGCGATGTAAGAGAATTCAGGTATGAATGGATTCGCTAATAGTTTAAAGCAAAACCATACCCCTCTTCTGGCGCTTGAGCTCCTCGTCGACCTGGGAGACTTTGTGGAGCATGAAAACGGGTCGGAACAGGCAGTGCCGGTTTACCATCTGAAAAAACACTGACGATAAGAATGCGCGAAGAAAGCGTCGCAAAGATTCGTAGCCGTAATCCCCCACCTGCGAATTGAGGTCAATCAGGTCTTGGTGTGACATCTGAAGGCCGACACGGAACGTCTCGCGAACGACTGGGCGCATCTCGCTCGCTGGCTCCTCCTAGAAATCAAATTTTTGTAAAGTTTTTCAATTTAAGTAGGGATTTAATTTTCGTACACACTCGTCCACAAACGTTGATAGCTGCATTCCATGTCCCTTTAAAAGCAGGGATTCCCCTCACCCTCATGCGTCGAATCCGCTGGATCAAATCCTTGGGCGAGAGGCTGACGGATCGATCGAGTTCTCGGATGAAGCATCGTCGGCCCATCACGTCGACGATGGCCGTCATATTCTGAAGTCACAGGGTATTGCTACGTACACCTATTGGTCTTTTCTTTTTGTCGGATTTGATCGATTTTTCTGACCTTCTTGAAGTCGTGGATGAAGATGGCGGGTCGGTTGTTGCCGAATGGTTGAACGCTCATTTTCTCGGATTCCTGGAACAGAGAAATTTTCTCTCGCGCTCTCTCTCTATCTGCCGTAGAAATGTAGCTTAAACGATCATTTTAAGCAGAATCTAAGTTGTTGCAAAAATTAAAACCCTTACATTGGCCATGTCGACCTCGACGTTCTGCCGCAACTCCTCGGCGTGGCCGTTGTCGTTGAACGATGTCTGCGTGTAGGCTGTGTATGGAATCGGCCTCGGGGCCATCGTTCTGAAAAATTAAGCGTAATTTTGCACTTTAAGCTAATTGTTCAACAACAACTAGGTGTAAAACGCCAAAAAACTTTAATGATAACGCTAAGTACAAATTTCGTTAGTTACGCTCATTTTGGTGCTTAGAAATGTGTTGGAAGAATGATCGGAATATCAAAAATAATATATTTCCAATTCGCAAATTCTAAATAATGCTGTAATTTTTGAGAAAATTAGCATACTTTGATGACCTATTAGCATTAAAAATGTTTTTTATAAGGCTTCCATTAATTCACCAACAATCAAGCGATACGCCCTTGAAAACACCTCTAAAAAACAAATAAATACCAACTTGTGGAAAAAGTATCCGGCCACAAATGACACGGTGAAGATGACGAGGGCGAAGAAGACAAGCCACGCCCGGATACGGTACAGTCTGTGATAGGGGCTATAAAGTACACTACGGAACGGATGGCGGATACCTATTCCAGTGTTGGTCATACTCTGGAGGAGATGGAGATGGAGTACGAGCTAGGGGAGAGGGAGAGAGACGGATGATAGAGAGAGGGCCGAAGGAGGAGGAACGCTTCTTCTTGCCGACTCTGAAACTAATGAATTAGAGTTAAAGAGAGAGAGAGAGAGAGAGAGATAGAGAGAGAGAGAGAGCGAAAGAAAGAGCGGGAGAGAGAGAGAGCGCGAGAGAGGGAGAGAGAGAGAGATAGAGAGAGAGAGAGCGAGAGCGAGTTAACTTACGACTCATCCTCTGGCGGTGTCGGTGATGGGGTTGGGGCGAGTGGGGATGGCGAAATGACCACCTAAATCCAGCAGTAAGTTGTCATTTGGCTCCTAACGGAATTTTGAAAATAATCTACCTGCGGGACCTTCTTCTCGCCCTTTTCGTCGCTACCCGTCTCACCCTTTGTGAAGACTGTCATCTGCAAGAAGATTTTCCAAAAATTGAAAAAAGTACAGCAAAATTCAGGATGAAAAATTAGAAAAAACGCCTCGACGATTTGGAGCAGTTCATTGGAAAATGTAAAACGTTCAGTGGCTTGACGGTATTTCAGGAGTGCGTTTTTACGCCCAACTGACGGAAAAAGAAGTTAAAATATGTTTTTCACTTTTGAAAAGGAGCTGAGAAACCCCAGAATTCATTCCGCGACGTCTCGACAACTACGAACCCTACCTAACTACGTAGTGATAGAAAAAAACGTGTATGCAAAAATGTGACGCCTGTCCATGGATATGCTCCGTTAGCTTACGTTGCGCTACAGCAGATTACGATACGGCTACGTTACGATACCCTACGCTAGGCTACTAGACCATGCGATATACGATACGCTACGATACGCCATGCTATACTACATTGGAAAACTGTTGAATCCAAGCCAGCAACTCCAATATAACACCAATAAAACGATATACAGCACGAAGCCTCAAACGGCTTTTCGGTATATTGCGCGTACAGAGAGACGACAATACAGAGAGAGGGAGAGAGAAGCGAGCAGAGACTCTTTGCGGAAAGAGGGCCTCTGACCGACCCCCGATCTATTGTCCACGAAGCGGACAAACGGACAAACATTCCCCAGGCCCTAGGGGGGAATGGAGGATGGACCCCCGATGGAAGGGGTCCCGAAACGAAATCGACCGAAGAGGGGGGAGGGACACAGAACCAGGAACCTCCTCCGAACACACATAAAGAGAGAGAGAGAGAGGGAGGGAGAGAGATATATACAATGACATACAAACGGGGAATTTTGGCCGGTATACCTCACATATGATGCGCCCAACAATACGATACTATGGACGGGGAACTGGAAGGGAGTAAAAAAAGAAGATTCGGGGGCTTTTTGGACTTTTTCTGATCGTTTCTTGGTATATGGGAAACAGCAGTAGGACCGCCATGAAGCAAGGGCAAGGGCACACAGAGCCCAATGGGAACTAAAACTTACAGGATAAGTACAGAAAAAGGAGAAACTTAGTTCTCTCGGGCATTTCCGGGAGAAATGTGAGTGCATCAGAATCGCCAGGATACCTTGTCCTAAACTCATGCGGAAAATGGGACCTTTTAACTGTATTATTATCTCTGAACAAAAAGGCTAAAAATTAAAAAAAAACCAGGCAGAAAAATCAATTATTTCCGAGTTTCCGATGCTTTGTTGAAAATCTTTCCTGAAGCGTCTGAGGAACCTGAAGAAGCGGATGAAGTTAGTTGAAGCCGGTGCGCGTATAACCGCGAAAGGAGAAGCTTCACCTTTTTTACAAGATAAGCCCAAGCACAAAATTTAGCTTTTCCGGCTCCAGCCTTTGCTAAAATTTGAACCGGTAGAGGATGAAGATGCAATTTAGGGCCAGGCGGTGTTAGTTTCTCTCCTTTCAACCGGAATGCTGATTCAAGTTTCATTGACGGTAAAAATTTTTAAACGATAGAAGTAGCAGCTTTTATCATTTTTAAGGTCTATCATCATAGCCTTCTTGGTCGGCAAATAAATATTAGCCTGATTTTGCCTATCTTCTAAGAGTTAGAATCCATTAATTTAAAGTTAAATCCCATTATCTGGTAGTGCCCTATTTCGAAAATTAAATTCATAAATTGGTTCACATAATCGAAACTTGTAAACAACAGTACTTCCTCAAAAAAAATGCAAATGATCGTACAAGTTTTTCTTGCTTTGCACATGGCAGAATCGGATAATTTAGTTCCATACCCTACTAGTAGAATCCTTTGAAAAGTAAGACAAATTTACAAAAGTTAAGTTAACAAACCTAAATTTTCCAATTTTTAGACTACGGTACTCTCCCACAAAAAATGGAAGTGATCCGCTGGTGAAGCTGAGTGTGGAATTTTCGGGTGTAGTGAGACTGTTTTTAGGAATGAGGGGCGAGAGTCGTGCGCGGACCTCCCGATTCTCGGGTGGGTCCTTTCTTGGGCCCCTCTTTGGCCCTTCTTCAGCCCTGTCCCCCACACACCGAACAAGGCCTGCGGGCTCTTGGGTTGAGAGAGGGAGCGTGAGAAAAGAGGCAGAGAGAGAGAGAGAGTGAGAGAGAGTGAGTAAGCGCGAGTCGGCTCATCTCTTCTGAAGAAACGGTTCGACGTGTCCCCCACCTCACCTCACACACGCACCTCCCATTTTCACGTTTTGGGGCTGATGAGTGAACCCTGGCTGGTGAAGCAGGGTCTGGGTGATTTTAAAGGGGCTGGAACACTAAAAAAACGGTTGATCGCGGGTTTTCGGCGCTTTCAAAGGGAGTGTGACATTTGTTTTTAGGCCTTTATTCTTATTATTTATTATTTATTCTAGCCCCGCTCCCTACATGACACTTACACGGCCCGTAAAGGCTCGCGTAGCGCTTTATCTTTATGGAAATCGGCTGTACAGGGTGCCCCCAAAAAAATTGACCCCACCTCTAGGGGTCCAGAGAAAGCCAGGATCGGGATAATTTTGACACCATTCGAAAGCCCTGGAAACGGCGAAAAAACAAGCGCTTTTCGTTTTACGAATTTTCTTAGCCCGCGCTTCTAATCGATTAAGTAACCTAAGCCGGCTGCGAAATTGCTGACTTTCAAGATGTTTCTCCAACGTTTTTGCGATTTTCCCACATCTATTGGTGTTAGCGAGGCTGCTCTGTCGAGACTCCTCTGGACTTCAGTCGGCCTTTAAAATCTAAAAATCATAATTTCCAAGACACCATCCATGTAAAATGCAGCTCTAGAATCTATCAATGGTCATGGCAGCGGAGAAGGTGCCGCATCTGACTTGCTGGTCCCTTTAAAAAACTGAAATTCGCGGATATTGATATACCTCTTCGTTTCCCCGGTAATTTTTGGATGTGTTTTTGTGTCTACTAAATGAAACCCGAAACAGTCTAGAAGCAAAACAAAGCTTTGTCTTTGTTTGAACGGCCGGGTTCGCCCGATTTCCCTATATTGTTCAGTTTTTTACTAAAGACAAGGTGACCATTTCCGGACTGGAAAATGACTAATTTGATTGCGTGTTGTCTGTCCGGGATCGTTGCTTTCAGCTTCCTTCTCTTCCTGACTCCCGTTCTCCCTCTCTCTTCCCTCTCTCTCTCTCTCTCGCTCTCTCTCTCCTTTGGATGGATGTCGTGAGCCTAATAGGTCTCGCCCCCCAGGGCTGAGGTTGGGACGGTCAACATCGCGGCGGGACCCTGTCCCACCTAACTCTTCGTCCCAGCTGAAGCTAGGAGGAGAGAGAGAGATCAAGTGAGAGAGAGACAGAGAGAGATAGAGAGAAACCGACAGATAGTCAAACTTCCGCTCAAATACTCGGCTATTCAGGGTGCATCCCTTTACAAAAGGGGGAGGGAATCGCAGGGTAAAGGCAGAAAGTTTTGGACTCAACTAGATTTCGAGAAAAATGGATTCTTCGATCGATTTGTACACTTTTTTGTAGTATTCGAGAGTCATAGTCGATAAAAGGGATTGATCCCCAAGTCCTGTAAAAAGAAAAATTATCTGTATTATTTAGATTTTAACAACGTAGTGGGGCAAATAAGAAGCCGAAAGTTCCGGAAACAAGAACTGTATTTTCCGGATTATTGGTGGTGTAACGTGTAATTTTTTGCGCAAACCGGTAGCTGTAGTTTGCAGTTAATTTTTTGATAAAAGCAGTTTTTAAGTTTTTTAGCGCCAATCATACGAGGAAAGGGACGTGATAGAGAGCTTGTATGCGAGAGAGGAGAGCGAGAGAGATAGAGCGAGTGAGAGAGTAAGGGAACAAAGAGTGAGCGGGCCAACGAGAGTGATAGAGAACCATCTATATAAAGAGACAGTGGGAGACAGCGATTGGGTGTCAGAATTTTGTATATTTTCATTCCTACACCCCTCCCAGTCCCTTTAATCCCCACGATTTTAGGGCATCCAGGAGGAGCCGTCGCTGCGGTTGTGGTGAGGGTACGCGGCAATCCAATCACCCATCCCCTTCTGCCGCGTCTTCAGCCTTCAACCCTCTGCTTCTGCGCCTCTTTTTTCTATATATTCCGATGGCTGGGGAGGTGACCTCTTCGTTTTGACGTGCCTTCTCGAGCCCCCTCAAATAAATACAATCAAAAGCCTGACAGGGAGTGTCCTTTCGAAAAATGTCGTTACGAGGGGTCAGCCGATATGGCAAATTTTCGCATCGAGACCTGCGTCAGAGATTGCTTCCGATTTGCCGTTTTTGGAGTATCTATCGTTAGCTTCACTTACTTGCTCTCTCTCTCTCCCTTTATGTCTCGATCTCGCTTTCTCTCTCTCCCTCTCTTTCTTGCCCTCGCTCAGTCTCTCTCTTTCTCTCTTTCACTCTCTCTCTCTCTCTCTCTCTCTCTCTCTCTCTCTCTCTCTCTCTCTTTCGTGCTGACTCTCACTCGCTCGCTCTCCATCTCTCTTTCGCGCCCGCTCTCTTCCTCTCTCTTTCTCTTTCTCCCTCTCCGTCTATCTCTCTATTTTTTCACGCTCTCTCTGTCTCTCCATCTCGCTCTCTCTCGCCCATCAGTCTCACTGTGATGCTCTTTCATCGCATTTCGGTCTTTCTCTCCATATAAAGCATCATCTGAACCTATGGCCTCTCCAAGCCCGATGATTCACCATCTGACTCAACCTACCCTTTAGACACAACATACTAATCCTCTAAACGCCCAAATCCCATCCCCCCCTAACCACTCTGAACAAAATTGGCGACAACGGCTTGTTTTCGGTTGCCGACGCGCTGCTTTTCAGATGTTTTGGCTTGCCTTCTTTGGGGGTGTTGGGCTATGCGTACATAGGTGTGTCCCGTTCGTCGAATCTCGAATCTTTGGGGGACCCCCGAATTCTAAAGGGAGAAGCATCTGCCTCGGATTCTCCCAAAAGACATCCCCCTCTCGAGGATCTTGAAAAAGCCATTCATCCAGCTCCTCCTGCTCGCGTCCACTTTTGCTCATTTATCCTCCCACTACACACCATATATCACACCTTGGCTTGGCGCATTTATCTGGGGATTGGTTTATTTTTCTGTCGCATTCTCGCGCTTCGTCTCTGTCTCTCTCGTTCTCTTGTGTTACTGCAGACTTACTTCCACGAGCCTCTTGCCTTCAATGGGATTAATTTTTTTTGAGATAGCAACCTCAGTTATTTTGAAAGGAGATTTTTCTCTATCTCTCTCGCTCTCTCCCTTGCTCTCTCTTTCTCTGTTTCTCTCTGTCTCCCAGCCTCGCTCTGCGGTACTCTCTCTCTCTCTCTCGCTCTCTCTCCCTCTTTTCTCTTTTTCTTTCTCTCTCTCTCTCTCTCTCTCTCTCTCTCTCTCTCGAGGGTACTCTCTGTGTCTCGCCGAATGAGACAAGTTTTAATAGTTTTTTTGACGCTTAAAAGTCAAGGAGAGGGAGAGAGGACGAGAGAAACAGTGCCAGTGAGAACGAGAGCAAGAGAATCAGAATGATTTGGAAAGCTTGAAATTTAAGGCGCGACCGTAACTCTAATCCGCTATTTTTGCCCCCAATCTTTCCGTTTTCCGTGCCCCAGATTGTGTTTTGATTAATTTCCCTTCGACTCCTTCCCTTCTTCTATCTTCTTTAGTGGTACCCGTCCACTCCCCCCCTCTACCACTTCCAGAATTGGCGTTGGTGGGTTGTCTGGTGTGGTGGTGGCTGGGTCGTAAATTGGAAATGCATGCCCCTCCTTGCGGGCATTGTCCACCACCACCACCTCTCACCTCTTCCTCCGTTTTTACCAGTATTTGAGGCGGACCTCCCTCGAAAACTTCATCGAACCACCCATCCACTCTCGTACTGTCGAGGGGAGAATGGGTAAACAAATCGGGATTCGTGTCCGTATCAGGGAAATGGAAGAAAAGGTTTGACACTGGGTAGAATGTTTTCGAGATGGCACGCGGCTGCGTTGCGTACCACGTCGGGGACGTCACGCAACAAGCAAGCGCGACGTACAACGCGACGCACGTGAAATGTAAGGCCTTAAGGTCTGGCTGCACGTAACTCCACCCACCAAGAAATACGCAAAATTCTACGCAACACCACACCTACAGGGTGTGCAAAAAAAAAGCCCACAGTTTGCACCAAAATATCTCGCTTATAGTAGAGAATCGAAGGTACGTTACCATGCCAGAATGCTTAAATATGCTGGGTATGAAGAATTAACACAACTTGATTTTTTCGATTTTTTAGTACGAAACTGTACTATTGACGCTGGTTACGACCGAAAATTGTGCGTTCTTGAACGGGAGGTGGGAAAATTCTGATTTTTGGCCTAAAAATAGTATAAATTTGTAGAAAGGTAATGGCAAAATCTTAGAATTTTTCGAGGTCTATTTCATTTTTTACAAACAAAACAATTTTCGCGATTTTGTGTTATTTTCTTCTTTGAGTGATAACTCGCTTCTAACTCACTACTCATGGCTGATATTTTGTCAATGACCTATCCAAGTATTAATCTCGGATTCCACACCAAATTGGGTTGTTAGGCAATAAGTAGTGGCACCTTGCTGCCAAATACGAGAGCGTACTATCCACAAACTTTCATGAAAAAGACTAAAAACTGATTTTTTAATTCTGCCACAGAATCTTGTAAATTTTTTGGTCAGTTGGTCCATAAACCGCTTCTATTGGTTTTACAAAAAGATCGAAGCGATTCCATGGCAAAAACCCCACGAAAATCGCAAATTTCGTGTTTCTACAGTAACCCACGTGGAGCGCGTTTTAGCATGCCATCACAAAATTCCATAAAGTGACGATTTTTCTATTCGAGGGCCTTCTAGAGTTGATTGTCAGATAACCTGTGAAAAATTACTGATTTTGGGTGGTAAATAACAAAGTTACGAGGCCAAGTGCAAAACAAGGCCAGAGCGCCGATTTTGGGTCCGAGTAGCCGGGTCAATTTTCGAAATTTTAAAAATAAAAAAACCAGCTGAGTCTTATGGATACGATTATAGCTTTGATGTTATTATCTACGCCCGTCAAATTTGGGGGAAATCTGATTCATGATCATGGTGACTTTCAGCTCAAAATCGAAGATCACCCTATTCCAAAATCGAAGTTTAGAAATCTTCTTAAAATTTTTGCGACGTGAAATTGCTTTAATCTTTGCATAGTTTTATTCAACTGATGGCACTGTCTTATTGCTCAAAATATCCCTAAGACCCCACCTTCCAAAATTTTTTTACGCAACCTCGAATTCGGTTTATTTCGGGTTTTGATGAATTTTCTTGGCGCCAACGCCTGGTTAAAAAAATTCATGAATAAGGCTTTAGGATGCGCTATTCAAATTATATCAGATAAAAATAAAACGAAAATTTTCAAAGCGCGACTAAATTTTATAAAATGGTGACAATATTCGGAACAAAGCACGAACGAACCGTTTTGGAGGCCCTAAAAGACGCCCTTCCAAAGAGGTACGGTAGCTCGAAATTTTGTAGATGATAGATCAACCCCAGAACTACATAGCTAAGCAAACAAAACAGCTGAGGCCCCTTTGGCAATCTAGAAATATTTTTCCAAAGTTGCGTTTCGAGACCTCGAAAAATCCATGACCAGGGGGTCGTTGAAAAACTCGAAAATTCATCGATCTCAAAAAATTCTTTAATATGTTTATGCGATTGTGCATAGTCCGTAGGTATTCTACAACTAGTTATTTTGACATTGCCACCATGAGTTTTTTGAATATCGAAAAATTACGAAATTTCCCCATACAAAAATTCATTCCTCGCTAACTTTTCAACCAGACCCTCAAAAATTCTTAAATTTTGTAGGTATATATCTGCTGGCTATATTAACTTACTTAATAAAAATTAGATGCCAGCCACCACAGGAAACTGAGAAAAATACAAATGAAGTTTCCCCGAACGCACAGTTTTCGGGTGTCATTTGTATTGATACGTCGCCAAAAATCGAAAAAATCAACTTGTGTTAAATCTTCATACCCAGCATATTTAAGCATTCTGGCATGGTAACGTACCTTCGATTCTCTACCGTTCGCGAGTTATTTCGACCCAAACTGTGGGCTTTTTTTTTGCACACCCTGTACAGGGAAACGCAGCGCGACCGCAGCCCGACAAAGAAACGAACGCCAACGCAAGTCACATGTAGCTGTGCGCTGTATCGCTTTGCTTGCGCCGCAATACGCGACGCCATGCGTAGGAGAAAGATGCGTAACGCAGTACGCAACGCCAGATACGCCGCAGCGCTTCCAAACGCAACACTATGACACGCGCGACGAAGGCAACAAAATGGCGCATATAGCGTAGCTTATTTTAGCGGGAAGTTTTGTGTCGTAGCGTATCGCGGTGCATTATATCGCTATGAAATTCAGCGTAACGTCTTGTACGGTATCTCAAGCTTTCATGGTTTCAAAAATGACACGAATTTTTGGACTTTGCAATCTCGAACCAACATTGGAAAATTCAGGTCACTTCTGGATACTGGTAAAATATACAAACTAACCCTCAGAACCCGCGTATTTTCGGTCGTTTAAAGTTTTATTAAATTGTAGCTCGTTTTCTAAAATCCTTAGCACAATTTACGTTTACAAATAACAGCTCCAACATCTGTCTCAAACCGGGAAACACGCGCAAAAGGCGGAAACTCGCTTGTTGGGTGGTAATCGAATTTACACGCGTCTTGTTTGGGCGCATCAGGAGGGGTTTTCCTACGAAGTTCGGGTTCACAGCTCGAAAAACATCAAAAATATTGCAAAAAGCATACAAAAATCAACAGAAAACAAGCCATTGACAAGCTAACAAATATTTTTAAACAATTTATTTTTCCGGAGTAAAAAACCCGTCAGATTTCAAGGGAGCTAAAACGGATTAGGTTTTCCGAGGAGTTAGGGTCAGCCGGGAGTGGTCAGTTTCTCTGTTTCTCTGGCCTCACTCTGTCTCTCTCGCTCTCTCTCGCCTTTCTCGTCCCTTTAAAATCCCCACGGGACCTTCGAAAGGGGACACGACGCTTCGGAAAGGCGGAAAAGCGACAGAAACATATCTGGACGACGCCTCAAAACAATGCTCGAGATCTCTAGCGTCTCTCTCTCTCTCCCTCTCACTCTCTCGCTCTCTCTCTCTCTCTCTCTCGCTCTCTCTCCCTCTCTCTCGCTTTTTAGTGACATTGGCCCGCCAGCGAACGGGGGTCCAAAGTGGAGATTCTCGACAATCTGTCACATCAGTTTTTGGTCCCGAGCGCCCTCGTATTGACCCCTTCCGGGCTATAAAAGTGTAGCTTTTTAATATTAAGTTTTTATGCTTGATTTAAAGCTAGAATTTTGTTTTAAAGGCAAAATGACAGGTCGGAAATCGTTCTTCTAGTCTAGCGTTTTCCACAGAAAAATTCCTGAAATTTTTAGTAAGATTTGTGTCGCGATCAGGATGGTTTAGAGGACCAGACGAGGTTTAGGTACGCCATTTTTGCTATGGATTTCGATGGATTTGACCGCGCACCTTGACTTGCAACGTTGTCTGCACCGCGTTGATTCCACCTCACCGCGATACGCCCCACCGCTTGGATTTAGCCGATCAGATTTGGCGCGTAACACATCTCCGTTTGTCGTTTTTGCCGTTTCGCGACGCGCAGCGTTGGTCTAATCCAGCACGCTATAAAAACGGATGTGCTCTCTACGTGTCGCGCATCGACTACGGTGTCAAACCTATGAGGAATCCACCAAAAAATTCCCTAAGGTGCCTTGTCCGATCCTTTAATACTGGACTAGACTTTGCTTAACTTTTTTTCACCTTGGCACTTTCACTAGTTTTTTGGGGTGTACCCGGAAATTCCAATTCCTCTTCTCCTCGCCTAACCTCTCAACAATTGACTTCCGGTGGTCGAGGAACAACGAAACGATGGGGAGGGGGACGCACAAACTCGGGCATTTCCCCTAATTCGAGTCTGCCGAGGAAATTGTGGTTTCTCCAGTTTTATCCACCGAGTTTTATATATTAGGAATTTTCCTTTAATTCTTCTCGTTATTTTCTTACATTTTTTATACCAGATAGTGCTACAGCTACTGTAAAAATTCATATCTCACTCATTCACTATTGCCTCATTCGCTCGCTCTGCCTCTCTCTCGCTCTCTCTCATCTCTCTCTATCTTTCTCTCTCTCACTCTCTCTCTCTATCTCGCTCTCTCTCTATCATTTCTCTCTCGCCCTCTCTCTCTCTCTCTCTCTCTCTCTCTCTCTCTCTCTCTGGTTTTCCCACGTTCTCAGACCACTAAAAGACAACCCCGTCACAATTAATGGCCATCAGGAGACGTGAGACCCCTCTTCGACCCGGAGGGCTATAAAGGGACCCGACGCGCCGCCTAAAATGCACTACCCCCAAATGCAATCACGGCTAATTAAAGGAGCGGGTGTAGTGGAATTGGGTGGTATCAGAGGGGGTAGAGAGACAGAGAGAGAGAGATACGGGCAAGCTAGCAGGGATCCTTTCGGAAAATACTTACAGGCCGCAAAACTATTGAGAAAGGACGAGAGTGAGAAAGCGAGAGAGAGAGCGAGAGTGAGAGAGAGTGAGAAAGAGAGCAAGCAAGAGATACCGACAGAGAGAGAGACTCCCCAGAAAGCGTCAGATTTGATTCCGGAGCGTGTGTGAGCGTGGCCATCCCCCTCTTCTTCTTCTCCTTTTCCTCCTCCTTGTACACCCTTCCGTATTTGGTGAGGGTCCTCCTCCCCTCCTTGATTCAGGGTCACTTCACTAGATTTCCCGCCGGGACCCCCTCTCGCTATCCTATTTGGTGCCCTGGGGGCATGACTTCTTCCGATTGAGCTGCAGCTCCATCTGCTTCTTCTTTCTTCTTATCCATCTGTCTTTCTTGTCGCAGTTCGAAGGGGCCACTTACCCAATTACCTTGATTCCGTTGGAGGACTATGGACGGAGTTGTACTTTCGGAACATAGGGTACTTTCTGAGGGTCAGGAAATTTGAATTTAGGGCTTCTGGGTGGTTAGGTAAATGTCTAAAAGTAATCCTCAGAAAAAGTCCAAAAATTGAAAAAGAGAGGAGAGATCGAGAGCGAGAGAAGGAGAGAGAGAGAGAGAGAGAGAGAGAGAGAGAATTAGAGAGCGCGCGAGAGATAGCAAGAGCGAGAGAGACATTGCCAGAGAGAGAATAGAGTGAACAACTGCTTATTTTACCGAATCATTTTTCCTATTTTTTTTTGTAAGTGGATTTACGCGATTTATTATGTTCCTAGTATTTTTTGACTGCTGTCCATAAGACTAGTATGCAACTTGGCCCCGATCGACGATTTTAAGCTCTAAAAACTTTGTTTTCACAAAACCGGAAACCGTCTAATGGAAAGTTGCGGAAATTCGGAACTCCCCCCGGATTAATTTGAGCTGAGTCGATGAAAAAATCGGAAGCGTCTGGTATTCAAGACATACTCGAGTCGCGGGTCCAGATAATAAATTGAGGCTTTGAAACATCGAAACACCACGCCTTTATCGATTCAAAATCTTCTCTTCTTATTGTTTTCGTCTAGAAAGTGCATTTTTTATTATTTCGAAATTTTACGTCTTCCACCAAATTACAATCTTTTTCTAGCCCCGTATAAATTGCGTTTTCGTCTAAGCAAATAGTGGGTGACCCGAGGCGCGTGGGCGATATTAGTTTGGAGTATCCCGGCGTATATCGATCCGAAAAGGATAAACAGCTCATTGAAAAGCGCAACTTCGTTTCGGAGCTTTAGAAGACCATATTTGGTGTTTTCTTTCTCGTCTCCTCTAGATGGGTTTCTGGCAATGAATTTATCAGCTTTCCTCCTAGGTTTGAAAGGTCTTTTCAACTATCAATCCTCCACGTTTTCCGGTGTTTTTATTTTTTGCTGCCCATGCGGTGGTCGCCAGTTTTGAGGCTCTTGCTCCTTGGCTCGAACTTCGGATGAATGTCCCTAATGTAACGTCAGTCAAATTTTTTGTATATTTTGTCAGCTTTATGTTTTTACCTCTTTTGCCAACTCCTAAGTTTATAGCTACCGTGTTTCTAAATTTCGATTTTATAGATGCAGCGAAGACCACGCCTGAGGTAATCCGAGTCGGTGGGTACAAACGGAGGTGAATATTTTTAAACGATAAAAAGGTATTCAAATATAGATTGAAATTCAGCTAAAGTCACTTATAGCTTTTCAGCTTTGTTAGCTGAAGTTTAATAAAGTTTAATGGTCTGTAAGTAAAGGATTAAATTTCTAAGGTCAAATTTCACTTCTAACAAATAAACTAAAGCTGTATCTGCTTAACAAATTTTTAACTTTGCTAAGGAAAAACTGTATTTTTCACAAAAATTCCGGCCCGAAAGCGATTCTCGACCATTGCTGTATTTCCGTTACAATACGGTAGCGTACGGTATCCGAGCTGTGTTTTAACAAAATTTAAAACCTTCAATCTTGCCTTCCAAGCCCCTTTAACCCCCTTCCTGATTCCGGAATTCCTATCAACCCCATCTGGTGGTGGTTGATGTGGTGATGACAGTTGAAGGGGGGTGGGTGTGGCCCGGGAGGGTTGGTTATTCCATTTGGCCCCTTCTTCCGTCCTCTCTTCCACTTTCCCCAGACCCTCTCTGGCTCCCCGACCTCCGATAGATTGAGCACCAACTTTTGGATTCCACAACCACTCTACAAAACCGATCGAAACCGCGCGAATTTTCTATGAAATTCTTTGTTTTTATGGATTCCTGATATGTGAATGGATTGCGATGAAGTCGCGCCGCCGTTCCTGGGTATGAAAATGTCATTTTTGATGATTTTAAAGGGTACAGGAAGCCGAGGCTGAGCTAAAACGAAGCCTAAGCTAAGCCATGCTAAGCCTACTCTAAGACTAAGCTGGACCTAAGCTAAGTCGACGCGTAACCTAGGTTAAGCCGAAACTAAGCCCAAGACAGGCCTAAGCTATGCCTAAGCTAAGCTTAAGGTAAGCCTAAGCTAAGCCAAAGCTATTCCTAAGACGAAGTGGCGTCGAAGCTAGGCTTGAACCTAAGACAAGGGAAAAAAAAAAGGAAAAAGGGGAAAAAAAAATAAAAAAAAGGGGAAAAAAGGAAAGGAAAAAAAATAGGGAAAGAAAAAAAAATAAAATTTTTAAATTTGTGTGGGGTTGGGTAAGCCCCACTTAAGCCTAAGCCTGAACCCAAGCCCTTGTCTACTATTAAGCCTAAGCCTGAGCTAACGCTCGAGTTTAGCCCTTAAGAGTCTAAGCCTAATGAGCCTAAGCCAAGCCAAAGCTAAGCCAAAGCCCAATTCTAATTTTTTGGATTTAGGGGTTTGATAAGGCAAAAATCTGTAACATTTTGTTTTTATCGTACATTTTAAGGGTTTGGGTCACAAAAAACCAAAAATGGAAATTAATAAAGCTACATTTCCACGTTCAGATGTCGCACCCGAGCTGGGTGATGGTCTCCTTCCTCACCGAGGTCCTCAGCAACAACATCAGGTACGGCAGCTGGGATTACGGTAGAAAAATCGCCATTTAGCCTGGCCCAATCGCCGACAAACTGCTCGAACGACACGGAGATTATCAACTTGCTGATAAGGGATACGTATAATAAGGTGCGTGATGAAAATAATGTTCATTAAAGGGACTGGGAAGTCAGGGATTTGGTAAATTTTTTGGCCAAAAGCAGCCTTACTGGTACCTTTAAAGGGCCTGGTAAGGCAGCACTCAAGGTAGCTGACAAAATCCATATTTTGTCAGCTAGGCTTGCCTTTCCCGGCCCTTTAGAGCGTTTATTAAACGCCAGATTCGACCCCTTCCCATCGCTAGGTCTCGACAAGTCAAACAACGTGTCAAAGTCTGTTTTGATGCCATTTTCGCGCGTTGAGCGTTTAAGCTCATTTTTATATTCTGTAGCTCCTGATTTTTAACCGTGTTTTGGAGCGTAACGTACTTGTCGAGATCCAGTCAAAGGGGGTCGATCGATTTTTCACTTCCTGGTACCTTTAAAACCTGCCTTTTTTTCAGCACTACCTCCCCCAACACCCCGTGCAAGTCCGCGTCGACATGTGGGTCCAAGAAGTCACCGCCGTTTCCGAGTTGACGCAGGATTTTGAGATCGGTAAGACTTGGCTGATTCTATATTTTTTTGGCTGCCAGCTGCCTCATTTTTTGGCAATCGAATTTTATAGTTCCGGCTGGAATTGGGTTATGACAGCCGGCTTTTTTATATGTTTTATGCCAAAATTCGCGATCTTTCACTCCCTTCCGACCCCTCCGAATATTTACCCACGACCCCCTCTCGCTCCTTGAATTCCACTATAATCGCCCCCTGGGTCGTCGTGTCTAGTCGGGAATTGGATCTCGGATTTCGGGTGTTTGGGGGGCATCAAAGAGATAGCTTGTAACGTCCTAATTTCCTTAAGATCATTCCGGAAAATTTACGAAGGCATGAGACCGACGTGCTAAGTTTAATTACAGTGCTCGAAAAGGGTATTTTCTCACCATCCCCCATTCTCTCGCTCTCTCTCTCTCGCTCTCTCTCTCTCTCTCTCTCTCTCTCTATCTCTCTCTCTCTCTCTCTCTTGCTCCCCCCCCCCACTTTTTCTTCCATCACACTTTCTCTTTCCCAAACGCTCTCACGCTCGCTCTCTCTTACTCCTTCTCTCACTCTCTCTCTTTCCAAAAGTATCCATTTTTAGCATCGTTCTTTGCTACCGCAAAAAAACTTCTCCCCCCTCCTCGGCAACAGTTAGGTGGGACGTGCCAGAATGCCAGAATTGAAGGGCCGACTTTTCGACCCTCCCCGATTTCGTGGCGGGACCCCGTCCCTATAGACGACCCCTGTGACGCGCCGTAATCAAATCAGAACGGACCCCCTCCATCTTTTGGGTCGAAGGAGGAGGAGAAGGAGCTGTAGAAGGGAGGGGAGGAGCAGAGAGGAGAAGCCAGCCCCTCAACTAGGACCCAATCAAACCATGGACATAGGGTTATTGATTTGGATGGGGGGATTGTTGTAAAAATTGTGATTAAAGGGGCGCTGACAAGGTGGAATCTTTGATATCGAACTTTCTTTCCCGGTCCAGAAGTGAGAGTCTGGAAATCAAGCAAGAGAGAGAGAGAGAGAGAGAGCGAGAGAGAGAAAGCGAGAGAGAGGGGGAGAGAGAAAGACGCCAAAAAAAATCGGCAACATATCCAAATTTTCAGACCTCTACATCAACGAATTTTGGGAAGACCCGGCGTTGGCCTATGAACATCTAAATCCGTGCAAAACAAACTACTCCTTTGATGATAAAGTAAGTTTTATTCATTTTTAAGGCTAGAATCTTTTGATATAGTCAATTGTCTGCTTTTCCAGGTCCTTAAACGACTCTGGATCCCGAACACCTGCTTTATCAACTCGAAAAATGCCGCCATCCACGAGTCGCCGTTTCGGTAGGCATTTACCTCGCACCCTCTCTCTCTGTCTGTGTCTTTCTCGCTACCTGTCCCTCACGGTATCTCCTGCATTCACTTACAAGCAGATGCTAATATTCGGTCTTGCAGAAACGTATTCCTGATGATATTTTCCAACGGAACCCTATGGACGAATTACCGGATGAAAGTGACCGGGCCATGCCAGATGAATTTGAAGCGATTCCCGTTCGATCGACAAAAATGTTTGCTCACCTTCGAATCGTGGGTTTTGCCTTGAAAATCCTTGAGAAACTATGTACCTGAAACTTTCTTCATTTGTATGGTTTAACGAACGTAACCGATTTTACTGTAGCATTTAAAAAAAAATACGGGTGTAAATGCCGGAAGCTACTCAGGCGCTCGCTCGCTCGTTAATAGTAGAATCAAGGATATTTTTCAGTTATAACTACAACACCGGCGAAGTGCGAATGGAGTGGAATCGACCTTTTTCGGTGATTCTGATGAAAGACATCCAGCTGCCCGACTTCGAGCTGGTCAACTTCTCGGATGAGTATATTGAACAGGTTCGTAGCCTTAAGATTGCATTCAAAAAGCGCGCGATTTCAGCAATACCCAGCCGGGCTGTGGGACGAGTTGACGGTGTCATTTGTATTCAAGCGTCGTTACGGGTGGTACATCCTGCAGGTGGGCAATAATTTTATTTTATTCTTACTGTCAGCCGTCCAAATTCAGGGCTACATTCCAACTATGGTCACCATCGTCATTTCTTGGATTTCTTTCTACCTGGGCCCAAGGTAAGTGACTTTTAAAGGGACTAGCAGGCCTGTATTTTGGTAGCCTTTTGTAGTTTATGGTTTATTGCATGGCTACTATGACCTATCTACAACCTGTGGATGAACAAACAATGAATCCGGCGTTTTCAAGCCGTTTTTAGAGCCATCCCAGCCCGGACGATGCTTGGAGTCAACTCTCTGCTAGCCATGACGTTCCAGTTTGGAAATATTATCAGGAATTTGCCCCGGGTTTCTTATGTCAAGGCGATTGATGTGTGGATGCTAAGGTTTGGCTTGCTTATCTCCCTCTCTCTCTCTCTCTCTCTCTCTCTCTCTCTCTCTCTCTCTCTCTCTGCTTCTCTCTCACTTTCTATCGCTCTCTCTTTCTCTCGCTTTCTCTCGCTCACACACTCTCTATATAGCTCCTTCTCTCTCACAAACTCTCTCTCCCGCTTAATCTTTCTCTTTCCCACTATCTCTCTCGCTCTCTATCGCTCTCTCCCTGTCTCTCTCTCTCTGTCTCTCTCCCTTACTCTATAGCTAACTTCCCTTCTTCCAGCGGTATGCTGTTCATCTTCATGTCCCTCCTCGAGCTGTGCGTGGTCGGTTTCATGTCCAGGAATGAAGGCCTCCCACCGAAACCGAGCAGAAAACGAAAAAGGTCTGAATTTCGCACCACGGCCCTCAAAACGGTCAAATTTTAGGGAGGCCGAGGAGGAGGACGTCGCGTGGAAAGGAGCACAGAGTAGTCCACACCTCGAACTGCGACAATTCTGGGTGGACAAGCGGTGTTCTTCGATGCGGAATCATGATAATCATAATAATGAGGTGAGGGAGAGCGAGAGAGAGAGAGAGAGAGAGAGAGAGAGAGAGAGAGAGAGAAGGAGAGAGTTGGCGAGGGTGAGAAAGAGCCTTCGATCACGAGTTCACGCTCAATTTTTAGGCCGCACCTCCCGAATCCGATATGCCAGCCCTTGCCACTATCAAACGCTCCAGAGAACGCCGATCGTTCTTTGGCGCCGTCCGGAAACGCTGGAAGAAAATGCCGACAATCCGCCCGGAAGTTGTCGATTTTTATAGGTAGACCGAAATTTTAACCAATTACGCCATCAAATTCCAGCGCCATCCTATTCCCCACCTGCTACTGTATGTTTAACATTGCGTAAGTGGAACGGGTTGAAAAAATAATGCCAGACTTTTAAGGTACTGGACGTACTATTTGACGGACTTGTCGAGCTCTGTGGAATTGAATTTGGATGCGGCAATGCCTGCAAAATAATCTGAATGTCGATATGGCTCTCTCTTTATCTCTCTTTCGCTCTCTCGCTGTCTCTCGCTCTTTCTCTATCTCTCTCGCTCTCTCCTTCTCTCTCTCTCTCTCTCTCTCTCTCTCTCTTGTACATTTCCGCCTTCAATGTCCCCTTAAAAGCATACTTTCTCAGGTCATTACGGGTAATTTGTTCCGAAAACTCTGTCTATTTTTGTTATTTTTATTACCGTAATTCTATTCTCCAAATCATTCCCCCGAAAATGGGTTCCGCCGTGTGTTCTTTCCAGATCTTTTATTGTCCCTAATATGATTCGCCAGTTATTTGATACCTTTTATGTGTATAATTTAATTGAATTAATTTAATAAATTTATATTCCGAATCGACGATAAAAATACATTAAAACGAATAGGTATATTTTTGTGGGGTATGAAAAACGCGTCTGCAAAGGGGTCAGACTTTATTTTCATCGGGCAATCAATAGTTTTGGGTTTGGTGATAGAGAAAAATCACAAATTTTGGCGTTTGTTGCAGGGTGAAGTTTGTAGCTTCTGGTTTGTAGTTCATAGCGTGTTTTTTAAAAATAATTTGATAGAGATCTGGTCTTAAACGGAGCGTGCCAGCCGGAAAAGCGTCAGTTAGGTAATTTAATGGAATTTTGCAGCCACCAGTTTGAATTGGAAACTCAGAAAGGTGACGAAGCGAAGTTTGTAGTTTGTCATTTTGCACTGTAGCGTCTGTATTTTGTAATCTAGCCATAGAAACGTGCATTAATCGGGGGCAAATCCGTGGGAAACGTCAATTTGAAGGCTACGGTAAGTTAAAAGATCAGAAATCACGTAAATTGAAATTCGTAACGCAAACTACAATTGGCACACCCCCTTTAACAATTCAATATATACGGTATAGGAGCGGTGGAGCACATTTTAGAACCGCTGAAAACTGGGTGAATTCTGCGGTGGGGGTGGGTTGCGCATAAATGAGGGGGTGGGGAAACGATCGCTGGTCACCACCACCGGCGGCTCTTCGATTCGCGGGATTTGATACCTAAATTTCAGTAATTTTATAATTAACTCCTATGCGCAAGACAAAGTAAAATCCATTAAAAACTGACAGCTAGATCTAAAAATTAAAATTTTGAAGTAGCAAACCCACTTTTGGTCGACGTACCGCTCAAAATCGCCGGCCTGATCCTCGATGGCCATACTAAAATTATGGTTTTTCAACCAAACAGGATTGCATACCAGACTAATCGTTATTAAACAGTTAAAATGCAGTTTAAATCGTAAATTCAGAATGATTGTCCATCCCCTTAAAACTCACGAATTCCCGCTCCACACGTATCTCGGTCCGTCCCTAGGCGCGTCGTGTACTCGCTGGGTGTCGATGGGTGTCTGGCGCAGTTGGGAGAAGGAGACGAAACCGAGGGATGGATCGAAACCCTCATCAATTTTCCCTCCATTCCCGTAGAAGCCATTTCCGGGGGTGATTGTTACCTGAAAAAAAGAAATAATGATTTACCAGTTATTTTGCTGGTTTCCTACAGCTGTCCCGGCATTTTTAGCCTGATTTTTGGCTTTTTCTATCCATATTCGATACTATCCGAATTTTGGGATGTTCGGCTTATTTTCGTTTCTTTTCTTCTTTAGAAATTTTGGTACTTTTCGGCATTTACCAGACTTACCGATTGCACGTAGTCTTTCTGAAGCAGTGCCGGGGCGCAGAGGTCCATGAAAAGTTGGCCAAATAATGAGGTGACCAGAATGGCTACGATACAGGCCACGAGGACCACAGAAGCGTAGTTGAGCAGTTCGGGGAACGCCATCGAACCCACCAGGATTGACGGGGCCAGGGCGGCCTAAAATTGATAGAAGATGCTCGTTTCGAAATCCCGACGTTAGCTTTTGTTCCGACAGGTTTTGAAAAAAGCTCTTGAAAACTACCTGAATTGTTGCTTTGGGGAAGAATGAGCCGACGAAGACGAGCTGCTCCGAGAAACGCAGGCCCGAGCACATCGTCAGCAGGATGACACCTGTAACGGTTTTTTAGAACTGGGAGGGCAGGCATACTCCCCCAGCCGCACCCACCTACACCCCCTCATCTACAGGGTGAAAGTATACCAGATGCTCGCCAGGCAGACGCATTTGGTACACCTATACACCTGTAGATGACAGGGCCAGACAGTTGGGGCGGGTTGGGGGGGGGGGGTACTGCAGTCTAACCCTAGGAAGCTTTGATAAAATGCGTAGTTCTGCTGTATAGGTTGGTTGTTTGCCAATTTTTGTGCCACCGTAATGTGCGACTTACCCACAGCCCTGGCGGCGATACCAATCCCGAGGCAAGCCAATCCTAGTGCCACTCCCTCACCGGTCGTCTAAAAGAATGTAACGTAACGGTGGTAAGTTAACACTGAAAACCCCGTAAGCTAATATTTTACAGAAAATAAACACTTATAAAACCTACGTTCGGAATGTCAAACTTCATGCCAATCAACACGAATAGAATTGGCTGGAAGAGCAGATTCCAGAGCGTGGCGAACGTCTTCTCCTCGATGTACGTCTAGTTGGCGAAGTAATGGGGGCGCTAGCCAACAATTTGATACCTTTTTCTCGCTATCCAGCCGCCACATGCGGATCGCCGTCAGGCAGGTGGTGATCAGGGAGATGACCCCGGCGAATTCGACCTTGAGTCTGAAAAATCAGCATTTTTGGGTTTAAAGAGGCTCGAGAGGCAATATGCCGGACCAAAAATTAATGTAACCCATGGGGTTTATTTTTTTGTGATTTAAATCAACGGGGAATCAAAATGTCAAACGGTTGTCCTAAAGCCTTCAAATCGCGGGTACGCCTATTCAAACCGACAAAAAAGTCTGATTTTGCATTGCGAAATCACCGTAAGCCATTAAAAATAGTTTTTTTTTAAGGTTTCGAGGAACCAGAAAGGCATCGCACTTGAGGAATAAGCTACCGTATAGCCGAGAACAACAACGCCGTCCCGATCGTGAGTAGCAGGATAGCTCGCGCCAAGTGCGTATAGGTGTCGCCGCGTCGCGGGAACCACCAGACTAGCCAGCCTGAAAATACGGTAATTAATTCAAAATTAACGCTTTTTATTGATTCTTATCTTTTTGATTTCATAAATTGTTATTGGCAATCAAACACAAAAAAAATTTTTACGTACCGAAAAAGTTGCCAATGATCACTGCGGCGACTAGCTCACCGATTGTCGCGAGGATGATTTCGACGGCCGGGGCTGAAACTTCTGAATTTATCGGGTTTTTAGGGATTATTGACAGTTAGGAAAAGCTAGAAAAAAGGAAAACAGGTGAATCGCTTTTAGAAAATATACCTGGAGAAAAGACGAATTCCGAGACTACGGTATAGATGACAACCAGCAGGAGGTTATCGATCGACACGCATGCTCCAATTAGTGACGGAATTCCCTAAAAACATAATTTAAGGTGTCTCTCTCACCCTATCTCCCTCGCTTTCTCTCTCGCTCTCTCTCTCTCGCTTTTTCTGACCTTATCAGTCCCAAGATTCTGATTCTGAAGCTGCAGAAGTGATGGAAGTACGACGGCTTGAGACCCGGCTGCCAGGAGCAGGCTGAATTTGATTTCGTGGTTTCTCCAACGAGCTACCGTACCCAAAAAGCACAGCAATACTCAGCGGGAAGGCAAAGATGAAGTGGGCGGCCAGGCAAACGGCTGTCGCTTCGATTAGAGGGGCTATACAGCCGAGGGCAAGGAGCACCACCTGGAAGTTGAAGCTTATCGTTTTGCGTTCACATTATAGTCCTTCGAAGCCGTAATCAAAAAGCTTAGCTAGCTTTAAAGGCTTTTTGGGTTTAAAACACCTTTCTGAATTTGGTGACTTAATCGGTTAGGCCAAAACGTATTCGCTTTTTAGCTACGAATGTGGTTAGTAAAGTGCGTACCCCAGGCACATCGCAGAGTCTACTAACCGGTGTCTTCTTCAACGCCTCCAGATCGACACCCAGGCAACATCTGATTAGCACCACGACAAAGGCTAGGCGACGGAGGGTGAAATCCCAAGACTGGTGGATGTACAGCCATTCGTTGATGATCGGAATGTTGCGGAGAGCGATGCCGAGAAGGAGGGAGCCTATAAAAAATTAGCCTATCTCACTCACGCCCTCTCCCCTCTCGCCTCCTCACCCCCCCTCGCCTCACCTCTCTCTCTCTGCCACTTTCGCACTCTCTCTCATTCTCACTGCCTTTGACGTTGGCTTAACACAGCTTACAAACGCATAGTGGACATCCGAAATTCGGAAGTCGGGAAAACCTCTGTCTCTCCCGCTCTCTCTCTCTCTCTCTCTCGCTCTCTGTCACTCTCTCTCTTTCACTCTCTCTCTCTTTCTCTCTCTCTCTCTCTCTCTCTCTCTCTCTCTCGCTCTCACCAAGCATCGGTGGTAGATGAACAAAGTAGAACAACCGCCCGACGAGAAGCCCAAGCGCCACGACGAAGAATAGCGATATTGAAGAGGAAACAATTTCCGAGGCGGCGTCCACGGTGAAAGTGTGGTTGGTGACATTGGCTAAAAATTATGGTTACGGTTCGACAACCTTATTTTAGAAGTCTTGAGACATTACCCAGTGGATGGAAAACATATTGCCCCAAGCAAGTCACGATCGAGAAGTACAGGGCGACGAAGATCAGGACGGACGTCACCAAGATGTTCACCTGATGGAAAATATTGTAACTACCGTAACTACTGTAATAAAACGATCGCAATTTGTAAATTTAGGGAAATGACAAGTTAGGGTTGCGGCGCTTTTCGGCCGGGCTAATGGCACAAAATTAAACATTGCGCGATGAAAAAGCTTGAGCGGCATGACACTATCCCTTTAAAATGGCTGCAAAGATAATTTATGAGGGTTGTGCAAGTTACCGTAATTGCCGTAAATGCTCAGCCGTAATTTGTAGCTCAAGGGATTCTGAGAATTTTTCCGATTTTGGGATTGTGATTTTTAACGGTCTTAATTTTGTGGTTTTGCGTTGATGATTTTTTCCTATTTTTAAGCCGACAAAATTAGCTACCGTTCTAAAAATAAGTTTTTTACGGTTCAATTTGCACAAAATTATATAAAAAGTAATATAATAATCGAAAAAATGAAATATTCAAATTTTTTACGCTCTCACCTGACGATGGTTGAAGAAGTTGTGGACATGATTTTGCACCTCGCTGCTCCAGTGCTCCATCTTAGCACCACTACTTTTTCCGGAAAATGTTTCGAATTGGCGAAAAGTGATGATGATGCGTCAAAGCGGGGCAGGAAAAGCCTCCTGTCAACCAGATCGTCTATCGGTTGCGGCGAGTACCCCCGGGAATTAGCATCAATTCTGCATAATCCCTCCCCATTCTCGTGCTTCAGCGTCGATACCCCCACTCGATTTTTACCGTTTTCGAAATTGAGCAGGAAGATGAGTCAGAGTGAGAGCATGAGGGACTGCAGAATAACCTTGAGGTAATCAGAGATATCTGAATTTATAACCTCAAAATGTTTGAGAACTGATAAACCTCCAAACTCCGTATTTTTATATTGGTAAATTTGCAAATGAATTCGTCCCTTGGCGTGGAACGGAATTGTTACCTGGCCCTTTCTCTCTCCGTTTTTAGGCTATCGGGGTTGAGAAATCTCGCTTTTTACTGTTCAGATCTTCGGTAATCGTCAACAGTATCGTTTGGGAAAACCTCGTCAGGGAGTATCGTTCTAACGTCCTCACCAGCCTCCAAAAACTATTAGAATCCGTATTATCTTACGCAACAATCGAGCAATAGCCATCAGAAATCTTTTCGGTTATATGGCCTTTGAAAACGGTCTTCTCTTGTTCAAAAAATGCTCTTGAAGATTTCCTTGTCCCATTAAAGGTCCATTTTCAGCTCAAAAAGTGCTTGGAGCAAACGGTAGTATTTAAATTCTGCGTATTGTGGCACTAAGCCCCCTCATAATACTTTATTCACCAGCCATGGTCAGGGGCGCGAAATAAAGTACACAAAATATATTGGCAGTCAGCAGGCGTTGGGGCGCGGGAGGCGGATCGTCGCCGGAGGGCTGGACGCTTAGCACATGCCGCACATCTTCGGGCAGTAGTATCGCTTCACCTCCGTCGTGTAGAAGGACGACGTGCAGAAGCCGTTCTTTTGCCACGTTACGCAGCTGGAAAAATTGATTTTCTTTAATTTTCATTTCCTGATAACTAGATATAGTTGATTTTATTCAGTTTTATGAACGTTTACTGGAACTCTTAAATGTCTGAAATTGAATTTATGAAAGCATAAGTTACGATTTTTCACTTACTTTGAGCTATCCATGCATGACGCGCCGGTGTAGCCCCTAGTGGTAGAGCTCGCTAAAATCACGGGTTTTCAGGCATAAGCTATTAGAGTCGATGTAAATTGGTGCAAAACGCACTCGAATTGTTGTTACAGTATCCGCACGTCTTCTTGCAGTTTGTTTTGGCAAACTCCTGGGTGTCCGTGTTGCGGCAGATCGATTTATCGTTGGCGCACTCGACTGCGGCATCGACACAGCCTCCTAGAAGGTATGTTTTACTGTAGGAGCTAGAGAGAGAGAGAGAGAGAGAGAGAGTGAAGATCAAACTACCGTACCTTCCAAGCAGAATCCGCAGACATTCGGGCAGTCCTCGGCGAGCATTTGCCTCCACAGCACGTCGTTGCATTGTTTCTGGGTGACCGTCTTGCAGTTGACGCGCGGGACTGAAAAAGAAGCGCTGGAAAAGGGAGAGAGAGAGAGCGCAAGAGAGGAGAGAGAGAAGAGAGAGAGAGAGAGAGAGAGAGAGAGAGAGAGTCAGCCAATCGCTTACATTCTTTGTTTGTACAAGTAAAAGCAGCCGACAGACAGCAGTATCCGCACGTCTTCGGGCACGACACGATGGCTCCGGCCTTGACGTCCTCGCTCACCGTACCAGCGGCGTCTTTGAAGCATGCGTTCGGGCTAGAATTAGTTGAATAATAGAGAAAATTTTTGGGTTGGTAATTTGCAATAGTTCTTAGTGCTCTTTAAAAAACCAACCGATCATTGTCGTTGCCGACGGCTGGGGCATCCGTGGCGGCAAACGTGGACGAGCAGTAGACGTCATTTTCGATATTTTCGCAGTTGAACGCCGTTGTGGCGTACTGTAATTAATGAAATTTTTGGTTAGAACCTTTACTGGGTCTTTGAAGCACTAAATCCACCCCCGCCACAACTACACCTCACTATCAAACGGTATCAACAGTTCGATATGCTACATTTGGCTACGATACGCTGCTATACGCTACGCTCCGATACGATACATTAACATCTCCGTGACGCTACGATATGTTCCGATACGATACGCTCGGATACGATTCGATACGATGCTGTGTGTTACGCTACGGTACGATACTTGCCATTACGGTACGATACGGTACGCTAAGCTATGATAGTGCTAAGAAGTCAGTAAATGCACGTAAGTTAGGATATATTACCATGGAATACGATACGGTCTGGTACGTTACTATCCGGAAATTTGAATAATAATTCCACAAACTTTGGGATTAAATTAAGTGTATTTATGCTTGAACAACATTAAGTTTTTCGTAATTCAACATAACTACCTTCGAATCCACAGTGCAATTCAGGTCCGTAATCGCACCAGAAACTCCGGCACTCAACGCGGCCACCACGAAAATTATAGCCGCCATTTCCCGCTGCCAAATTACGATACGATACCATAGCCCAAACCCTCTTTTTATATACCCTCAAGATTTATCGCCAGCTACCCAAATACCCCCGCCGAATTTGCATTGGAACTGGCAAATTTTTCTAGATTTTTGCATTCTGGCCGATGAAAGTTTGGGCTTAGCACGCGCTAGCTTGTGCAAACACAAAAAGTTTTCAAGCCCCGACCCCCGAAATTTCGGGAATTTAGCACGCCTGGAGGGAAGCTATGCAAATATGGCAGTAGCGGGATAGCTGAAAAGTTTTTCACAACTTTTTTATGAAATCCGGTTTGAAACTGTTGACACTGCACCCGGTAGGGAAAAAAGTTGTCTAATTTTTTCAAAAAAAAAATCCAAAAAATCGCTTTTAAATGGCTCTAAAATTCTCTTTAAAGCAACAAAAAAAACGAAATAAAATTGCGCAATCGAAAACAATGTTAAAATACTATTATATTTACTTGAAATTTTTTTTTCTCATAGATGTTTAGAAACGGTTAAAGTTAACAGTTGGAAACGTTACATAGGTTATTTTTAAAAATTCTGTGTGATAGGGAAAAATTTGCTTGATAGGGAAACTTTTTTGATTTGACTGTCAAAAATTTATATAAATCGTTACATTAAGTTATATTATTATTAACAGGAAGACTATGAGATCACAACACATTTTTGGGAATCGACAATTTGGGTAGAGGGGCTAGAAATTTGATAAGAGTTCTACGACAAGATAAATTCGCAGAATCGGGTAAGAGTCTAGAAAACCCCTCCCCAGCCGGCACCAACTTTTGTATCTCGGCCCCCCTTTGTGCTAGCGAGCTCTAAAGTATACCAAAATGTTCGCCGTAGGCTAATTGTGAGACTGCATTGCAGTTCAGTCGAAAAAAGTAGCGAAAAATAAAAATAAGGAAGGTAGAAAAGTCGAAAAGTCGGCTGGGGGGGGGTTTCCTAGACTTGAGCCCAGAATCGGATATGTGAGATTATTCTCGTTGTTGATTTTCTGATGAGAAATCGTCGAAAAAGATGGAATATACATTTATAAAAGGGCAGAAAGGCGAAAGGACGTGAAACGTACTCGAAATCTTAGAAAAAGACAGGAAAAAGCTGCTAAAATTTGGAACATTTACGGAGAAAAACTAACATAAAACTTAGAAAAAGCTAACATCAGGATAGGCCTTCGAAATCTCCATGGTAAACGGATGCGGGGTCATCAGGTTGAACGTCTCGATCGTGCAGAGAGTTTCTCGTTTGAACGCGGCTACTTTCTAGGATGTATTTTTGATTTTTTAGCTGGAATTTAACTTAATAAAACTTAAAGGTCAACATTAAGCTTTTAAAACATACTTGAAACTGCAAATGAAAAACTTTAAAATCGTACAAATACTTTAAAAGTCTTAAAATCCTTAAAATCCCTTCTAACAGGCTGAAAGGTACTTTGAAATCCCAAAAATAAAGTCATAAACTTCAAAATATACTCTAAAATTATAAAAATAAACTTTAAAAGCTTGAAATGCACTTTATAAGCTCAAAAACATACTTTAACTGTTTATAAACCTTTTTTCATTGCCTACCTGTACATTGGAGATCCGCAACAACACCTCAGCAAATCGCTTGGCGCTGTCCACCGGATCACTGCACTTCGTATCGAGGTGTCGCCGTAGCGAGTGGAGAAGCCGCTTCCGTTTTGCGGATATCAGCTGATGCGCTTGCTCGGAGAGGCTCAAGCATTCTGAAAATCATGTTTTATAGCTTTTCGTGATAAAATAATTGATTTTTAGATGTAAAAACATACCAGGATCATAGAAAATGATCGCCTGCAAGAGTAGATACTCCGTTTTCGTCATTTTCATCCGGCGAATTGGGACCAGAATGTTGTTGATCACGGCGACGACGGTGGGGACGAGTCCGGAACGCTCCTTCAGGACGCAGGAGGTAAGGTTACGATAGCTAAAATTACATAAATTCGTAAGACGTATTTTTGATTCGAAAAAGAAAAATTGTGCCGTTTTACGTTAATTTACAGGTCAAGTAAACTTTTCCTCTCTCCGTTAAGCTCCTCTTTACACCCACCCACTCAGCCCATCCGGGAAAACGATCCTGTCCGTGTATTTTTCCGGTGTGTGAAACGCCTCGGCCAGCACCAGATTCGAAAAGATGGTGTGCACGACGAGGCGCATCTGATCGTCCAAGCACAGCTTGCTGAATACCTGGAAAAACGGAATCGTAGAAGTTTTTAGGAAAATATAGGAATTCAAATACCTTAACCTCAAACTTACGTTAAAATACGCAGCTAAAAAATACGAACCTCAAACGACTTTGCCCATTCCACCAGCACCGACAAGATTTTTGCGCGCCAGAACGAGAAATTGCGCTGCTCGCCGACGGGTAGAGGGTGTGATGTGTACTGAAACGTCGTTTTGTTTGTTTTCTTTATTACAGTAGATATATTTTAATTTTTGTTTTCGGGCGTCTGCTCCGGATTTTCACTTAATTGTGATTTATTACCTATTTTTTCGATTTTTTTTCCGGTGAGGTTGTAACTTGAGTAAAACTCACCAATGACAGCGGCTGATCAAAAGCCTTCGGGCTGATGAGTGCATCTTTTAGCGAGGAATGCAGTGGGGAGACCGTAGAAGTAAGCAGCGCCTCGTAGCACGACTCCTTTTTGTGTAGGAGATCGATCAACGGATCGGAGACTAGAAAAGTAATTTTATAAGGTTGTTTTAGTAATCCTACTATATATAAAAAAATAGTGTTTGTGTGTGTGTGTGTGTGTGTGTGTGTGACACTTTGCATGCAACTTCCGTCAGGGTGTCCGGAGGATATCTCAAGGGGGAGGGGTATTAGGCTACATATGATACGTCATTAGGAGCGTAATGGTCTGGAGATGACTGCGCGCATAACAAATTTTGCAAATTATGTTATTTTCGACATTAAAAATCATTTTTTTGTTGAAAAATCGGGCAACCTCTTTGTTAGGCATTAATTAGCATAAGACGGAAGTGGCGGCAGCCTTTATAACGGCGGAGAGGGTGCATTTTTCATTATTTCTCATCGAAATTCGGTCGAATTATGCAATGTGCAGGATATCATGGGCTCAGACGGGGCCAGGGTTGAAAAGTCGCGAAGCGGCTTTTCAACCCTGGTTTAAACTAATTTAAAAAGGTAAAAAGACTGATTCGCTAGAAAACGCTTTCAAAACACTCACTAAAATTGTTCTCCTCGTACTCGTTATCAGAAATTCCGGGATCACGAGCTTTTCGTTTCCGGCGCCGTTCGATGTTGAGTTCTAAAATTTCTTTTAATACTTTAAATATATTAATTAAGGTTACCTAATAAAACGTTTAATTGAAATCTTTTTAGTTTCGCTTTTTCGACAAACCTGATCGATCCATACCAACACGCAAGCATTTCTTGAAACGACAATGCCGACACGAACACCGCATACTTTTGTCGATCACGCAGTCGCCCTTGTTTTTGCAGGAATACGTGCGGTTCTGAAATTAATGGACTTTTCGAGCTTTTGACAATATTTTTGGCTATCTTAATTTAGATTTATAATATTTTTAACGTACCTCAATAACCACCCGCCTAAAAAACGTCTTGCAACCATTACAGCTGGAAACACCGTAGTGGATCCCGGAGGCTGTGTCACCGCAAACGACGCATGGTTCTCCTAAAAATTGGATGATTTTCTTCTGTTAAAGTAGATAATACATCTATTAAAATATCTAGCAACTTCTACAAACCTGGCACGAATTTCCGGAGCGCCTCCTGGCGAAGCCGCGCTCGTTCTGCCGCTCCAAGACTCCTGAAATGTCATTTATAAAGTTCTTGCCTATTATTTGGCAATTTTTCGAGTTAAACCATCAAATTTCCAAGTTTCATACGCTAATCCCACCTCAAATGAGGCTGTATATCGTCGTCGTCGTCGGCCAGCGTTACGGTTGGGATTTTGCTAAAAAGTAATATATTTCGATTTTCAAACTATAAAACTGCTGCTAAAGCCTCTTTTTAACCTAGCTATACTAAACGCCCCCGGCATTGCTTACATTCCATCGGGAAGTGGGGAGAACGGGGCGCAAAACTGAGCGGCTTGTGCAAAGAACATAACTTTTCTTGTATTCTTAAAAGCTTGGGGGCCTCTAGCGGCACCCGGCCAGTGCCCCAACAATCCGGATTTCCGGAGAGGGATTATCGTTTTAGGGATGGGGATGATTTGACTTACCTCATAACAGGCCGGCAAAGTAATGTAACGCGACGTAATCCGCTCTTCTGAGAAACGGGACGGGCCGACACCTCGTGAACCGGGGGCGAAATGTCGTCCCGAGACCCGCGGGGTTTTCATGGCGTGATGCATCATTCTATAAAGTTTTTGATCGCGTTTTGATGAATTATAGTGTGGATTAATAAAAACCCATCTGCTTAGTCTTCTCGGAAAAATTTAGACATACCTGAAGTTAAAAGCTATCTAAAAAATTCTAACAACCCAAAAAATTCACACATTAGCCGAAAAAGCGTATTTTTAGTTTACAAATTTAGATTTGTTGTTTTATAGAAAAAGTGACGATACTTTTATTGGAAAAACCATCTAAAAACTTAGCAAAAACTAAAAACTTTTAAATGTTACTGAAAATCACCCAATTTTGGCTCTCGATTTTACTTACTGTTACTTTACTGTTACTAAAAATTTTGTAAAGTTTTTATGTGTAGGAATCATAGAAAAGTAATGGTCACCCTCCGATAATCCAAATGCACCAAATTTTAGTCTGTATTTAAAATAGACACAGGTTTCCCCAAAATGAAATTCATTTATTAGCCATCACCAAACCGTTAATAACATTATACCAGTCTAATCGCATCTTTTTCGCGGAGATATTGGCCAGTTGCAGATCTTCGGACGGGCTCTTCTAAAAGCAGCAAATATCACCAAAAAGAACCTCGCTAACGCACCTGTAAAATCTGCCGAGCATATTCTATCAAAAATATGCCGCAATCGCTGGAATTTTGCTGCTGCGGGGCGGGGGCGTTGATAAAACTTGCTTCGCCGGCGTTCAACAAGCTTGACATCTTGGTGGCTACCTAAAAATCAAAATATTAGGTTTTGCAAGCTTTTTCACCTCTTTCGCCACCATCGCACTTTGCCCAGAAATGCTATCAAAGTAGTTGAACGTGTAGCCGGGGCGGTCGTAGACCAGCAAAGACCTAAAATAAATTTTATGAAGGATTGAGAAAGCCATCGTAAAGGGTGTGAAGGGTAAAAATCTTCAAAAACTCAGGGTTGTTAGCCGCTCAAAATTAAATCCCACCAATGGCTGCCCGCGTTCACCACGTTTGGCCGGCTGTTGTTGTTCAGGACAAAGAGGACCTAAAAATTCGTTAATTTCAAGTAATTTTGCTTGTTTTTACCAGCTGCTTCTCCTCGAGCCGCAACGGCCCGAAGACGTCGCCGAGCGAGTCGGCGGGGAGAAACTTGATCATCTCGCACTCTGGGGCGTACAACACGGCGATCTAAGCTTTATTTTGATGGTAAGTAAAAGCCAAGATACTTGTTCCTTCCTCTCGGCGCTCAACTGCTCGACGAGGTGCTGGATGGCGAACGTGATCAGCCGGTCGTTGAGCCAGTTTCCGGGCCTAAAACCGGATTAATATCGTAAGTCAAAGATTTGGAGGCTTCTTAGACGCTAAAGCTTCTTGAAGCGCCAAATGAATGAAATCGAATTCCGTCAGAAATTCAACAAAAAACCTTGCCTCAAAAGCTCCAAGTCCTCCTCGTACAACACGACCTCGCCGACGGAGAGAATTCGCTTGCTCATCGCTTCTATAGAAATTATATTATTTAACCAGGGTTGAAAAACCGCTCGCGGCTTTCAACCCTGGCCCCGCCCCTCCAATGATATTTTTGACTGCAAATTTTCCCAGATTCGGATGACGAAAAATGAAAATGCTCTGCCTTCGCTTTATATGGACACCGCGACTTCCGGCGCATGCTAATTTGATCCAACAAAGTGGGGGTCCGATTTTCCAGAAAAACTTAATTTTAATGTCGAAAACACAATTTGTAAAGCTGATATGTGTGCAGTCATCTCCAGGCCATTACGGACCTAATGACGTATCGAACATACCCCTAAGTACTTCCCCTCTTGAGATACTACTGGAACACGGTGACGGAAGTTTTATGCAAATGCACACACACACACACAGACACTATTTTTTTATATATAGTAGGATAAACCTTGAGTAACACGAATAAATAACAGATTTAGGTACATTCGCATTATCGGGGGTGGGGGGGGTTGTCGTGGGTAAGAGCAATTTTGTTTATTGAAGTCCAGAAATGTCTAGTAACGTAATTGTAGTGTCTTAATAGTTTGAAAAATAAATTTAACATTATTAAGCGAAAAGAGAATAAAAAAATTAAAAACATTTTTGTATGAAATTTCGCCCGAAGAATCGTGATTTTTTTCATATTGCTTTACTCAAAATTTGTAGAGTTTTTACGTTAAGGTGTACTAAAGTACCGTTTAGAAACACTTCCTTTATGATTAGAAAAACTGGATCCTTAGAAAAAGTTGGTCCCCCGATAATGCACAAGAGCCAAAATTTCATTTGATCGAAAGATCTTGGGTACTAATTTACGTTCAAAACACAACCAGCATAAATCAGACAGATAACCGGATCAAGCATTTATTCAAGCCAAAAAAAGCACAACCCAAAATTTCAATCCATAATCCATTGTCTCCCTTGAGAATCCGCTTCGAGCTGCGTGGTGTCAACTGTCCACGGCTCGTCCTCCAGCTTGTACCGGCAGATCGGGTAGTCGTACGGCAATTCACAGCGGGATTTGTCCTAAAAAACCGGGAAATGCCATCAAAAATTGAGATAATACATACCTGTATCAAAACGCCGGCTTCATAGCTGCGGACACAAAGTTGCTGCCCGCCTTTCTGAATCTCGCCCCAGGCGGCTTTTGAGAGGTTTGCTGACGTGAGAACCATCCATTTGAGCTCGCGATCTTCTCCGATTTCGCAGTAGGTCTGAAAAGTATATGTAGGAAATAACCGTGCTTTTGCATTATTCGGGGGGGGGGGAGGGGCGAATTTTTCCTACAAGTAAAAAAATGCCTACTAAACCATTAACAAACATTTTTTAGTAGTTAACTATATTAAAAGTACAAAAACTATCTAAAAACCCATAGAAAGATTTATGGAAAGCGAAAAAAACTATCTAAAAACTTGGAAAAAATTAAAAATCCGACAAATTTGTCAAAATCGTTCCTTTTTAGTAGAAAAATGCAAATTTCTTCTATTTTTATTAAAATTTGCAACCTGCTGACTTTTAGCAATAATTACAAAGAGTTTAGTAACACTTTTTTATCGTTTTTTTATTCTGTATTACCTTAACATGCGGCATTGCTTGGGATCGTCCTCGGTTTTCTGAGAACCACTTGCAAAGCGCAGTCCTGAAATACTAATAAAAGTAGTTACAGTAACCCATACCTAAGCCAGGGTTGCTTCTGATGAGTACCAGATTGATAGGGTAAAGAACCGCCGGCACTCCAGCCCTCATACGATTCTTGAACATTTTTGACAGTGGGGTAGACGAGGAAAAGCCGGGTTGAGCCTGAAATATCAATTTTCTACTGTCTCGAAAAATTATTACCTGTACTCCTGCCTCCCCGCAGCGTTATCAAAAATTGAGAAAGCATCCACTGGTCCGGCTTATTTCCGAGAGACCCTAAAATTCGATGTCACATGAAAAATTTGGGTTCTTCCGCAACATCGCGGGGACGAACGTTTTTCCTATAAGTTTAAACAAAACCTTTCCAACTTTTAATAAAAAGCGGCAAGATTTTTAGGTATAATAAAAAACAGTAGAAAACACTCCTATAATTCATATTCGAAAATTTGAACCGTTCCAAAAAGTACCCCCCTCGATAATGCGAAAGACCCAAAATTTGACCCACCTATTGAACTGCATTGCGCGATGTAGAGGGCACCGGGATCTGGCTTCCGCGTTTTTAGGGCTTTTCGCAGTGCCAATTGAGCGATCTGAAAAATAAGTAATTAAAAATCTCTTTGAAATTTTGCCTTTTCCTGATCATCTGCCTTATGATATCCCGGTACCGAGTAGATGAAGTGGTCGCCATTTTCCACAAGTGCAGTCGATTTTAGTTTCTCGATCCACGCATCGACGCTGGGTAACTTGTACCTGAAATTTTACAATGTTTTTGAATTCCTGCGAAATTTTACCTGGCTAAATAATCCAAAAGCTCGGTTTGGAAGACCGTATGCGAGGTAGAGGCCGTCGATTGCAATTCCCCAGTGCAGTAGTAAAAGGCCTGCGTCTTTTCGCGCCAATCACCTAAAAAACTATTGAAAAAAGTTTCAAATATTTTAATTTACCTTCGACCAAATTCGCTGTCGAGACGACAATGTGAAGCCGACGGTCCGCTGATTCGAAAAGGGACAATTTGGTGTGGTGGGTGCCGTAGGGAATTGGCAGTTTGGCGGTAAAGACCTGAAAATAGTGGTACTCCAGACTCCAGAATCTGCACAACCTCAACATTTGTGCTGCCGAGAGCTTTACTTGTCCTTTCTATATCACTTTTGGACGTGCCCATCTTCTCGCCGACCACCAGAAAGATCGGGGTTGTGCGCAATTCTGCCGGGTATTGTCTGGGAAAGAGAATTATTATAGCTTGCGTCTTTTTTGACAATAAAAACATATAAAATAACTCAAAGTTACCTCAAAACCCAATCCAGATCGATCATAAAGTTGAAATGAAGCGACGACGTTGGCCTGATGCTTGCTAGCAAATCGGCTAGCGAGAAGCAGTTCTCGTTGAAGCAATCCAGGGCCGAGCGGACCTAATTTTTCCATAAAATTCTGTTTTCAGGAGTTTAACCTTTGTATAATAGATGTGCCCATGGCGTAGCGCGCTTGTCTCGGATATAGAACTCTACAAAATAGATTGTTTTTACCACCAGTTTCAAACCTTATTCTCGACTTTCAGCTTCTTCGAAACAACTGGCTCAACTGGTAGTAAAGCCGCAGAAGTTGACTCTGACAGACCGGAAGCTTCATCTATCTCCCGTTTTCTAGCTCTTCCGGACATTTCTGAAGCTGATTGACCTCGGAGCGCGACTTTTCAAAATTCCAAGAATAGTTATCTTCAATGTAGCTACCAATAAATAAGCTCCAAAGCTCCAAGTGTAAAATTTATTCAGTTTTAAACGTAACAAAACACACAACAGAGCATCGAACAAACAAAAACAAACAGAACTCCAGCCTCAATTTGGTCCTTTTTAGCCGGCCATATCACGCTTCCGGCCGCGTAGGCGAACCTCTTCCAACTTCTTGTAAACAGCTTCTCCTTGCTTCGCGTCAAATTTCTTGTATCTAAAGAACAGGATTAATTTTTATGAAGTAAAGTACCCCTCGATGATCAACTGCATCAGGTGGTCGCAATTTATATGGGACGCCTGGATGGCCCGCTCGAGCACGTACAGGTCAACAGCCTTGTCTTCGGGGCTCACCTAACAAACAAAATATATTAAATCCGAAATTATAACCTACTTTTCCTAATGAAGATAGCCCGAAATCGATGAAATATATTTGTGAAGCATCGCCGTCTTTTAGAAGCACATTTGACGTTGTTAGATCTCCGTGAATCTAAAAAACTATTATTAAACTTTAAAAACTCGTACCAATCCAGCATGATGCATCTTCGCAATATCCGTTCCTAGATCCTTGGCGAATTGAGATGTTATTTTCTATAAAAGATCGAGGAATTAGCTAAGGAAGCTAGAAAAATACCAAGAAGTTTTCTGTGTCTTTTCGTCGCATTTCCTCAACCCATTCATTCGATGAGGGCCCTGGTATTCGCTGCATGATGACGCCGAACGCATCCCGATCGACAAAGTAGACGGCTGGGCTGTTGACGCCGATCTAAAAATGTCAAAATAAATAAAATAGAAATAAAAACCTCAGCTGCTTTGCGCAGTCCACGTAGTTCAGCGCGAAACCGTTGGGATCGGAGACGTTGATCGAGAATTGGATGCCGGAATTTTTTCTCTAGCCTGAAAAGTATATTAATTCTAGAAAAACATTCTTATTACCTCTCCTTGATCACCGCCGGTCTGCCGAGGTACAAACAGTCGAAGATCTTCGCCTCGGCTCCCTGTCGGAGTGACGCCGTCTCCAAGTCGTAGAGGTTTTCCGTTTTCATTACTAGAAAGTGTTTTTATATGAATTTTGAAGCAATTTCAACAAATTTTTTTGGAATTTTTTTGTTTTCATAAATTTAACCGTGGCAAATGGATTGACAAACACGCAATTTGTCGAATTGTGCTGTGAAATGGCGCGTAGCTGAGCCCGAAAAGGTTACAGAAAAAGTATAGTCAGCAAGGCTACAGTTTTCTAAGCTTTTGGACTTGAAATGTCTAAAGAAGAGGCTTGAAACGTGATTTAGACGGTAGACAAGCTTCATCTTTACCAGTTTTTAGCTTTTCTGGCCCGTGCAATATCCCTTTCCTAGGAACAAGCGCAATTTGGTTCGCCGGTTCGCTCGCTTCCGGTGCTCAAGATACCTTTGAAAATGAAGTCCAAGCTTTTCTCGGTAATGATGACAATTTTGCCGTGACAATAATCAGGCGTTTGACAACGTTAGGTGCAAGGGTTGACTGCATGGCGCCAGGGTCTGAGTAACCCCGACCAGTTTCTTTAGAAATTTTCTGGATCACCGCTGGGTCAAATAATGTAGTACGATTCATAAAAGGCGGTATTGACGGTATTACATTGAAATCGCGTCATCTTACAGTCCCCGAGAAGAAATCTTTTGCCGCACGCTTTCAATGGACCCGAAAATTTGAATGGTACTTATTGGACTGAGTGGGCGGGCGCCCTCTAAATTTATTCCCCACTCATCCTCCTCGGTCCCCCGCTCAAATGCTCAGCCTCCTCATTTTGCTATCCCAACTTCTCAACGCCGTTTTCGGCCTAGAGATCGTCTACAACCCGGGCGAGCCGGGAGTGGCGGTGGGTTAGAGTTAGAGTTAGGGTATTTCACAGTTAAGGTTGTGTAACTACTCTGCATTGCTTGTTATCTCGCTTTTTGTATAGTCGGAGTGACCACGCGGAAGGGGAATTCACACAATGGACCCTTGGCCCTTTGAAAAATGGCTGCCGCGGCTTATCCTATCTGAATTTGATAAGACTCTGGTGGCGAGTCAAAAACCGGCCATTTGGCCTGGAAGCCAGCTTTCTATGGGGCTATTTTTGGTGGTTTAGTAGTGGTATAGTGGTTACTAGATAGCGACCGTTACTAGTGGTTAGCGACTTTTAACTTTTTATCGTGTTTTTGGTACTGGACTGTTAGCAGGGGCGCACTAATTCTTGTTTTTCCGTCTATACTCGCCTGTTTAGAATAAAAGTGTATTTTTACAATGTTTTTCGTAGTTTTTATTGCTAGAAATTTACAAAAACTGAAAATTCCGAAATTTTGTCTTTTTTTTTGGTCATTTTCATACATCTTTGACCAAAAATTCGAAAATTTTGAGCCGTTTTTATGAGCATTTTAGCTTTTATATTCGTTTTATCTAAAAACGGCGTGAAATGCTATAGAAATGGTTTCTTTTTTATGGGACGGTGCCGGTTTACTGAGAATAATTAGTTCCTCCCCCCTGTTAACAGTCCAGTGCTGCGGTTTTAATAACCATGTAATATCCATGTTTTCGAGCATTTATTTTCCGTCTGTGAGACTTTTTAATCCGTTTTTTTTCAGATGAGCAACCCGGTGTTGCTGCAGAAGCTGCGGGCGCTTTTCAAAAGCGATTCGCTGATCAAGGGCGGCCCCATCCAGGCCTATCTGCTCCCCTCGACGGATGCCCACCAGAGCGAGTACTTGGCACCGCACGATTTTCGGGTAATTTTTACTAACCTTCAAAGCCTAAATCCGAATTAGGTAAAATTCCTGTCCAACTTCTCCGGCTCGAATGCCTACGTCGCCGTGACTGAGAAGGAGGCCCTTCTTTGGACTGATGGCCGATATTTTGTACAGGTAAGGAATCCCTGATTTTCAAAAAGATTTTGCCCATTTTTAGGCGAACAAGCAGCTGAGCTCGGACTGGAAGCTGATGAAGCAGGCCCAGCCCGACTCGATCACCACCGAGGACTGGATCGTCCAAAACTTCAACCCCGGCGACCGCATCGGCTTCGACCCGAGCCTTCATCGGTATACTTTATTGAGTTTGACCTAAGTTCTGTGTAGATATGAAGCCGCCGCTTCGATGATCGAGAAGTTTGCGCAGAACAAAATTACCGCCGTGCCCATCGAGCAGAATCTCGTCGATCAATTCTGGGACAGCCGGCCTCCAGCGTCGGATAAGAAGGTACAGTTCTTTTTTTCTGGATTACCAAAGTAGTTTTTATGCTTTTTAGTAACTAAAGACTGCTAAAGTACCCGGAAAACTTTTGATACTGAACGGCACTATCGCCCTCCGCTATCACTGCAATAACCAAATTCTTTCAAAAACGTGTTATTTTTAGGTGATCGCGCTGAACGAGACGGAACACGGCCGCCCCACCACCGACAAACTCCGCGAGCTGCGCGAAACGTTGCGGAAAAGGAAGGCGCAGGCCATCGTCCTCTCCGAACTCGATGACGTCGTCTGGCTGTTCAACATCCGCGGCGCCGACATCCCGTACAATCCGCTCGTCTACTCGGTGGCCTTCATCACGATGGACCAGGTAAAGTTACTAAATAGCGGAAAAATTCGTCTTTTTAGGTCCATCTCTTCATCGACCCGAAGAAGACCGACGACGCGGTGACGGCCCATTTGAAGGAGGCCGGCACCGAGCTGCACCCGTATGAAGCCGCGACAGAATACCTACGCTCCTGGCACAAACAGCACCAGGAAGATGCTGGATATAAGGTGATTTTTGGCGCGCAAATTCGTTTTATCGTTTTTTAGGTATTCATCCCGTCGTCAACAAACTACGCACTCGGCTCGCTGTTCGGCGGCAAGCAGAACGTCACCCTCGGCACATCACCCGTCCAGATTACGAAGGCGGTGAAGAACAAGGTCGAGCTGGAAGGGATGCGAAATGCCCATATTCGGTAAAATTGGATTTTTCTATGAAATTTCCAATCATGATTTTAGCGACAGCGCGGCGCTCATCGAATTCCTGTTCTGGCTGGAGGGCGAGGTGAAGTCGGACAGCAAGATCAACGAGCTGGAGGCGGGAAAGAAGGTTCTGATTTTGTAATTGACATTTTTACCTTTATTTTCTAGGTCGATCACCTGCGCTCGCTGCAGCCCGGCTTCGTCGACCTGAGCTTCGACACAATCTCGGCTTCCGGTGAACACGCTGCCCTCCCCCACTACAAGGCTGATGAGGAATCCGGGAAACAGGCTTTGGACCGACAGCACGTGTACCTCGTCGACTCGGGCGGCCACTACAGGTGTGTTTTTAAAAAGAGGATTTTTTTCGCGTTATCGGGGGTGGGAATCAACTTTTTCTATAAAATCAGAAATTCCTAGTCGTGATAGTAAATGTTTTAATAGAGGTTTTCGTGAAATTTAACTCTATTTTAAGTGGAAAAACGATTTAAAAAAATGCCTGCAAGGTCCTTTTCTGAAATTTTGGATCGGTAATCGGCCAATTTCGGTCGAAAAATCAATATTTTTGTATTTTGTAATAAAATTTGTGAAGTTTTTACTTTAGGAATATTAAAAACAGTTTAGAAACGGTTTTTTATTAGAAGAATTGGAACCTTTGAAAAAAGATGGTGTCGCGGATAACCCCCTCTCCCCGATAACGTCAAAGAACCATAAAAAGGATATCCATTTTTGCTCTTGGTCCCTAAATGTGTGATCTTTTCAGAGATGGCACCACCGACGTCACCCGTACAGTTTGGTACGGCTCCGAGGTACCCGCCGAGTTCAAGACGCACAACACGCTCGTCCTGATCGGCCACATCGACAACGCAGCCGTTAATTTCCCGGAGGGAATTCTTGGTGCGATTCTTCGGGATCTTCATGAAATTTCTTCTTCTTTAGGTATCCGCCTGGACACGCTGGCACGCGCCGCCCTGTGGGAGAAGGGCCTCGATTTTGGGCACGGAACCGGCCACGGTGTCGGTCACTTCCTCAACGTGCACGAGGGCCCGATCGGCATCTCATACCGCACGTCAAACCAGGATGGCCAGCTGAAAGCGGGACAGGTGAATTTTTGAGAGCTTATCCCGAATTCCAAAAACGTCTAACGGAATTTTTTAGAAAACAGAAACCCTCGGCCTTGTAATCAAAAATTAGAAAAAGTTCTCGGCGAACGTTTCTTCTAAAATCCGCTTTTTTTTTGTTGAAAACTCGATTTCTTTTTGTATTTAGAATAAAAATGTGTAATTTTTTACTTGTAGGTAGCGTAAAATCGTTTTGGAAACATTTCCCAGAGAACCTAAATTTTAATTTTCTGCTTCAGATTCTGACCATCGAACCCGGCTACTACCTGCCCGGCAAGTACGGCATCCGCATCGAGAACTGCTACGAGCTGATCAAGGCGCCGCAGGAAGGGTTCCTCGAGTTCAAGGCGCTCACTCTCGCCCCCATTCAGGTTCGTTTCCGCCTCGAATCTGGTTCTTCACTTTCGTTTCGGATTTTTAAAAGTGTTTTTTATTGATTCGAATATAAATCTCCTTTAGAAAGCGATCATCGACATCCCGCTGCTGCAGCAAAAGCACAAGGATTGGCTGAACGCGTACCACGCCCGTGTGCTCGACGTCGTCGGCCCGTACCTCGAGAAGACGGGCAAGCGCAACGAGCTCGAATGGCTGAAGGAGCAGTGCACACCGCTGTAAAAATACACGCTAATCCATGCATGGTTTACCCAAATTTCCCCCGCTCTCAATTCGTTGCATCATTTCCCCTCCCGGCGACCCACACCCGATGCCATACGTTTTGCACCCCCTCGTCTGTGACACTAGCCCGAATCTGTGACCGATTGTGATTTTCGTCTTTTCCCCCTCGGTATCTCTATCTTTGTTTCCCAATAAACATTTTGCTCATACTTGTGTCTCCCGCGCTAACTACTTTGACAAGTTTTTTGGTCCTCTCCCGGTTTCCTAGATTTTTGGGTTTCGTACTGGTTTGTGGTAATAAATATCGAAACATCAGATGAAAGAGCGCGGATTTTTTGATTGAGTTGAATTCAGTTTTGATACTTTTAGACTTCATTACTGCGAGCGAAGCTTCACAAGTAGCCGCAAAATTTCAGCCACATGTCGGCTAGCAGTTTGCTAGCTCGTGGATTTTTGCTGGGCGCTGTCACGCAACGGGGATACAGGTTAGACGGGTTATTCGTAGTTCAGCGCGCCTATTACAAGATTTGAAGTACTGATTCGGTGCCGGGGCTTCATTGAAAAGTTAAGGGAATTTTCCAGCAATATTTTCCTTTATCGGCCTAAACGCAAATAGAGCATCAAAATTATTTTTGTAGTATTTTTCGGCTCTAAAAAGCTCATAAAACAAGAATAAAACCCCACGAGTTTTAACTTCATTTCACAGACGACTAGAAGCTTGCACAAAATTTCACAAAAAGTGCGTCGCTCGAGATTCTGTTTCCCAGCTTTTGATGATGCAAAGTGTTTCAAAGCGGGTGCTCAAACTTTTGGGATCAACGAGATCAAAAGAACCCCCCATTTGCCTTGACCCCGGACTGTGGTCAGTATTTTGTGACAACAAATCATCATCAGAACATCGGCCGCCCCATCCCGGAACCCACCCCCTATTTTTTGTGATGGCGCCATTGGGGGTCCTTTCGTTGACAACAACCGCTGAGCGGAAGACACGGCTCGGGCTTTTTGGGGGAGGGCGATGGAGCAGTGCATGTGTTCTCTTTCTTTCTTTCTCTCTTTCTCCACGCAATGCACAAACTATAAGGTACACGAATGTCAGGCCCTATTGGGCCCACAAACACTTCGCTCTGGCTAGGGCCATCCTACTAGAGTATGCTGTTATCATAGAGCTGCGCGAATGGGCTCGAGTTTTTTTGGGTTATTTTTTAAATGGGGTCTGGAATGCCTGTCCTCGTCTTTTTAGAGAGGATGGCAAGTAAACAGTAGAGTCTGGAGTCATTAATGGCTTGAATATATCGAAAAATAGAGGATTTCTCGGCCCTTTTACCCTTACATGAATGTAGAGGCTTTAGCTTTGAGTTTTTTTGCCATTATTGGTTTTGCGAAGCCTTTTGCGAAGCCCCAGCTAGTAATTTCAAATTTGAAACAGCTTCAGGAAATTTCCAAGCCGGTTCTGAAGCTTGGATTTTTAGATACGGCATTTCGAGGGGCCAATTTTGTTTGAATTTTCTTAAATTTGCTGCTGCTTTGCTGCTTTGATCCCGATAGTTTTTCGTTTTGATAGAATTATATAGTATTAGCTTGACGTTTAGAGGCTAAGATTCTCTTTCGATTTTTTGTGCCTTTTTATGCTTTTTAGGTTACAGTGGTTTTCCCTTTTTTGACCGAATTTAGGTTTAATAAGTTTAGTATAGCTTTTTACACTTAGGTTTTTAGCCATTTCTAGTTTCTAGAATATTCCCAAATATTTTGTGCTTTCTAGATTACGATAAATTTTCTTTTTAGCTCTTCAATGGTTTTTCTTAAAAACAGGCATACCCTTTTAAAAACTTGATCTCTTGGACCCTATTCACTTCCAGATTACCCCGCTATCATTTGGGTGCAAGCGGCCCCTCCACCTTGTTTTGATTGTTTGGTTAGGCTGATCTTTCTGTAGCCCCAGAAATGTTTTTTGATGTCATGACGTCACGGGCACCCTTATGACCTAGTAAGGTGAACCTGGGCCCCGCTGTCAGATTTTAGCACAACTTTTTTTGGCCGACCAACCCTTTTGATGGCTTCTTTTGACGTTTAGGCTCTTTGAAAGATTATGGAGATTAGAGGGGGGGGAGGCTGAATTTGACTAATCCCTCCTTTCAGCCCCATGACTGGCCCAAAATTTGCTCGGGGAGACACCGGAGATTTCCGGCACTGGCTGGCCCAGGCACTTTTCGGTGGCCTGGAGCGCTGAGAAAATCAATGTTTTCATGGGATTGTTGTTAGAGGGTTTATTTTATTCTATAATTGGTTTAATTTTGCATTTTTAGCATATTTTTATCCTTGGGAAGTCAATTTTTCAAATAGCTTTTTCACGGAATTTAGGTTACAGAGTGAATTTGGTTACTTTTGTCAGCTTTTTGCGTTTTTTGGTGTATTTCTTAGCCTGGAAAATCTATTTTTCTTGGGTTTTTTGCTCGATATATTTGGACTTTTTTCTAATAAATCCGTAGAAAAAAGTCGGTCCCCCGATACTGTGGAGGAACCTAATTATCGATTCTACCTCCAAAAAGGAATTTATCGATAGCCCTTGCCATTAATTACTTCCGGCCTTGCCCTTGTTTCGGCGTTAGGCTTCTTCTTCTCCCCATATCCGGCCTATTGTCCTTTTTTGGTCACGCGCCTTGCCCCAGGGCCGACCAAAAGCAGATTCTTGTTTGTGTTTTTGTGACAATGAATGAGAACGTTTCCTGGGCGGCCGATTTTCCCAAGCCATCCCAACCGGTCGTCGGGTACAATTCGTCCAGTTCCGCTCCCGCCGCCCATTCAGCATTGCTTTGTATTAAAACGGGAAGTAATCTGCCATCACTTTTCGGTATGGATAATTTGGAACGGGAAATATTTTACCATGAGATTCCTAGTTGTCAAATTCGTTCCGTTTCGCTCCGTACCATTCCGTTTCGGCCCGGAAAAGCATATAATTATGATTTTTAGAGGATTTGACCGTTTTTAAGTTGTTTTTTTTGAAGGGCGCTGTTAGGTTCGAAAAGTGAAAATCTATTTTTATTTGAAGGTTTCCCCGATTTTTAAAAGCCATTTCTTTGGAGATCCCTGCTACCAGCTTTTTTAAAAAGCCTTCTTTTTCTGTGTCGACGAAAGCAGACCTTCAGAAAATCACAACAAAATCGAGGCCGAACCATTAGAGCAACACTTTTAAAAATCTACGATTCCCTCGATTTTGATGCATCTAATTTTCTATTTATTTCTGGTCTTCTACAGTACATAAAGTTACTTTTTTCAGTCAGAAAATGACTGTCAAACGTCTACGGGTGGACGATCTCAGCCAGTTCGACACGTTTCTGTTCGACGCCGATGGTAGGTCAAACGTTTTTTAGCAATTTACCGTCAGAAATTTCTACTGGCGCAAAATTCAGACTTGTCTGGCGTTGTGAGATTTTTGGTTTATTTTCGTGCAAATTTGGGAGCAGATTTTCATGCGAAAACAAGGTCTAGACATCCCAAAAATGCACAAATTTGTACTTTAACCACCTATTTCCGTTTCAGGTGTTCTTTGGCGCGGCTCGAACACGGTGCCCGGATCGGTCGAGTTCATCGAGGATCTTAGGAAAAAGGTTGGGTTTAATTATAATTATAGAAAGTACATATGTAGCGGGAACCAATTTAAATTTTGTAAAAATCATTTAGTTCTGAAGGTTAAAAACTAAAAAAAAAGTTATTAATTAAAAACTACTGATTATGACTATTTGAATCACAGATTTTGAAAGTTGAAAACTAATAAAACTATATAATTTATGCATTTTAAGGGTAAACAAGTGTACGTCATCACGAACAACAGCACAAAAACCCGCCCGCAGTACCAGAAGAAGCTGATGGGCATGGGCTTTAATTTTCCGGAGGTAAGTGGCACGTTTTTAATGCAAAATCATTGTTTTAGAATCACATAATCTCGCCCGGCATTACACTGCCATCATATTTGAAGGACAACGGCTACGAGGGGAAGAAAATTTATTTGATTGGCACGCCATCACTTCGGGATTCGCTTGAAGATATCGCTGGGGTGAAATGTATCGGATTGGGGGTGGGTTTTAAGACTTTAAGACGTTCCTACGGGAGCTGCGAATTTCCTCAAAGATTCTCTGCTAGATTGCCCTTTCATGCTCATTTTCGGAGCATAGAAATTCGGAAAAATCACTGCTTGCCGGCCAGAACGGCAGCTTACGATTTCCGAAAAGTTTCTCTGCTGGTTTGCCTGCTTCTAGCCGCAAATGAGGACTGAATTCTCTCAAATTTTCATAGTTAATAAAAAATGAAAAACTTTAGCCCGACCATTTCGACGAGTTGACTGATGGAGATTTCCTCTTCGATGTCCGCAATGAGGAAAATGTGGCCGCTGTCGTGATCGGATTTGATGGTCACTTCAGGTGGATTCCACAAAAATAATTTCATCATGAATCAGCTCTTTAGCTACCCAAAATTGATGCGAGCCGCGAACTATTTGAAAGAGGCGGATTGCGGCTACTTCATCACCAACGAGGACTACACGTTCCCCGGGCCGTGCAGTGATATCGTTGTGCCTGGTGGGTCGAAGAAAAAGAGGATAAAAATAAGGACTTTTACGACCAAACTAATGCCAGGCTCCTAGCCTTGTAGAAATTACCTAGAACCATGGCTTTAGATTTTTTTGAATTTGCCTGAATTTTAGCTACGTTACGCTCCTCTTAACGGAAACCAATCGGCCGATTTCAAGGATAAGTTTTCGGTTATCTTGTCCAAAAACGTATCGTAGCTGAATTTCAAACAAACCTCTAATTTGGGAACGTTCGAACAACCTTTTGGCCCTTTTTGCCCCTTTTATGATAACCTTAGCTACGCTACGTTCCAATTGACGCTTAGAGTTTTGTTTGAAACGGACTCCAAACCTCCGTTTCTCGTAAAATCCGCCAATTTTAAGCGTCATTTGAGTTAAGGCAACGTTTCATAATATCTTTGAGTCGAGCAGAACTTTTGGCTTACACTACGCTTAAGCCAGTCCTGGCTTCAGAATCCTTTGGAACCTCTTGAGCATAATGGTTGCGATTTTTCTGTGTTTATCTAGCTACATTACGCTCCTGTTGACACCTAAGAACTATAGCTTAATTAAGATATTGCGCCTCTGCCTCCCATGGAAACCCAAAATTCCAGGCACGGGTTGCATCACGGCTTCCGTCCGTGCCGTCACTGACCGTGAGCCCCTCGTCTTCGGCAAGCCCCACTCGACCGTCGCCGAATACCTACAGCGTCACGGGAAAATTGACGCGTCGCGTACGATCATGTTCGGCGATCGTCTGGACACGGATATTCTGTTCGCGAACCGGAATGGGTTCTCGTCGTGTCTGATGTTGACTGGTATCCACAGTCTGGATACGGTGGAGAGAGCAATTGCTGAGGAACAGTTCGACATGGTCCCCCAGTATCAATTCTCGTTTGCCCCGTTTGCGGGCCGTTAAATTTGTGTTAAGTATTTTTGATCTTGGATCCGGTAGAATTCCTGTAGTTTGTACCATTATTACCCCAAAAAAATCGATAGAACCAAATATGGAGTAGAATTCAAGGGTTTCGGGGGTGTAATTTGGAGCGTAGCATTCCGGAATGCGCGTAATTTTAGCTTGTAAAACAGAAAATGCCTAGACAGTCGGTTTTTTAATGGACCGTTGCGTAGTGGAATACGCAAAATGCCTAGCTTCATCGCTGTAAAGCACAATTTATACAAATTGAAGCTACGTTACGCTCCTGGGGGACACCTAGCCATTCAAGGTGTATTCCGGAGCGTAGCGTAGCGAAATCAGATTTCTGTTGACCAAAAAAAGCCTCCTAAAATTGTTTGAAGGCTGATTTTGGCTGAAGTAGGATTCTGCTACGCTGCGCTCCTATAGCCACGCTTCGTAGTTTTAAGGGTTTTTTTGGAGCGTAACTTAGCGGAATCCATTTTTTTAATCGAAATATGGCTAGTGAAATTCCTTTAAAAGTATAAATTTTGAATGAAAGATAGTTGTTCGCGACGCTACGCTCCTATCGGCACTTGAAACTCGGTTTCTAACCCTAATTCTACCCCCCGCAATACCTACGGTTAGCTTTAAGCTTCAAGGCGCATTTTTGCAAGTTTTTTTTTTCTGGTTAGTGGCCCGGTTAGAAGCAGCCTTGCGATTTCTATGTTTTTTTCTACTTTTCTATCCCTTCTTTCCCTCCATTCTTTCCCCTCCACCTCTCGAATAATCACCAAAAATCACCTCAGCCTCCCCGGTAGCCCGTGCTCATCCCGTATTTGGTTATTATGGTTAGCCCGTTAGAAAATGGCATTATATTGGTGTACCGTTTTGTACTGATGTTTTTTATGGATTTAAGGAATATTAATAAATCATTGGTCACATAGAAAAAGGCGGAATTTACACATATCAAAGAAAATATACGAGACGACACGATACCGTACGAAAGAAGCTGGGTTTCGTTTAAGCACCAAATGAGCTATCTTTGCTAGCAAATTTTGCCTACATAAAAAGGGAGAAAATTCTAAACGTATAGAGACTTTTCGGCCCAAGCCTAAATTTTCTTATAAATAGCGGATGCCTTTCTAAATTGTTTTTAACTATTCCTACGCATAAAAACTATGCAAATTTTAATGAAAACATTTTATTTTAGTTCGAAAAATTTCGACCAATTTCGAAAAATCGACTGAAAGTGACCAAATCTTCTACTTTTTTGGAAAATTTTTCTAACCATTTTCTACTTTAAATAGGGTTAAAACTTACCAAACACAATGTGTTTTTCTGGTAAGGTTGAATTGCCTCGCCAATGGCCAAGCCAATTCATCACTGGGCCCCCACGGCTGTTTAACCTACCAGAGAGAAGTCAAAGGAACTCCGAACCACGCAACAAAGAGAGAACGCAACAACGACGGACAGAAAACTAGTCGAGAATAGGGCAGAGCTAGGGCACAACGTTCTACAGAGAAGAGCTGAAAAGACGAACAACGCGAAAGAACCGATTCCTGGAAAATGGTCGGCCCGTCCCATTAAAGACCAGCAAACAACAAAGAAATTTCTACTGAACATTCTTACCGTTTTTTCTTATTTATAAAAATCTTTTCCAAAACTTTATTTTGGCCGACAAACCTACCAAACGCGATGGCCACCGAATTCCAATATCTGGTTCGATCGAAATGGCAAATGTAAGTTTTACAAAAGAATAATAAAAAGAAACCCATATTTTTACAGTCCTGTTCAAGGTCTAAACGAAGCATTGGACGAGCTACAGGCAAAATGCAAGCAAGAAGCCGAGTACATTTCGGATTCCGAAAAAGGTAAAATAATTGGTGCGAAAACGCTAAAGCTATAAATTTTAGAGATCTGGAGGATGAAAGAACTAGCAAAGGAACATCAAGCAATTGTGGAGGGAATGCAGGATGCCGATGGTCGAAAACCACCAAAACGGTAGATTTAAATTCCAGTGACCAATATCGGTTTTAGCCAAACAAAACCACGAACAAATATACGACCAAGAAAATCGGGACGCCTGATGCATCAACTCAAATGAATGATAAACAAAACAACAAACAGAATATGATTTCAAAGCGCAAATAAATTTGTAAACATATTCAGACGCATAAAGCACATGTATAGCAAGACAAAAAACTTGGGATAGTCACTTCGAAAAATCAGGATAAATTCCGCGATACTATCGTAGTCATGGAGCGTCAATCGAATAGCTGTCGACACCTATTCGATGGAGGAGGTCGACTCTGCTGCTGACTAGTTACTTAATCCTTCTGGCTGATAGACAATCTCCAATTTTTACGGAATTTTATGGGCTTGATTCCGAACTTCTTTCCACTGAACTCGGCCAAAAATCGAGGCCCGGCTGTGTGCGACTCATTTCGTATTTATATTTGCATTCACGATTCCCGATAACCCCGTGTCCGGGCCCATGCCAAAAAGGCATGTGATTCATACTGCCAGAAATTTGTTTTGCCAATTTTTCCACTTTTCTAGAATATTGTGGCGAATTACTTTTTAAAGTTTTTCGAGGCATTCCGAGATACCATTAAGGCCAGTTTGCTATTTTGGCTTCCTAGCCCCTTAAAAACGAGAAAATCTTTCGAATATCGGCCAAAGAATCATACTACGATCCTTCTATACCCCCACTCGTCGTCATCGAACTCCTCTATTCCTGGGGGGCCCCCACCCACCATCGCCCCGCCCGATGTTTGCCAACCATTTGCATGAGACTTCCCCGCCGAGAGCGAGAGAGTGGTCAGTAGTGAGAGACCACAGAGAATGAAAGGGTCAAGAGACGGCGAGAAGCCGGAGAAACAGGAGAAGCCTGTGCATCTGGGAATTGCAGGCTGGCGCGCGTCGCGTCCAGCCCCTCACCTGACTCATGCGCTTTCACCTGTATCTCTCTCTCGCTCTCTCTCGCCTCTACCTCTTGATTTTGACTGCTCCCTCGCGGCGCGCTAGCCCGGTTGTCACCAATTATTAGGAGCGAACAGCTATAATCCTAGTAAAAATCTTAGCTGCCTCTCTCTCTCTCTCTCTCTCTCTCTCTCTCTCTCTCTCCCTCTCTCCCTCTCTCTCTCGCTCTCTCATTATTATGCGGGACACCTCTCCCCCATGGATTTTGCAACAATTCCCTTGTCTACTTTTTTACCTTGATCGTCCGTGGATACGTTTTTCCCGTTCTCATCTCGTCTCACCTCATGCTCATTTTTGGCTCTCCCTCAATTTTGAGGGATTCCCCGATCATGATTTCCAGAGAAAAGACTTAATGAAATCTCGGGACGGTCACGAGGTAGTCAAAAGCTCAGCTACTCACAAGTACTACTTTGTCAGCTGTTTTCGAGGGGAAATTGGACTTTCCGGAGCATGATTTTGCAAATTTCTCGCACTATTGCTCTCTCTCACTCACTCTCTCTCTCGCTCGCTTTCTCTCTCCCTCTCTCTCTCTCTCTCTCTCTCTCTCTATCGCTCTCGCTCTCTTTTGCCGGACTATGGTTTCTAAACAGTAAAAATTGTCAACGGTTTCTCTAAAGTTTTGCTCCTTACAGAAGTTCTTAGTACATTCTGAAACAAATCACATTTTTTCTGACCATCTTTGACCTTCTGACGATTTCTCACCATCCAATGGTTGTGATGTCGCTTTTTAGTTTTTTTTGTTGTTTTCTGCCTTGCTCTGTTGTTGCTCATATTTTTCGATAGTTTCCATCAAATTCCCTATTTTTTTAGCCCGATTCTTATGGGCTACCCGCCACGCTATGTTGAGCCGACGATAACGGATGATACTTATTCTAGCAGCTATTTCACTTCAGAGGGCCGAACCCATAGGCCCAGGTTTTCTAATGACAGGTAGGAATTGATATCAGTGATTATAAAACCGCGAATATGCCCATTTTCCTAATGAAAAACGGAAAATCACGACCAATTTTGGCACTAGTTTTCGGTATTTGTTTATTACTTTTGAAAGGAACCGTGACCTGAAAACTGATTTTGAAAAATCGTACACACCGTGTAATTCTATCCAGAGGATTACTCTAAGGCTAAAAAGAGTCTTTTTAAAAAAGGGCTTTTGGTTTTCGCAAAAAGAGACGAATTCTCGTGGCAACAAAAAGTGCTAAATTCCTTTCAAACTCTGAAAAATGCCACAAAATGGGGAACAACAAAAAGTTGCTGGCTATTTCAAATCTTAATAAACTTGGGACTGTTCTAGATTACAGGTCAGGTCTACAGATTAATTGAAGAAAACCTAAATGGATCATAATACCGAATTATTTGCAAGCCGAAACGGCTAAAAACTAGATAAATCCCCATTTAATAAGGTGCCAGCAACTTTTGGTTGATCCCACATTTTGTGGCATTTTTCAGAGTTTGAAAGAATTTAGCACTTTTGTTGCCACAAACGTCTCTTTGCGAAAACCAAAAGCCCTTTTTGCCTCATTTTTGTTGTTAAGATCATAAAATAAGCCACGGGATATTTATACATATAAAACCTTGTACGCAGTACTTCAAAAAATTTTGCCTGCGGCGCTTTGTAGTGGTACTAGCAACCATAACGATGCATTCGGGCCAATCGGCAAAAACCATGTCGCGGACGGGGTTCGAACCCGGGGGACAATTTTCCCAAGTACAGCGTGCTAACCACTAGGCCAACCGGGAGACTAGAGGCCTCTTTTGGGGGACCTAGACCCGCCTGGCTGACCCGGGGACTGGGGGCCGAGAAAGGGGAGGTGGCGCCCCGTATGGCGGAGGTTTAAACTTATAATAACTCAAAGGAGAAGCATTAATTCGATACAGTTTCTTCTTTACTTACTCCGGCATGGTCTAATGCATATTTGAGCAAAGTTTCAGCCCAAACGAACATCACTAACCCTTGTTTTGGCCGCAATTTAGCTTTTAAACTTAAAAATTAGATAAAAATTTTTTAAAAGCCTATTTTGAAAAAAACGCTTCTTCCTCACCTTCATTTACATCAAGTCGATATATGTGGAAAATTTCAGCCCAAACGGACCATGGGAAGGCACTTTTTGACGACTACAAAGGTTTTGCGTACATACAGACAGACATACAAACGCAGACCCCCCCCCTCGAAACGCAATTTAAATCGGCTGTTAAAATTCGAAATTTCACTGTTTTTCAAATTTTAAACGCTTATGGTATGTAAAAAGTGTCGCCGGTTCCGATGGTGTATTCAGTTTGGCGATCCGATGCATGGTTCTTTTTTAAATCCGGAAAAGGACCCCAAAAGAGTCGTATGGGGGGGTACCTCAAACCAAAAGGGGTTAGGGGGCTACGCCCGCTAACCCCGATTACTACAAGCTGAATAAAAACCGCCCATTTCTAGCAGTACCGACTCCAATTTCACCAAATCCAACACTGTCCAGTGGGTCAAATACGGCATCTTTTTCAGCAATGTCGTATTTGCGGTAAGTTACCTCGGATATTTCTCTACTTTCTGGCGTTGCTAAGTTCTCAAAAATGCGATATTTTAGGTGGTCGGTACCGTCATCCTTGTCATGGGCGCCTGGCTACGGATAGACAGTAGATTCCGAGATTTTTTGAGTGAACGGTAAGTTGTATTTTTTTACGGGATTTCTAGAGCAAAAGCATTCTGTAATTTTCAAAACGCCGCCATTTAGGTATCGTCGCGTAGTCGAAGAAGCTTTTTGGGAGGCGCCAACCCTCTACGTTTTTTCCTATATTCTCATCGTCCTCGGAGCGTTTATGATCGTCGTGTCGGTCATTGGTAAGTGGTTTTTTGTAAAGAAACATTACGTTACAAGCCGCTTTCGTTAAGTTTTCCGCGAATTTCCCAGAGTTCTCATTCTGAATTTTATGGCCAAACCATGCTTTAAAATGAAAAAATCAAAAAAGGTAGTTTGGTCTGGTTCGACCGTGAGAAACAACTAAAAATTTTACTGGCGTTACTTTTTCTCGGCTATAAAATTCAGTGCATGATAATTCAAGATCTTGGAGTTATTCTTTATGTGGGAAACGCAATTTTGGTGTACAAAAATACCGAATCTTTGTGGGATTCTCGTTCTGAAAGCTACTGTAGCCCAGTCATGCTCACGTTTTCTTACTTAAATTAAAATTAGCCTCCCCCCCTGGTTAACTTTGTGTTTCCATCCGTTTTTTTTATGATGTGGTTGCTATGGTAGTTTAAAGAAAATCAAGAACGAAAGCTTTCCATCAACTTCCCAACATTTAACGTATGATAGCGTACTTTTCAAGGCTGTTGCGGCGCCAACGTCAATGCCAAGCCGTTCATGGTTGTCTACACGGTGTTCGTGTTTATCCTGCTGATTTTCACCCTCAGCTCTGGCATCTATTTGCTCTACAAGCGAGAGGGGGTACGTTTCTTAAAAAAAGTTCGGATTTCGGTTCCGTCAGGCGTTTCTACACAAAACAGAGACAGCAAGAGTTCATAGGACCATTCTTTCTGTCATTTACAACCAAAAATTAATTTTTTAAGCTTAAGCTACCACTTCGTTATTTTTACTTTTTTTTCAGATTGACATGGAGCTATCAGACGCCTTGAACTACATGGTGCAACATTACTACCAGGGCCCAGGCATTGTTCAAGAGAGTCTTGATCATCTTCAGCAGACGTTCAGATGTTGTGGTACGTCTGACTGTCGCTCTCTCTCTATCTCTCGCTCTCTGGCTCTCACTCTAACTATCTCGCCCTCTCAGCTGTCTCTCATTGTCTCCCTCCCATTCTCTCTCTCTCTCTCTCTCTCTCTCTCTCTCTCTCTCTCTCTCTCTTCTCTCTCTTCCTCTCTCTTTCTCTCTCTCTCTCTCTCTCTCTCTCTCTCTCTTTCTCTCTCTCGCTTCAAAAATCTTTTCAGGAAATGCCGGCTGCTCCGATTTTCGAGTGTTCCGTCAAGATCCACCCCGAACGTGTGATATTCGATGTGACGGATGCCATTTTCGGTTTGCCGTTTCCAGCTTTCTGGGTTATTTTCCAATTTTTAAGAATATGGAACGCGCTACGCATCGGTTTTGGCGCGGCGTGCGTTGTATTTTTCTTCGTATTGCTGTGCCAAGTAAGAAACGGCAGTTCCTCGGCAAAAAAATTATTTTAGTCACTTACCGTCGTGCTAACCCTCTATCTAATCCTGCGCCCTGATACGCACGTTCGCGTCACCTACTACAAAACCAGAAAATACATGGCCCCACCGCCGCTGACAAGGTAATTTTTATGGGCTAAAAATTGAAAATTTAACAATTCCAGGGAAGTGCTGAAGCGCCATGAGATGCCCTATGTTTTGAGGAGTCATCGGAGGGCCGTTTGACCTGTATTTAGTGTACTAACATAATTTTAGTGACTTTTAAAGGGCTTGCGAAGTCAAAAACAAGCCATTTCCTGCCCAAAATCCCTAAATTTTTATTGTAGGCGCTTTTTGTAGTCTTAAGCATATTTTGCCAACCACTGCCGTTAGCTTTGGCTTCCTAGGCCCTTTAAAATCGAAATATTTATTTTTCACTTTTTTTACGGCAGCCAGAAAACTTGTTTACACCCGGCTTTATCCCCATTTTCCGTCTAGTCTCCGTGTTTCGACTTGAAAAGTCACAGCTTTCATTTCTCCCTCAAAGTGCCAAACTCCCGATCCCCGCCTTAAACTTTTTGTGTGTTTATGAAAGTATTTATGATGTTGTAAATTATATTAAACCAGATGGTTACAGTCGCTTCGCGACTGCAACCATCTGGCCTTCGGGCTACCCCACATGTCCCACTCCACCACATCCTTTCCTACCTCCATCAATACCCCCATGGCTGAAATCTCTTTCAAAAACTACCTAAATACCTTCCTGATGGCTTCAGATACCCCCCATGGCTGAAATCCCCTTCAAAAACTACCTAGATACCTTCCTGATAACGTCAGATACCCCCCATGGCTGAAATCCCCTTCAAAAACTACCTAGATACCTTCCTGATAACGTCAGATACCCCCATGGCTGAAATCCCTTCAAAAACTACCTAAATACCTTCCTGATGGTCAGATACCCCCATGGCTGAAATCCCTTCAAAAACTACCTAGATACCCCTGATAACGTCAGATACCCCCATGGCTGAAATCCCCTTCAAAAACTACCTAGATACCTTCCTGAAAGTCAGATACCCCATGGCTGAAATCCCCTTCAAAACTACCTAAATACCTTCCTGATGGTCAGAACCCCATGAAACCTTCAAAAACTACCTAAATACCTTCCCGATGGCTTTAGATGATTTAAATAACAAATAACATAATTAAAAAGTATTAAAAGTATAAAGTAACTTAAAAAGCTATCTGGGCGCGGGAAAGGGGCCTGGGGAAGAGGGGCGAAGGGAAAGGGGGCGTGGCCTGCCGGGAGACGGGCCCCCACCCCTTTTACTAAGGAAAAAACTTTCAAAGTTAATTTTAATAATTTAAATTAAAACTTTTTCATAATTTTTACAGTTTGGGGGTTTCTGACCACGCTCTATCCGAATCCGAAGAGACCTAAGCTCTAGCTCCTTTCCCCTTCGAGTTGAATCTGGGACATGACGGACGGACGGACGGACACCACAGCAATTTTTTTATCAGTTTGGGGGTTTCTGACCACGCTCTATCCGAATCCGAAGAGACCTAAGCTCTAGCTCCTTTCCCCTTCGAGTTGAATCTGGGTGCGGCGGCGGCGGACACCACAGCAAAATTATTATAGTTGATTGCCATAACTCACTTGCTCTCTCTCTATCTCGCTCTCTCTCTCTCTTTCTCGCTCTCTCTACCTTTGTCTCTCTCTCGCTCTCTCTCCCTTTGTCTCTCTCTCGCTCTCTCTCGCTTTCCCTCTCTCCCTTTGTCTCTCTCTCTCTCTCTCTCTCTCTCTCTCTCTCTCTCTTCCTCCGTTTCACTAATCTCTAGTCCACCACCCCACAAATTGTGATCTTGCAAATGCTGCATTTGTGATGACTGCCCTCAATTCTCATCATCTGCCCCCTCCTCTCCCATTTCACCCCCCAATCCATAATTCAGGGCTTTCCGCGAAATTGTGATACCCAAAAAATAAAGGCTTTCTCGAGACAATGGCTCAAAATATGGTTCGGTTTTAACTGAAAGCTCTATCATTTTAAACATTTTCCTTACATTTTCAAGACCAAATTTCTCTATAGGTTAAGCTCATTTTATCACCAGAATGGACACGCAAAAAACGTCTCCATGCCCCTCCCAGCTGCCAGCCGCCACTTTTCGCGATAAGCCAGGTAGATTTTGTCTTTCTCTGCCGAGAATATTGGCCTAAACTCGAAAGTTCCCGTTTTTCACCATAAAATTGATGGTTTTTGAGACCCGGTTAAAACTTAACTTTAAAGGGCTAGAAAGGCGTCAAAATCGACCCCTTTCTGCGACTGGGTCTCGAAACTACATGTTGCGCCAAATGACGCGTTCGTGTGAGCTGATTTGGAGTATCCCCTAGTTGTCGACGCCGAGTCGGGGGCGGGGTCGATCATCATACTTTCTGGTCCCTTTAAAGGGGCCGACAAGGCAGATTATCCAGCGTGCTGGCTATGGATTTCGCACCGATTTTTCGACGCGACGCGATACGCAAAACGCACGCGGCTTGACTACCGCTAGCCACCGTTAACTTGGGGCCGTAATCGATTAGGAAATGCGTGCGTACCACGACTGCGGAAAAATCCATGGAGATCCATGGCTTGTCGGCCCCGTTAAAAGCCTATTTCAGACAATTTTCTCCCCGGCTGATGGCCGTTTGCGACTTTACGGTCACCTCCGAAGAGGACCGTCGCCAATTCATTGATGAAGTCGCGAGACGTGGAGTCGTCGTAGCACGCGCCTTCCAAATTGAAAATGAGCCGGCGGATGCGCCCGAGGATGTAGGTTTGCTGCTGAATTTTACTTATAAAATAAAATCCCGTGTTCTGGTGCGGCGCGTATCTGTCGAGACTCAGCCGCGCGTAGAGGTCGATTTTCGCGTTTTTTCGTACATATGGTTTAAATCCCATTACAAATATCTACGAATCGATCAACTATTATCCGACTATCTCCGACTGCAAAATGCTAAGCGTAAGTATGTTTTTCAGGTAGAGCCGGAGCGTCAGCCAGTACCACCAACACCACCACCTGAACCCCTTGAAGATGATGATGCTGACACTTGCTGACATTCCAAGCCTATTCCCAATTGCTCCTAATGGATTCCGACCCTCTCAAGACGGTCAAATGGCATACGCGTTGCGTGTCGCGGCAGAATCCAGGGGGAAAGAAGGCACGGTTGGCTGGCGGTTCGACCTGCTATGAAGAGTCCAATGCTAGGCCGTGGGCGGTGTGCTGGTCACAAATGCGAAATCCGGTTAAGGTAACCTTCCGGATTTGAGAATTTTTTGGTTCTTTTTCATTAGCGGGGGGTGTACATTAATGCTATAAGCTTTGGATAGTAGCTATTTCTCTCGCGTTTTCTAAGATTTCGTCATAGTTTAATCGGAAAAAACTATTTAGATAACATAGCAAAATGTCTACAATTTGAATTTTTTTTGTCTAAAATCGACAATTTTTGGTCGAAAAAGCTACTTTGTCATATTTTTTACTGAAAATTTGTAAGGTCTTTACTATTAGGGAATAGTTCTAAATAAGGAAAATTTGGTTTTCCCGGATAATGATATAAGGATAGCATTAAAAAAAGAAAGCAGGCTGTTTGAGAGAGAAAAAGCTAGCTAGCTTTTATTTTTAAAGCTTAAAATCCCAATTTTTCTTTAGTTGAAATGCTCGCACATCTTCTGCGAGGACTGCCTGGATGCGTGCTTGCTAAAGCAGAACACGTGCCCAATGTGTCGAGCCCAAATCTTCCGGATACGATCCAAATTTACCTTATTGTTTCGCTACAATGTTTCACTTTCAAAACCCTTATTTCAACAAGGCCACGCAGCAGAGTACATCTCTGCTTTTGTGACGTCGAATTGCCCCAAAACAGGCCTCTTTCTCTCCTTTTTCTCCCTTTTCCGCTTTCTCTGCCTCGTTTCTCTTTTCGGCTACCCAGTCATTCGCCCGCCGCTAGTCCCCCAGTCAATGCTTCCCGAAAATGTGATCATGCACATGCCCCATTCTTGATTCATCCTCAATTTTCGACGTTTTTGTTCAAATTTATGTAAAGAAGAACTGCCTGACAGTTTTGTACATATAATAAAGGACTTTTGACAATGGTTTTGTTACATAAATTCAGTTTTTACTGAAAGGTTACCGAATTTTTGTCGTTTCGTTCGTTAGATGTTGTTACCTATCCCAAGGTCGATAAAAGCATCTCGAAAAACTCTAGTTCAACCTAAAGTCAAGCATTCACAACCAACCCTTCTACATTTTGAACGGAAACAACTGTTCGAAACTTTCTTATTTTCGCACAATCACAATCACCCACTTTATGAGAATCTATCGCTCTAAATGCATAAATCATGGTATAAAGCTTCCGTTAAACTCAATTAAAGTAATTATAGCAAATTAAACAAACTTTTGACAGAGTTAAATCCATTTTGCGAACTTTTTCTTTTCAATCAATTCTCGTCGTTAGCAGAATAGCGTGAAAGCCTACAAGGCCTTGGATTCAGCACCTTCCAAAGCTTAATCCAAAAATCCAATTCCAAAAATTAAAGTATTTACCTCGAAATTTTGATTTTTATAATGAAAAATATTTTTCCGAACTTTTTTCGTTTTCGATCAATTCCCGACGTCATCAGAATCCAATCACCCTCGTGATAAGACTGTCGTTAGGTTGCTTCCGTCACCTCACCCTAAAAGAATCGCCAGCAAATAACTTTTTCTTCTTCTACAGGATGGCTTCTGAAGACGGCCCTCCACGTGCCCCTTCACGCCCCTCGTCGTTGCCCTCAACTTCTTTGATAAGACAGGTATTTTATAGTTATTCGGGCGACGGGGCTTTTCCGGCGAAACTAGGCGTCATCTAGCAGAGAAACTAAACCTGTTCGTGCTTGAAAAGGCCGTTTTTGATGCGTCATCAGCACGAATGTGATATTCCACGTATAGCTAGGGTCTTTTAGTGCGAATTCGGCGTAGAAATAACCGGGAAACCGGTCCTGTCCGGGCTTGCAAGTGTTTTTTTGATAGTTCATCATCGAAATTGAGCTGTATGCCATATAAAACGGGGATAATCGTCTTTATTTATACTTCTACGGGAACCGGGGCTTTTCCAAAGGAAATTACCGCGATCTGGAACAAAAACTGACAAGGGAACCACCTAAGGTCAAGGTGGCGTTTCGTTATGGGACCCAGCTTATTTTGTGCAGAATTTTTTGCTGATTTTGAAACCGCTTTTATTTTTTGCTAAATAGCCCAATTTAAAAAGTTATAGCGTTTCAAAGTTCCATTTTTTCCCAAATTTTCGAACTTCAAAGTCATTTATCTTGCCTTTCCCGTATGATTGCTCAAAAAAAGATTCCTCGTATTCAGAAAAATTTTCTCTATCAAATGAACTATTTAACTCAAAATTGTTAAAAATTGAAAAAATCGACGATACTTGGTATGGACTCCGTTTTTTGTATGGGAAATGGTGAAAAATTGCCTATTTCACACCCCCGTAAGTGATCGTCGAAAGGTCGTAGCGCACTAATGAAATATACCAATCGAATCAGAAAAAAATTCTCTACAAGATAGGCTATTAAAAATCGACTGCCCTATTAAAATAAAAAAGTTGGGCATCGTGACAGATGACTTCCCGCGGGCACGGATATGACCTTAAAATCGCTATAACTTTTTAAATTGAGCTATTTAGCAAAAATTGAAAGCGGGTTCGGAATCAGCAAAAAATTCTTCACAAAATAGGCTGGGTCCCATAACGAAACGCCACCTTGACCTTAGGTGGTTCCCTTGTGAGCCTTTTCGTGCCCGAAAATCATGTTTTTCTTGATTCATCAGTACGGTTAGGATGTGCCACGTCTGGCTAGACTCCCCGGGTTGATTTATCGTTTTTGGCAGCCGAGGCTTTTCCGTAGAAAGCTGTCCATGCCTAAAAATAATGTTTTTGATGCGGTTCCGTCGAAATCTAGATACTTACCTCGTCAAATTGGGATGAGCATCGTTATTTTCGAAAATGGTTGCTTTCAGCTGTCAGACGTGCTTCGAACGGCCTCCTCCGTGGATTCGCCACCACTCAATTCGGCGCCGGCAACGATGTTGCGGCGAGTGAGTGTTTCTACTTTAATGTCGCTCATACTAGCGTTATAGCCTATATAAAGCCTAAAAACTTATCTCGAAAAGCCGCGGTATCGTTTTTCATTACTTACGTGAGCGCCAGAAACCCTGATAACGGTGTTTGCGTCTTTGGAATTTCTTATTCTTGAGCAAGGCCTTCAGATAGTGTTGTTTATAGCTGATTTTGATATGGCATAAATTATTAGCCTAACTTCCGGTTTTTAGACGACGCCCAACCAATTTACCGCCATCAACATGGACGGCCACGACCCCAACGACGGTCCGATGGCCAATGGTAATTAAAACTTATGTAGATTACATATTTTTCTAGCCATCGCCCACGACCTCGACGAAAACGGGGAACTCGCCGCCACCAGCGATGAAGGGGCCGCCGGCGAGGAGAACGGGCAACCGGATACGCTAGAAGATGTGCGGGCTTTAATGGTTTTCTTTTATTATTTTATTGTATCGACTTTTATCATCTTATTCCGAATTCTGAAAAGTTTTCCTTCATTTGTGCAGGTTTATTTTACTTTTTTAAGACGTTCGAAACCTACTAAAATTATCTTTTCTGCTACAAAACGATTCCTTCTCTTCGTAAAGACTACCTAAAAAGCTCTCCTTTCTTTTTTTCTGCCTGCATATAAATCTATGTTATTACTTTTTTTAGGACGTCCGAAACCTGCGAACACAATATCAACGGTTACGCGACCATCTGCAAAACAATAGGGATGCGCAATCGGTTGGTTTTCTTGTTAGAAAATTTCTGTTTCTTTTTTTTGCTGCGTTTCTCGTAATACTGCCATTGATTTATACCGTAAATCCAAACGAAGAACCAATAACTAAACCGAACTACGGCGTTTCATAGCGTAATCATTAAAACTTATATTCTTTTTAGTTAATCCGGCTGTGGCTTGAAGTGTTGCCCTTCCTCCTCATCTTCCTCTGCAAATTCATCGAGGAACACGCGCCCGCGCTCTACTACTTGCTATTATCGTGGGTGATTTTGGGGTTATAAAAACTGAAGCCATTTAGTATGGGCACGTTCTTGATCGTGGACAGTCGACTGCAGTCGATCCTCGCCAAGACGGTCCCCGGCCGGTCGTACCCAATTCTGATCGCCTGCATCCTGGCCCACTTCTTCATCCAGTCGCAGAACCCGGATATTACCGAGATGTGGTGTACGTTTTTTAAACTTTATAAAAAATTAATCGTTTTTTATTTTAAAGGAGAACCGGGAAAATTTACTTTTATGGTCCTCGTCCGAAAAGTGGTTTTTCGTGTCGGAATCGATTCAGAATTGTTCGAAATGTGGTTTACAGTTGAAAAAAGGGTCGGAAAGATGTTTTTGCTAGGAAATATGCACTTTTTTTATGAAAATTTGAGGACCATAAAATGGGGTACGGGGGACTGAAGTTTATGGTCCTCGGCTGAAAAGCAATTTTTCTTGTCGGAAACTATCCAGAAATGTTTAAAATATCGTTTGTAGCTCAAAAAAATGGTCGGGAAGAAATTTCTTGGGGATAAAATAATTTTTTTCACGAAAATTTGAGGACCATAAAAGGGGGTACGGGGGACTGAAGTTTATGGTCCTCACCTGAAAAGTGTTTTTTTTCTTTCACCATTTCAATAGATTGATGTTGGTAATGCATAGTACATCGAAAAAAAGTGCCGGAAAGATTTTCTTGGTCCCCTAAGACTTAGGAACAGGGTGTGGTCCGTAGCATTGTCAGGCAGGCGGGCTGTCGCTTCGGATGGGCTGCCGCTCCACTCTTTCGAAATCAGGGCGCCTGGGCGCTACGCGCTCCTCGGGCGCCCCGATTTCGAAACCCTGTACGAGCTCGCACCCATCCGAAGCGACTAGGCCCCGGGTGGCACGAAGCCTTATTTTTAGGCTAAAATTGGGTTGAATGAATTTTTGTAACAAAGCATTTGTTGAAGCTAATAAGGGTCTTTCCGACGATTTTTTTGAACTGCAAACGATAGTTTGAACATTTCTGGATATTTTCCGACAAGAAAAATTGCTTTTTAGCCGAGGACCATAAACTTCAGTCCCCCGTACCCCATTTTATGGTCCTCAAATTTTCATAAAAAAGTGCATATTTCCTAGCAAAAACATCTTTCCGACCCTTTTTTCAACTGTAAACCACATTTCGAACAATTCTGAATCGATTCCGACACGAAAAACCACTTTTCGGACGGGGACCATAAAAGTAAATCAAGCCGGAGAACCGAGTTTTCATCACCACATGCGTTATAATAGAAAAACGAAAATATGCTTTAAAAGCTGTTTGAAACTTGGAGTTTTGAGAAAACCGGCCAGATTTGAGTCGGAAATCGGTTTTAATTGGGATTTTTTATACAAACTTCATGCTCCTTTTCAGACGGCCTCTCTTTCCAATACACACAGCTGCAATACGTCGGGGCGATGCACACGCTGCTCCTCATCGTGCTCACCGATCTTCTCTGCAAGGTCGTCATCGTGGCGATCAAGGCAATGGTGAGAATTTTTATTTTATGTTCTTACCCGTTTTTTTGTTTCAGTTGACGCTGATCCCGGATATGTGGCTGTCGTTGAAGCGGAAGAGGCGGCTTTTCCAGACCATCGAATACACCTCCCATCTCTACAGGGCGCTTTTGCCGATTTCGAGGTGTGTTTTCTAGACTTCTTTCTAGATCCGCGATTTTTGGTCGAAAAATCGTGACTTTTTTTTGTAATTAATTCTTATTCAAAATTTGTAGAGTTTTTACGTTTAAGAATAGTGAAAACGGGTTTGAAACACTGCCTATATTTTTATCAGCAAAATTGGATCCGTAGAAAAAGGTGTTCTCCCCCTCGATAATGCCAAAGCACCGAAAACATATTTTTTAGGTGGACCCGATACTTCATCGGCAATTCCCCCGACGGCATCACGTATTTCGACCTGGCCCTGCTCATCTTCTACTGGTGTGCAAAGGTATGTTTTGCTTTTTAATTTTATAGGTCTATTTTTAGGTGAACGAGCTGTGGCGCTACATCCCCGACTGCCTGTCCTCGCTGAAGATGGCCGTCCGGAACACGTCGAGCGGGGTTCGCCCCTCCTACGAGGAGCTGAGCAACGTGCGCCAGTGCTCGATTTGTCTCTCGGATATGAAGAACCCGATCAAGGTGAGCATTTGGAGGAATTTGATCGATTGATCGATCTTCTATCAAAAAAATTTCAAAATTGTTCAGTCCAGGAGAATACTCTTTGAAGTTAATTTAGTGCTTTTTACTGATTCTAATAGTATTTTAGCAGTTTTTATTCCTCTTGGCTTATGGATTTTTTAGTGATTTTTACCGGGTTTCATTAATTTTAGCTTATTTTAGCAGTTTTTTAATGGTTTTTTATTACATTTCTAGCGCAATGTTATAATCTATCCATTTTTGCAGCTGATCTGCTCGCACATCTTCTGCGAGGAATGCGTGGAGACGTGGCTGGAGGAGAAGCACACGTGCCCCATGTGCCGGACGACCCTGGACAAGGAGGACAAGTCGTGGAAGACGGGCGCCACCTCCAAGCTCGTCCGCTTCTACTAGCCGCCGCCTTGATCTCATCTCTGCCCTACCTAGAAAAGCACCCACAAACAAACAAACATACACATAAATACCCCCCAAACACCGGATTCTTACTACGGTTAGCGCTTTCACATCTTTCCCGGCCCCGCCCCCCTGCTTTTGCTTGGTCCCCCAGATTTTCTATAGCATGGTTATGTGATACTTGTACTCGTTCTACTCACTAGATCTTTTATGGCTTTTCCCCTGCCCTGTCCTTCTTTTTTTCTGTACCCTCTATTGTGGTAAAGTCTACGTTTTTTCGGTGGATTTTTAGAGGTATTTAGGTGGTAAGCGGAAATTCGTGGAAAAAGGTTTTAGATAGATTTTTGCGGTTTGAAAAATAGAATCTACGGATTTCCGTCAAATTTTGGAAGTATTTAGCTGAAGCGGAAATTGTGTGAGGAAGTTTTGTCGGATTTTTGATGATTGGAAGATAGGGCTCTACGGATTTCCGTTTCCGGACTTTCTGTTCTTTTAGATTCTTTTTTAGATGGAAAGGGTTCTGGTCCGTTAGCGGGGGTGGTTCCTTTATTCTGCGTGATACAAACTATTTCATATCACGAGTTAACAAAAAAATGGAAAATTCTGATATTTTCGGGCAACAATGTCGAAAAATTATTGTTTTTTCGACATTTTTGACTTTTAAGAATGTTTTATAACTTTTTCGTAGTCGAAAACTAGCAAAAACACAAAACTGTTAACGTTGCGCAAAATAATGGGCGCTAACTCTGCCCCTTCCCGCTAACGAACCAGAACCATCAATCACGGATCTACAGAGTACCCTTTTTGTTTGAATGTATCCGATTTATTCCCCTACTTTTCCACCCCCGACCGCTTTCTTGTGCCTTCTAAAAATTCCAAAAAATTGCCCTCACCAGCGGCCACTGACTGTATTTGATGTGTTCTTCTGATTGATGAGTGTGCAAACGTGGTGCATTGCCATTTTCTTGGCAGCTTGGCTTTTTCGAATTCTAAATTACGCCCCTTTTCTGCGCTAGCTCGCCCCTGTAAAACCAAGAAACACGCCCCGGGATTCGTTGTAGTGAAATTGTACGGGATCGCCGCTCGTCGCGCTGAATTGTGATGGTCTTTTTGTCGGTTTCAAGATTTTAATAAATGATTTGACCTACAGAATTTGCATTGGTTGGTTGGTGTATCGTTGCACGGCTTGCACTTGCACAAGCGCGGCGTGCTGAGAGTGGGTTTTTCTTGCACGTTTTGAAACTAGTGACGAGCCTGCCAAATTCACGCTGATGCCCTATTTTTGACGCTGGTGGTCTCGCATTGGTTCGCGTTTGTTCATGCAAAGCTCTCGGAGGTTTTACTGCCTTTTGCGGGCATCGATTTGGAGGGTTACTAGCGCTTTTGCCTATGTGGCTAAACTTATAAACTTTGAGACGAGCGGAAATCCTTTTCAGGGTTGATTTTGCGGTACTGGACTGTTAGCGGGGGGAGCAATTCTTCCAAGAAATCCCTTACCGGCTTCTAAAAAACCATCAAACACTAAATAAACCTATTTATAGCATTTCTTACGGTTTTTAGATAAAAAAGCTCTTAAAAATAATCAGAAATACGGAAAAATTTGGCCTTTTTGGCCGAACATTTATGAGAAAGGACCAGAAGGGGTCAACATTTTAGAATTTTTGAACGTTTTGAAAATATTTTTCATGATTTTTTGAGCAAACTTAACTACATTATATACCCACTAGAAACCCAATTTCGCCCCGCTAAAAATCCCCCGCGCTAACAGTCCAGTACCGTTTTTTCTCGGAAAATTTCAGCGCTACAAATAACCCTGGATTAGCCTTATCCATTTTTTTGCTAATCCGTCAGCGGCCAAGTACGTCACCTTTCTTGGCGCGCGGTTTTCGAGACTATTTATGGCCCTTTATCTGCCCGTGGTTTTTATAGAACCATCGTTTCGCCTTCGAACGCTCTCTCTCTCTCTCTCTCTCTCTCTCTCTCTCCCCCCCCCCTCATCTAGCTACCCGGGATATATCAGATCGTTTCTCAAGAGCAGCTAGCACTGATACACAGACAGACATACAGAGAGGCAAAGACACAGTGAAGGGCCACACAAATCGACACCAAATAAACAAACAAACATCATCCGGCAACGTCGCACCCTTGGTTCTCCGCTTGCACCCCCCTCTAGCATTTTTCGTTTCCATGGTGAGAATGGGTGTTTTAGGCTAATCCCCCAGAAATAAGGTTTGGAAATAAATGTTACCTTTAATGTCTAATTTTCGTCAATTCAAATTCCGCTACTTTTTGATATTTTTGCTTTTACTTTTTTTTTGGATTCGATGTACACCAATTAAAACCCTGGTTCTTTCGCATTATCGTGGACCAGCTTTTTGGCTTTTTGACAAACGCACAAATTTTTTTGGTGAAATTTTGTTAGAAAAATCGATTGTTTATTTTTTAACAAACATTTGTAAAATTTTCACGGTTACGATCAATAAAAAATGTTTAGAAACGCTTCCTATATTTATATTGGAAAAATTTGGTCCTTTGAAAAAGTCTCAAGATGCGAAAGAACCTCTATTTTCTAAGCTTGTACCTTATTGGAATAATGTAATATTCTAAACCAAGGCCGTTTTTTAGATTATAACATGTGAGAATGGTTTCTACAAATGAAGACTCGAAAATTCGCAAATTTATTCGTCATCGACAGGTACGGAATTGTACTCGTTATGCTATATTAGCTCATTATTTCAGATCAATATAATTATTACGACGCTTCTAATATTCGTGTCGGCCTACATCGCCCTCGTCACCTGCCTTGGCGAGAATATTTTCAACCCGATAGGTAAGGATGCTTTTTTGGCTTTATTTTAAACCGATTTTTGTTGTTTTGAATCCCCAAAAAGCTGTTTTAACGATAAGGAAAACGCATAGCTTAAAAAATTTCGTCGTCGTCTTTAGGGAATGTAACGGAACCAGCCTGGCCGACCGCTAATACCCGAGATGTCATCAATTCCACGATTTCCACCTTCTTCATCGTCGTTTTTGGGCTTATCGCTGGCCGTCTATGCTTTCTCGTCCATCTGCCGCCTTTGTTAGGTGCGTATGGGAGTTTTTCAGACGTAAAAGTGATACAAGACGATTTAGGAGAAAATAGTGCCTGTTGCATTAACGGGGAACAACTTTATCAATTTTTGCTACGAATAGATATAAGGATTTTCGGCCCGAATTTCAGTCTTTGAAAAAACTTTTCTAGTTATTTGGATAGCCCTCACGTTTTAAATGTAGTCAAAATTACAAGAAACCCATTAGAACACTTCCTGTCACGTAAAAAGGAATTTTTGGGAATAGTATAAAAAAGTCCGGGTACTGGACTCTTAGCGGGGGAGGGGCGGGGTAATTAATCCTTTTCCCCTACCTGTTGATGATATGTTGTGTTTTTATGGCGTTTTTAGTATTGCTAGAACGTTTTGATTGTTAGAAAGTTAGAAAGAAAGTCAATCTCTTTAAAAATCTGATAATTTGAAATTTTGACGTTTTTTGGTCACTTTAATGCCATTTTTAATTGGAAAATCGAATATTTAACAAGCACTAAAAAGCCGGTTTGAAAAAGCAACAAATTTTTCAGGCTCCCTCATCATCGGGATCGCCCTGAAGAACATCCCCGGCGTGAACGCGTGGCTAATAATTCTGCCCTCCTGGGATGCGGTGCTCCGGAAGCTGGCCTTTGCCTTGATCATGATCCGCTGCTCCATGGGCATCAACTTGGCGGTGGTCAGGGCGAATCCGGTGGGCAAAATTGCAGAGATTTTTGAGGAATCACGATTTTTAGCGAATTCTTGTCTCGCTCGGCTGTATCGCGCCACTCGTCGAGGCGCTGTGTATTTTTGTAGCCGCTCATTTCATCTTTAGCTTCCCGGTGTCGCTGAGTCTGGTGTTTGGGTGGGTCTTGCTTTTGAGCTTTGGATCTTTTCCATTATCAGGGGGGGTTTAACAGTGTGTTTCATAAAATTTAGCTTAATTTGAAGGGCAGCAATTTAGGAAGTTTTAAAAACGCGTAAAAGTAGAGTATTTCGGTTAAAAATGGGTGGTAAAACGTTGGTATTTTCACATATAGCTACAAATTTGTGTCCCCCCCCCGATAAAGCATAAGAGGTTTCGTGCGGCAAAAAGTTGAAACCGTTAAAAGTCAAAAATTCGCGTCAAAAAATGTATAAGAATGCGAAATCTTTGTGAAAATCGACAAGTTTCGGTCTAATATTCCATATTTTTCGAATTGTTAATAAGACGTTTAGAATTTTACCTCCGGCGATAAAACACAAATTTTACCCCCCAATAAAGCAAAAGCTCTTTCAAGCGCCGAAAACCTTTAAATTTCAGTTTTCTGCTCGCCGCCAACTCGCCAGCCGTCACCGTGCCCTCGATGCTCCACTTTCAGAATACGAATCACGGCACGGCGAAGGTGAGCATCAATCGAAAAATCGTAACGTGATTTTCAGGGAATTCCCACCCTCGTCCTGGCCTGCGCTTCTGCTGATAATGTGTTGTTGATCGTTGCCTACACGGTGTCGATTGGATTGGTTTTTGCATCAGGTATGTCTCGGTTTCTCTCTCTCTCTCCCTATCTCTCCCTCTCCCTCTCTCTCCCTCTCTCTTTCCCTCGCTCCTTCTACCAGACTATCTATCTGTAACTCTCTCTCTCTCTCTCTCTCTCTCTCTCTCTCTCCCTCTCTCTCTCTTTCTCTCTCTTTCTCTCTCGCACTCTCTCGCATTCTCTCTCTTTATCTCTCTCTCTACTCTCTCTTTCTCTCTCTCTCTCTCCATCTCACTCGCCCAAATTTTGACGTATTTCATAACTTTCAAGAATTTTTCAGGCTCCCTCTTCGCCACTATCGCCTACACCATCGGTGAAATTGTTGCCAGCGCAGCGATTGGAATATTTTTGGGTAGTTTCAAATTTTAGAGCACCAGTACATTATCCCTCAGGCTGGCTACTATGGTATTTCCCCCGCAAAAAGGACACATACACCCATTTGGCACGCGGCATCGTGTTGGTCACCCTTTCCTTGGCACTCCTGTTCTCGGCTATACGGTAATGGGGTTTGCGAATACCTTCCAACTTCGGCTACAGGTTGGACATCGAGTTTACCGGCTCAATCTCGCTGGTTGCCATGTGCCTGACGGCGGCGATACGGTGGAAGGCGGATAGTGAGCACCAGGTGGGGTTCTATAGCTTGTATTTCCAGCGGTTTCCCGCGCTTTATGGAAAAATAAAAAAACCCCCCACCCTTAAGTCTTTAAAAACTGAGAACTTGTTAAAATTTTCTTTAAGTCCATCACAGCCTCGTAATTTTTCCATTAAAAAAAAATTTATAAGTAGTTAGATTTTGCATTTAACAAAGTTTGAAATAACTAGCGAAATTTTGGAAAAGGCCTTTTCAAAAAGGTACGAAAATTTGGTCGAAAATCGTTCTTTTTTCGGTGGTAAAATGGCAGTTTTTTTGGAATGTTTGGTGCGAATTTTCGAATGTTTCTACGCTTATCAACAGTAAAAGCAATGGAAGACGTTTTAAAAAAACTACGGACGCGAAAAAACTTTAAACTTCTTACAGACGCGTCTCGAACAACGAGTGTACGCCGTTCTTTGGGACCTCATCTTCCAGCCCGTCCTCTTCGTGCTCATCGGCATGAAATTTGAGATTTCTGAGGTATCGAACGTTCTTTCGTCTCTCTCTCTCCCTCTCTCTCTCCTTTCTCTCTCTCTCTCTCTCTCTCTCTCTCTCTCTCTCCCTCTCTCTCTTTCTCTCTCGCCCTCGCCGATTCTCTATCCGGTTTCAGTTATCCTGGCACGGCATCCTAATCGGCTTGGCTTGCCTGGGCATCGGCTTGGTCGGCAGAGCGATTGCTGTCATCCTCCTCACCGTCGGCGCCGGGTTGACCATGTCGGAGCAGTTGATCTTCGTCTTCTCCTTCGTCCCCAAGGCTACCGTACAGGTTTGGACTCCGTTTATATTGCAAAATCATGTTTTGTAGCAAGAAAATCGGGTTTTTGGATAAAAACAGTTTTTTTTTGCCAGTTTTCAGCTCTTTTTTAGGCCGCGCTCGCCCCGGGTATCGTCGTCGCAGCCGCAGCTTTCCCAGAATTATTACCACAAGTAAGAAATCAATATTTTTCAGTTTTTTTCACCGTATCTAGGCTTCAATCGTACTGTCCGCCTGCGTGGTGGCCATCCTGCTCACCGCCCCGCTCGGTCAGCTGGCCCTCGGCCTGTTCGGTCCCAAGTTCTTGACGCAGGACACCAAGGTTGGAAATACACGTATACGGATTATCATACGTACGATACCCACGAGTTATATTTTCGTTAAATTTTGCCAGGCTCTTTTGCGTTATCGGGGGGGGGGGCGCAACGTTCTTCTAAGGATCCAAATATTATCATAAAAACTACAAAAAAATAGTTATTTAGACAAAAACCCTCGTTTACCAAAATTTCGACTTTTCGAAAAGTTTTTGACAAATTTATCTAGTTTAACAAAACAGTAAGTATTTTTCTATTATTTTAGCAAAATTTATCTAGATTCAAAGTGGAATACAATAATAAATACATGGAGCATTTTTTAGGTGAAATTTCTTCGAAAAGCGGCTTTTTAGAGTTTGAGTTTTTTAATTTTTACCCAATCTGTAAAGTTTTTAGGCTTAGGAATAGTAAAAACATTTTAGAAACACTTATTTTATTTAAATTATAAAAACTAAATCCTGAAAAAAAAGTAGATTCCTTCCTTCTCATTCCTTAAGATTTCAAAAATAATTTCAGGGATTCTGGCCGGATGATGGTAAAGCTTTTTAAGCTGGTAAAAAAAGACAGCTTTTTTACTACTTTTTCTATCCCTTCCCTACCCCGAAAAAAACGATTTAACTCGACGATCGATACCTATAACTTTCTACTAAATTGCTTATGGTTTATAACATTTTTTTTACTTACAGAGACCACCAACCCCGGACGAGTTCTACGGGAGCGTCGAGGAACTTGGGCCGGAGCAGCAGCCGCCGAGGAGGAGCAGTTCTTCCTCCGGCTCACGAAGCCACCGCAGCCCCTCGGAAGATCTACGAGATGAAGGCGCCGCCACCGGTTGAAGAACAAGATTAAATCTATATGACCGTATTATATGATTCATTACATTATATTTCGCTTCTAAGATCAATTTTTACATTATCGATTCTATTGTTGCATATCCATCAATGCGTGTGCTCAAAATTGCTCAATAAAGATGGTTGAAGGAGCAGTAGAAATTTTTTCGGTACTGGACTATTATTGGGGGGGGCAGGGCGTTTTAGCAGGGGAATACGAATTGATCAAATACAATATAATTTATAGCATTTTTAGTAGTTTCTGAGGCCCAAAAAGCTATCCAAATCTCAAAAAATTTCGAAATTTCGAAAAATTCGACTTTTTTAGCCGTTTTGCATACACTTTGACCAAAAAAAATGAAAATTTGCAAAGTTCTCTACATTTTCATCATTTGCCATGCGAAAACCGTGTACAATGCTATCAAAAATTTTTATATTTTGTGTGCAGGGCCGCACAGGTGTACTGCATAGAAATTGGGTCCCCTGCTAACCGCCCCCCCCTGCTAACGGTACAATACCAAACCTGTCCAGGAGTCCAAATTTACATAAATTAAGCTGCATTTGCATGCCATCCTAACCCAACCGGATGGACATCAACATTAGCATCTAAAAGGCGATATGAATTCGATTGCCCCGCACTGGTAGCATCATACGAATTCGTCCTCGTACAACGAATGGTCGTCCGGATGCTGCGCCAGTCCCTGCTCATCTGGGCCCTTCTTCTCCTCGCCGGCCAGCTTCCCGGCGCTCATGCTCAAGAGGTACAGGGTTTTTCACATTCAAACATTTGTTTTTAATAACATTTTTACCAAATTACATGTCTTTTACAGGGCTGCCCGGATGGCTACGGTCGACCCCTCGCCTGCTTCGTCGTCAGGGATGCGGAGCAGCGGTCGGCCGCGGATGTAGGTTTCAACTCTCTCTCCTCTCTCTCTCTCTCTCGCTCTCTCTGTCTCTCTTTCTCTCTCTATATATCTCTCTCTCTCTCGCTCTCTCACTCTCGCCGGTTTCAGAATGCCCTCTGCCACTGCCCCGTGTCGCCCGGTGCCATCTGCGACAACCATTCGCCCATCAAGGTAATAATCCGTCACTCATTGGTATCAAAATGTTGAATTTTAGGTGTTCAACAAGACGCTGTGGCTGAACTGCAACTTCGACCTGTTCATCGAGAAAGAAGGGGGATGCTCGACGAAGGATCAGCCGAAGGATGGGCCGAAGGGGATCTGTCTGGCCGGATGGGAGCACGCCGCTGTTCCGCCCGATCCCACCACTACTACATCGGTTTGGCATTGTCGCAATCTTAGGATACGGGTTCTAGACGACCACTACCACTACCACCACCACGACAACAACGACGACTACAACTACAACTACCACGACGACTACCACCACCACCACAACGACAACGACTACGACAACAACCACCACGACAACTACCACCACAACGACAACCACGACCAGACCACAACGACCACGAAGCCCCCCTTCGGCGTTTTCGTGCTCAAACCGGATGCCCGAAAGGTGGGTGGTGGTGAACAAAGGCGTAAAACGTTTTCCAAGACTAAAGTTTTTTACTTAACTTGGATTTTTATTTCGGGACCAAACGCATCGTGTGCAGAATTTTTCGCTGATTCCGAACCCGGTTCTTTAGGATTCGCGGGGAGGGGGGAAGTATTCCCGGGGGAGAAACAAATTTTTTTCGGCAAAGGCCTAGAGTTTTTTATAAATTGCGGACGCGTTTCTAAATTGTTTTTAACTATTCCTGAGCATAAAAACTACACACATTTTAACCAAAAAAAATCACCCCCCCCCCCCGGGGATCCTAAAGCACCCCGAACCCATCACCTAAATTTGCTGCGGGGCTTTCTTGAAAAATTTATTTAACTTACAAATTAAGCCGCCGCCCACTACCCGCAAAAATTGGTGCCCGCGTCCACTTTTCCGTTATCCGTTCAGCCGGACGCGGGAACCCTTTTGTTCATCTTTCATGCATTTTTTGAGCAAAAAGTCAAAAAGTTTTTCGACAATATTTATTTTTTATATTGTTTTTATATCTAAAGACTATGCAAAATGCTATAAAATGAATGGTAAGAGTTTACTTTACCCCCCCACACCCGAAGGTTCTCAAAGTTGTCGGTATTTTCGCTTATTTTGTCGGGATTTTTGCAACGCCATTCGATAGAGCGTCGAAAAATATACTAAGAGTTTTAATTTGAGCCTACAATAATGTAAAATAAAAAAGTTATAACCAAAAATTTCGGGCTGGGGGGGGGGGGGTAAAATAAACCGTAGCCAAATGAATTTATATTATGTTGTAGGGCGGTAGAGAATCACAGGGGAAATTAGGTCCCCCGCTACCAGTCCAGAAAGACCGATTTTACTTTTATTTTTATTTACTTTTACTGTTTGTTTCCACTGGGCAGCGTTTCGCCGGGTGCTGTCCAACACCAGCTCTGGGTCGTCTGATTCCCTATTATTTTTTTCAGTGTACTCCCTCGAAAACGACTACCGACATGTGCGTCAACTGCAACGTGGGATTAAGGATCCCGGATGGAAGGAACAAGGAAACAGGTCGCTGCCCAAAGTGCGAAGGGATCGTCGCCGAGGATTGTCCGGTATGCAGCTTGTTAAGTCTTTTGGAGGCCGTCTGGTAAACTGCACTCTTGCCAAATATGTGAAATGTGAAATCTGAAAGTGTGTGTGAAAGCACATTGCAATTAAGCCATTCAAACGAGGGCTGTATACAGGCGTTCCTTTCAGTGCGACGACGCCGATCCATATTGCCTGAATTGTGCTCGTCCCGAATGGCAAGATCATCAGGACTGCCATGGGTGCTGGAGGGATGAAAATAGCGCCCATCCCTCCTGTCAAATAAGGTGCATCCTGGACAAAGAGGTAATATACAACCAGGCCCGTAGGAGGGGGGGCAGGAAGCCCTCCCCCTCCAAAATCGGTCAGGGTCCGAAAAGTTCATAGGGGGGACCACACACGATGGGGGGGTCGCCAAATTTCTTTGCCCCCCCCGAAATTTCGGCTCCGCCACGGGCCTGTACACAACCTAGCTTGTTTCGGTCCTTCCTGGTTTCCATAGCGCGGTTTGATTTTCTGGAATTGATGTTGTAATGTAGATATTGTAATGTACATGTAATGAATGTTATTATTCAAATCAAATCTGAGGATTTGAAAGCTTCTCAAATCAAGGCCAGATTTGATTTGATTTGCCGGCAGAATCAAATCAAATCGGATTTGATTTCAACCGGAAGTCCCATTCAAATCAAATCCTGGACCGATTTGATTTGATTAATTTGAGCAACCCGAATTTCCGAAGCAAATGCGAGAAAGTGGATGCTTATCGGCGATTTCCGGTTTATTCGATGATTATTATACTGGGTGTCCCAAAAAAAAGCACCCCCCTCTAGCGGTCCGGGGGAAGCTCAGACCGGGATAATTTTTATACCATTCGAAAGCTCTCGGAAAGGCGAGAAAACAAGCGGGATTCCTTTTATGAGATTTATTTTTATACGCTGGATATTCAACGTTTTTCTAAAAAACAGGTAGATTTTCAATAGGAATTTCGCGATTACCATGCAGATCTCGCGTAAATCTGCCGTTTTCATGGTTTTTGGACGTAAAATTTGCTAATAAAAATTCATAATAAAGAAAATGAATCCTCCTTGTTTTCTCGCCTTTTCAAGAGCTTTCGATAGATAAACGGTGGAAATCGGACATGAAGGCGTGCCGCTAGAGGGGGGGTGCTTTTTTTTGGGATACCCTGTATGCAAGAAAACAAACGAAATTTCCCTCTTTCCTTACATTTTTTGGTGCTGGACTTGTGTTTTACATCCGTAAAAATGACTCCAGATTTGAAAATTTCTCAAATCAAGTCTGGATTTGATTTGAAAGTCCAGCCAGTTTCAAATAAAATCTAGATTTCATTTCGGCGGAATTAAATCTCAAATCTTCTTATTCAAATCAAATAGGATTTGAGTAGGATTTTATTTGAATGATATCATCTCTATTGTAATGCTTTTTTCAGACCCTCTATATGTCCGAGGATCCCAACTGTCGATACCACCATCTATATCCCGTCTATGGGCACCGGTATCCTGGGGACGACCGATGGGTGGGCCAGCTGTTTTACAAGAGTTTCCTGGGGACAAGCTCCATGATCCCCGCTCACAAAATTACCACCAAAATTTCAACTAGCAATTTTTCCTTTTTAAAAATGTTGCCGGCTTAAAACAAAGTTAAATTTTACTAGAAAAATTTCTTCACTAGAAAAAGAATTTAAAAGAACTTTTCGAATCAAGAGGGGATTTCATTCGAGAAAGGCGTTTTTGAAAACATTAAAGTAAAAACTGGGCTGATTCAAGCGTCCCTGGACCCCACACTTCGTTTATTCGACGCCTTTTGAAAAACTTGCTTTCAGTGGCACATATTCTACAAGGGCCCTAAACACAAACCAGAGGAGGTTCGTTCTTCAGTGAAACACAAGTTTTATGGAAAAACCTTTGTCGATACACAAATCATGAAAATTTTCCAGCGCGTCCGTCGTGAAGTTGCCGCTCCTGGAGCGCCAATCAAGCGTATCCGTCTTCGTCAGCGCACCAAGCGAGATGACGACCCGAACGTGTTCATCTACTACCCAATCAACCCCACTTACAACGCCAAGTGCCGCCGGGAAGATTTTGACAAACTGGTTTGTCGTTCCTTTTCCTACTTAAGTTTTGACTCTAGACTGCAAATGAACTGGCGATGGCGTCGATGAAGCTGCATTTTGGATGTTACGAAGGGACATGGTGCGAGGAGCAGAATGCCTTTCCTAGGTATCATCACAATTCATTCGTTCCGATCATTCTCCATCCCTTTCAAGTGAAATCTTGGCCAATGACTCACTGGCCCGCATCTGCTACCCGCGTCCGTTGAAGACCTACATCCTCGGCAAGGGCAGATACAAGCCGGTGAGTATCGTTTTGTAGAGAATCACATGGCGGTGACAATTCCCCGTCCGAAGTATGATGTATTGCGCGTATTTTCAGTGGTGCACCGATCCTCACGGCAATCAGTTCGAGCCGAAGAATGTGGCGAGTTGGGGATGTATGGTACTGCCGTTCTGCAAACTGGACCAACCGGGAGAATTCGATGAGTCAGTCCGCATCACAGTCTCATCCATTATCCCCTGTATTTTACAGACAAAAATACCTGAGACCTGTAGCTGAAAACGGAGATCTGCTGAACTGCATGGATATTTGTCCAAGAAATGAGAATGGCCGTGGATTGACGGACAAACCGGATTGTCGACCCATCCCTAGCAATCCGGAAAACGACTATTTCGGTGTCCTCAGTATTACGGTAGATATCTCTTCTGATTCGCCACAATACTCTTTACAGGAAAAGATGGATTGGTGCGACGCGGAGAAGTCGACTCACAAAGACCCGTGGTCACTCAACCCACCGTGCAATCCGATTCCGCAGTGTCGAGGAAATGTCGAAGGACGTGCGGTGGGTTTTCTAGTCGTCATTCAGACAGAAGATGATCATCTACCACGAGACAATTGCCGTATTTCAGCCGGATGCGAGGGATTGGCGCAAGAATCTGCTCTACTACCAGAAAAATGTCGACGGGGTCCCATGCGTCGTCTACAAGCAGTGCAGTGCTTTGACGGAAGAGGAGAGGGTGAAGGTGGGAGGCTTGTGAGGGGATAAAGGTAGATGAACACTTCTTTCAGTACCATTGCGTCGGCTCGGCCATGACAACAAGTACGACAAAAGCCTCGACGACGACAACGGCAAAGACGACTGCAAAGACAACGACCGAGAAACCGAATGACGGGCTGGGGGATGAGGTCATCTTGATTGCAGGTAGAGTATGGGATCCTACTTGTTCAGCTCGTTTCTTCAGCCTTGTGCGGCGCACTCTTGGTGTTCATCATCCTGACCGTCATCGTGTTGTGCTGCTGTCTGAAGAAGAAGGACAAGGGCCCGAAGGGAAAGAAGCCGATTGTCGATGACATGGTGGGTAGTGAGGCGTTGAGAGAGTATTGGTGTCAATGCTGAATCTAACCTTGCCTGTTTGTAGATGAACGTCGGCGCCGGCAACATCAGCGTCGACATGGACGTCGTGCCGGTCACCAACACGGAGGCCGCATCTGATACGACCGAAACCACCAAGTGTAAGTGAAGGCTTCTAGCGGCAAATTTGGAACTCGGTGCTCAACTACAACAAGCTTTTCAGGACGGTCGGACCATCACTCGACATCGCTCCCTCGCCGTGATGACGGCCATGATACTCGCCAACTAACAACTCGACGCATCCCAGCCCCATGCCCTTTTGCATTGTTTTGTAGTATGATGCCCCCTCTCTGTATCCCATTCTTCTGTATGTGTATCCGTTTTCATCGTATCTACTGTCCATCTCTGCAATAAACCGGGTGCTTGGGCTGACATTGCTTCGCACGAAATGAAATGACCAGAAAAATGTGGTGTTTCAGCGACGTGAACCAACATAGAATAAGAGCCAGAAACGAGAGAGAGAGCGGAAAACATACAAACAACATACGCCAATCAAACGGGCCAAAAACGGCAACGTGCCGGGAGGGGCAAAAGCGTCCATAGGACCCGGACGTAGCGCGCGTCAAAGAATTGCAGCTCTTCTAGCCTTTTCAAACCTACTTAATAATGCAAACCCAGCATCATTTTTTTGCAGAGTAGAATTTTACGTTTCGAATGATATCAAAGACAGCTCTTTAGCCCGTCCGAAATGCCGCTTTTCAGCAATCCGCCAACAAAAACCGCCTTCATTTTAATAGTTTGTGAACTCAGTTTCCTTACAAGGATTCGTTTTTACGTGATATTGGAGTTTTTGAGCGAGAATATATAAAGGCACCGAAGGGGTATTTTAACATTGCGGCTCGCGAGACTTATGCAAGTTGACAACCCTCAATGGATAAGACATGGCCAGGGTTGAAAAGTCGCGAAGCGGTTTTTCAACCCTGGTAAGAGCTTAAACTCTTTGGCAAGCGCTACGCCTGGGTTAACGTATTAACATAAGCAAAACGAACTTCGTCCACGATTAGCATTTGAAATTTGATAGAAAATCGCTTTCCCGATGACGGCTCATTCTACGAATTGGTCCTCGTCCGCGGATGGTCGTTAGAATGTTGCGGAAATCGCTGCTCATCTGTGCGCTCCTCCTCCTCGACGTCCAGCTCCCTGGTGCTCGTGCTCAAGAGGTACAGGAAAAATTCTTTTCTTCATTCTTTTCAAATTCGAGCATCCTATTAATGGCATCCGTGCTAAGGGTCTATTGCAGGGCTGCCCGGATGGCTACGGTCGTCCTCTCGCCTGCTTCGTCGTCAGGGATTCGGAGCAGCGATCGGCCGCGGATGTAGGCTTCACCACTCTCGCTCTCTCTCTCTCTCTCTCGCTCTCTCACTCTCGCCGTTTCAGAATGCCCTCTGCCACTGTCCTGTGCCCCCCGATGCAGTCTGCGACAACCATTCACCCATCAGGGTAATAATCGTCACTCATTTGTATCAAAATCTCTGAATTTAGATATTCAACAAGACGCTGTGGCTGAACTGCAACTTCGACCTGTTCATCGAGAAAGAAGGGGGATGCTCGACGAAGGATCAGCCGAAGGATGGGCCGAAGGGGATCTGTCTGGCCGGATGGGAGCACGCCGCTGTTCCGCCCGATCCCACCACTACTACATCGGTCTGACATGCTCCTTACCTTGTTAGGATTTGGATTCTAGACGACAACCACCACGACGACCACGACTACCACAACGTCGACATGGGCTCCATTTGGCGTTTTCGCGCCCAAACCGGATGCCCGAAAGGTGAGTGGTGGTCGGCGAGGACGTATTAGCCAATTTAGCCAAAAATTGGTTGTTTCGACCCAAAATACTAAAATTACCTTTTCAAAGATTTTTCAATTTTCACGGTTTGTTTACTTGAAATATAAATAAACTTGCTCATTCCCGCGAATCCTAAAGAACCGGAATGTTTTCTCGACGGGCCAAGGCCATCGGCTTCAAGTACTAATTTTCAGTGCACGCCGGGCATTGATAATGTCCACACGTGCGTCAATTGCAATGCCAATAATGTACATGCGGACAAAAGGAACAAGGAATCGGGTCTCTGTCCAAAATGCGAAGGGATCGTCGCCGAGGATTGTCCGGTATGCTAGATACGATTCTGTAGTTGAAATCCGCCTGAATATGGTATACTCTATGAAAAAACTAGGTTTTCTTAACCAATTCTGTTTGTCTTGAAACCAAGCAATTCAACGATTAAAGATAAAAAAGCATTTTACTTTAATTTTACTATGATTTTTGGGACCAGCCGAAAACAATTCTAAAATTTCTGCCTACTTAAAGAAGTTAATTGTTAATTAAATTACCTTTTAATCTGTCGGGAATACTAGGTAGTAAACATATTTTTAGGGGTCATTCCTGCCCAAAACGACGTTTCTGAACCATGCTGAATATTGTGCTTTCAAGGGGTTGCGTGCCAGCGGCCACCTTTACGACACCCAGTTTTTGCTTCAGAACATTTTTAAAGTTTTTGAAGGGTTTCTGCGTTCTAATATTTTAAAAGTGGTTAAACATGACACTGGTGCTATATTTCAGCAAATTATTGAAGCCCTTCAACCAGCTTTCTTCTTTTTTTCGGCCGGAGGAGACCCGAGAAAGTGTTGCCATATATATGCCTCACCCTGTAGATAGGTATGATACGCCATTAGACGCGCAATATCTCCGAGATCACTGTACAAATCAGGGCCCGTACCATAACCTGTTTACCACCCCATTTCCGGCTTACTACCCCTAGTAAACTCTTGACCACCCCGGTAACCCGACTAGTAAACGTCGTTACTCGCCCTAGTAAGCGGAAACTAGGTTGTTTTGTGCTCAGAAATGATCCTAGGGTCGATAACCTTGCGTTTGCGCAGCAAAAACACCTACAGAAATAAATCAATCCGGCGTTAAGTTGACTAAAAAAATTTACTACCCCAGGCGCGGAGTTTACCGCACCGGTAACCCGTTCTTACTGCCCAAATGAAAAAGCTTACCACCCCCCCTTAAAAAGTTTACTAGTGGCCTAAAAATTTTTTACTAGGGGTGGTTTGCCACATTTGGTAAACAGGCGGTAGTCAGCTCTATTTTAAAAAGAGTTTAAACTTAAATATCATAACTTTGGAAAGTTTTTCAAAGATGTTATTGGGTAGTCCAGTCTCTCAGCGACACACTTCGGTGAGGAAATTGCTCAAGTTTTTGCTCAGTCGCAAGAAAAATGAACGCAAAGTGTTTACCACACCAGTAAACGACTATCCTCAACTTTGCAAGTTGGTAAACTTTATTACTACCCCACTAAATTTTGTGCTTTCGTGAGTCAATTTTCTCACAAGAGTGGGGACATAGTCTAACCCATAAAATCATTCCGGGCTGTAGTAATTGTGTGTGTCCTACGATTTTAATTATTGATTAGTATTCAATCAATTTTCGCTCTGAATCAACATTTTTACTTTGGAAAAAACACTTCAGGCAACACTTTAGGCCTATCTGAGAAACTTTGCCCCCCCGCCGGCAATCTTTTTTGTTTCTCTTCTTCTTCAATGACTTTCAGACTGCGTCTTGACACCCGATGCGTTTTTCCATACCCATCTTGGGGTAGTAACATAGGTTACTATCCCCAGTAAATATAACTGCCGCTGTAATAACACTTTCTCCCCCAAAGGTTAATGATAGGTATATTATAGCCTACGTAAATGACCTTGGGCTTGAAATTACCGGCGCAAAAGCCTCTTTGGCTGACCAGAAAGCCATATAAGTTCGAATTAGTAAACTAAACTTTTTGCCAGGGGTCGTGAACGGGTTCACTACCCCTACTAAGAAGTTCACCTGTGGTGGTAAAAAGTTCACTAGGGGCAGTAAACTTTAGATTTTTACTTGGGGTGGTGAAAAGTTATGGTACCAGCCCAGATTTTGAAAAATATGTTCCTTTTGTTTTGAGATGATCGATGATTTGAGCTAGAGATTGTTTTCAGTGTGACGACAGGGATCCGTATTGCATGAACTGTGCTCGTCCCGAATGGCAAGATCATCAAGACTGCCATGGGTGCCGGTATGCTGGAGACAACGCTCATCCCTCCTGTCAAATCAAGTGCCTCGTACCAGGCGACCAGGTAGGCTACACTCTAGTTCGCTTCTTCCCGGGTTACCGGAGTGTAGATTGATTTTATGGAATCGAAGCTGTAAAATCTTCCAGCCAAAACATTTCTACATGTCGAAGCATCCCAACTGTCGATACCATCATCTCTGGCCCGTCTTTCTGCACCAAGAGCCTGACGGAATATGGGTGGGCCAGCCGTTTTGCAAGGGTCCCCTGGAGATAACTTCCAGAGTCTCCGATCACAAAATCAACCACACGAAAATCCATCATAGGAACGCAGCCGACGCAAAAAAAACAGATCTTGACAACCGAGATTACAGCTAACAATGTTTCTTTTTTTAAAAGGTTTTGGTTTAAAAACAGTTAAAAAATTTTTAAATCTTGTAAAAAATGTTCTAGCAATTTCTGACGTAAGGAATCCACGTTTTTAGAGTAATTCGGCCACGTCGAAACGCTTATTTTACTCTACGCATCCATGAGGGGGCTTATGACTGAAAAGTTGCCGCTGGGGGGCGTCCATGGACTTTGCACTCTCGACGCCTCTTGAAATACTCACTTTCAGTGGTGGATAACCGTGTTCGGCCCTACCTACAAGCCAGAGAAGGTTCGTCTTTCAGTGCCCAGTTTTTTTCGAAAACCTTTCTCGAGACACTAATAACCATGATTCTACAGCGCCTCCGTCGTGACGTTGCGGCTTCAGGAGCGCCAATCAAACGGATCCGCCTCCGCCAGCGCACCAAGCGAGATGAGGATCCGAACGTGTTCATCTACTACCCGATCAACCCCACTTACAACGCCAAGTGCCGCCGGGAAGATTTTGACAAAATGGTTTGTCGTTCCTTTTCCTACTTGAGTTTTGACTTTAGAGTGCGAATGAACTGGCGATGGCGTCGATGAAGCTGCATTTTGGATGTTACGAAGGGACATGGTGCGAGGAGCAGAATGCCTTTCCTAGGTATCATCACAATTCATTCGTTCCAATCATTCCCCACCCCTTTAAAGTGAAATCTTGGCCAATGACTCGCTGGCCCGCATCTGCTACCCGCGCCCGTTGAAGACCTACATCCTCGGCAAGGGCAGATACAAGCCGGTGAGTATCGTTTTGTTGAGAATCACATGGCGGTGACAATTCCCCGTCCGAAGTATGATGTGCTTATTTTCAGTGGTGCACCGATCCTCACGGCAATCAGTTCGAGCCGAAGAATGTGGCGAGTTGGGGATGTATGGTACTGCCGTTCTGCAAACTGGACCAACCGGGAGAATTCGATGAGTCAGTCCGCATCACAGTCTCATCCATTATCCCCTGTATTTTACAGACAAAAATACCTGAGACCTGTAGCTGAAAACGGAGATCTGCTGAACTGCATGGATATTTGTCCAAGAAACGAGAATGGCCGTGGATTGACGGACAAACCGGATTGTCGACCCATCCCTAGCAATCCGGAAAACGACTATTTCGGTGTCCTCAGTATTACGGTAGATATCTCTTCTGATTCGCCACAATACTCTTTACAGGAAAAGATGGATTGGTGCGACGCGGAGAAGTCGACTCACAAAGACCCGTGGTCACTCAACCCACCGTGCAATCCGATTCCGCAGTGTCGAGGAAATGTCGACGGACGTGCAGTGGGTTTTCTAGTCTTCATTCAGACAGAAGATGATCATCTACCACGAGACAATTGCCGTCTTTCAGCCGGATGCGAGGGATTGGCGCAAGAATCTGCTCTACTACCAGAAAAATGTCGACGGGGTCCCATGCGTCGTCTACAAGCAGTGCAGTGCTTTGACGGAAGAGGAGAGGATGAAGGTGGGAGACTTGTGGAGGGATGAAGGTAGATGAACACTTCTTTCAGTACCATTGCGTCGGCCCGATCACGACAACGAGCACGACAAAAGCCTCGACGACGACAACGGCAAAGACGACTGCAAAGACAACGACCGAGAAACCGAATGACGGGCTGGGGGATGAGGTCATCTTGATTGCAGGTAGAATATTTGGACGTACTTGTTGAACTCGTTTCTTCAGCCTTGTGCGGCGCCCTCTTGGTGTTCATCATCCTGACCGTCATCGTATTGTGCTGCTGTCTGAAGAAGAAGGACAAGGGCCCGAAGGGAAAGAAGCCGATTGTCGATGACATGGTGGGTAGTGAAGCGTTAAGAGCGTATTTGTGGCAATGCGTGATCTAACATTGTCGGTTTGTAGATGAACGTCGGCGCCGGCAACATCAGCGTCGACATGGACGTCGTGCCGATCACCAACACGGAGGCCGCCTCTGATACGACCGAAACCACCAAGTGTAAGCGACGAATTCTAGCGAGAAATTTGGAACTCCGTGCTCAACTACAACAAGCTTTTCAGGACGATCCAACCATCACTCGACATCGCTCCCTCGCCGTGTTGACGGCCATGATACTCGCCAACTAACAACTCGACGCATCCCAGCCCCATGCCCTTTTGCATTGTTGTAGTATGATGCCCCCTCTCTGTATCCCATTCTTCTTTTGTATGTGTATCCGTTTTCATCGTATCTACTGTCCATCTCTGCAATAAACCGGGTGCTTGGGCTGACATCGCATCGCACGAAACGAATTCAAGCAACCTAGCGAAGAAATCATCAACGAAAGCGAATAACAGCCAATTTCTCTTGCGACAACACGTAGGGCAACGACATGTACGATCTGTAGCAATGATCAGGCATAGTTAGACAGACCTCGGCGCATAGTTAAACGAAAGAGCGGAATTGCATCGTCCGGAATAAAAGCAGAAGTTCGTTACCGGATCGGATCGAGCCATTGATCGCATCGTAATACGCAAAAGCGCTTCCAGCTAAACCCTTGCATGCAAAAAACTCAACAGCGTGTGCTTATTTTACAGAGTTCTCTCATGAACGGCGTGCTGGATAACCCCCTTTGCCCGCCGGTCGCTGAGAGCGCGCGGTGTCGGCGTGGAGGGTAGTGGCGCGTACTGACCGCTGTCGGGCAAAAGCGGCGCCTAGCAAAGGACAAACACAAAAGGAACCGTGTTTTCGATAATGTATTGATGAAACCTAGGGATGCCGACAAGAAGTAAATTATGGCAAGCAGCACGGCTGCCTGAAACGTTTTTGAGAACCTTATTGGCCCGATCAAAACCGAGGTTTTTCAGTGCAAACGAGGGGTTTTTTTTCTGGCCTACCTTACAGTATCCGTAGCTAAAGGTTACATCGCTTGGTTCGTCTCTCCGAGCTCTACAAAATGAGCTAACCTGCAAGCAGAAATTCGAGGTCGAGGCATCCCTAACCTCAAATCCCCTCGAGTAGCTGGGAATGAAAAGACCGCGCTTCTTAAACTCTTTCTTTTCCAATATTTCTTAGTTAACCGTTAGTATGTTCGTTAATAATGCGTTATGTTGACAGTTTAAAATTTGGTTTTTCGAAAATCCGCTTCCGGCTAAAATCCCGTGCTTCTCCCCTCAAATCTGAATCACATCCCTGGGGTTCGTCTTCCTCCTCTCGGTCTCCATCTGCCGTCCCGTCGCCTCCTCATCTGTTTTCGGGGCCCTGCCGTGTATGGCGGATGGCGAAGAAGGAGAAGGAGAAAAAGAACGAGGAGGAGGAACGGGCATCGCAAGGGAATGGAAAAGAGGAGGAGAAGGGGGAAGGGGCTTTGGTGAGGAAATGGCCGGGGTGTCCGGTGTGCCCTCACGGCTCATCGATCCAGAAGACCCCAACTGAGAACTGAGGTGGACAACCAACGACGCCAACGAGGTCGAATCTTTCGAAAGCCGAGCTTCCGGGAGATTCCGATACCTTTCTCTCTATCCTGATTCTCTAGATTTATCTAAATAGCTCTCTGCCTAGGTTTCTCTCTCACTCTCTCTCTCTCTCTCTCTCTCTCTCTCTCTCTCGTTCTCTCTCTTTCTCTCTCTCTCTCTCTCTCTCTCTCTCGCCCTTCTCTGTCATTTTCCATCCCTTTCATTTGCTCGATTTCCCTAAATCGAAGCCTTTCGGTTAATAACTTTGTGAACCCAGCTTCTACCTTATAAACGGGGTTTTTAAACTTAAAAACGATGTTATGATATTCAGTATTAAGCTATCATGGATTTTTTAGATGCTCTTTCTCCGGTCGACTTTTCTCTCGTTCTGCCTCACATATTATCGTTTCTCTTTATCTATCTATCTCTCTCTCTTTCTCTCGCTCCCCTCTCTCTCTCTCTCTCACTCGCGGCTTCTTCATAATCCAAAATCCTCAGAATTTCCCACCACCCGCCTGGGAACCGCCGGCCATCTCGTCGTCGGCCAAAGTTCCAGGGTTCCATTTTCAAACATTTTCCTGGAATTTCTGCTTTTTTTTCCGGAATACAATACAGTAAGACGCAGAAATACTCGAAATTTCAGGTGGGAGCCAGAATTGAAGACTACGCTACTTTGGGCCAAGACGATGTAGTAGTTGTTCAAGCCTAACGTACTCGTAGCGGTTCGTAGCGTTTCCCTGCGTAGTCAATTTCTTGTGGGCTATTTTTGGGGGTTCTTGCCTACGTTTCCGGTCTAATTTTTGGTACTCGATGTCCCCAGTGCGGGGGGTCATGTTTTTGACGTTTGCAGGTTTCTAAAGTGTGGCTCCGATTTTGCCAAAAATTGGAGCGAATAAGGTATTTTCCGGCCCGTGAACCAGACGAAATACAACTAGAAAGCTTTAACTGTCACTGTCCCTTTAAACTGAGTTTTGCTTGGATTAATGCGCGCACAAATAAAAAATTGGCTAGCAGCCGGTCTCTTAAATACGAAATTGACTGGCAATTTTTCACTTTTTGAACCGGAAAAAACGATTTGCAGTACGATACGATACTTGCGACACGCTCCACGCCCAATCCACCCAAAATAACGCCCTCGAATTACCGTAGTAAGGAAGAGTAGCCGCACCTCCAGAAGAGGGTATCCGTTTTCCGGCGCGCTGCCCCAGCCAAAAACTACAGCTTCTGCTGCACAGATCCCCTCCGCCCAATGAAAACAATGGATTTCGGCAGCCAATAACAATGAAGAGACAAAAGGAGACGGGGCGAGATCTACGCTATGTTATGGTACGGCGACTCGGGTGTTTTCGTGGCGGGACCCGGGAGGAACCGGGGGGCGCTGAGTCATGTGGCGTGTAGTAGCGAAAATTACTTAGGTAGATTTTTCTCAGAAGCTGATGTATTCAACCGTTGGTAGACCATAAAGCAAGAAAACGAACAAAGGTCCCCCAACAGACTCCCCCCCCCCCCCCCCCCCCCCCGCCCCCCCCCCCCCCCCCCCCCCCCCCCCGGGGGGGGGGGGGGGACGACACCAAAAAAAAAAAAAAAAAAAAAAAAAAAAGCCAAAAAAGGGGGGGGGGGAGGGGGGGGGGGGGGGGGGGGGGGGGACCAAGAAAACGTTCTTTTCTCGATATTCTCGAAGAACGCTCTGCTTTTTTCACTCTCTCCCTCCTCTCTCAATGTCTGTGTCTCCGTCTCTCGTCCTCTCTTGCTCTCTCCTCCGCTCTCTCGCTTTATCTAGATATTTCTATTTGTCAGTCTCTCTCGCTCTCTCGCTCTCTCTCTCTCTTTCCTACTAGCACTCCATTGCTTAGTTTACCCGTTCCCGTGCGGTTCTACCTAAAGGGAGGGGCAAGCCGCGATGCGGTTTATGGGTTCCTTATGCACCGACCGGCAGCGCGGTACGCAACGCATGGGTCTTTGCATTGCCTTGCGCATTGCGTAATAACAGCTCGTTTCCTTAGGCGAGTGATACACGCGTTGCGTGTCGCGGGGCGGCAAGATCCGTACTGAATTTTGAGTCTATCAAATTAAGCGTCATTCCTTGATTCTATTTTCTATTCATTTTGATGGTGACCGTTTGTTTTGTATATTTTTCCAATTTCCGGCATCGCCTCCCGCCTGGAGTGAACATCTCATTTCCACCTGAGAGCGCCAGACGCGTCAGAATATTGAGCCCTGGGCAACACCCTCGAGGACACCCCTCCTAGATCCCCCTTTTTTGCTTTTTGATTCCCGGGTACGCGAATGTTGTCAACATCTCTTGCCCCCTTGCTATTAGGAATGCACCCCGCCGACCTTAACGCTCAAAATAGGATTATTTTTGGCGCCGCCTAGACTCCCCGATTCACAAATTTTTGTTTATGAAAATCCACTCTACTCCTGACGACTTTTAGCGTTATGAAAATCCGTGAGAAAACCATAATCTGGACAGCGTATTTGCCCTATTTTTGGGTGTTTTTAAATAAGCCTAATTTCCGCTTTTCCCCACGAAATCGTAGCCCCACGGATTCCCAGGAAATTGGATTGATTTGCGGCCGCCGGGCCCTGGGAAATACGCAAATAATTTGGGTCGTATTTTTGGCGGCCGGCTAGACTGTTTTTGTGAGCTGTACGTTTTTAGGCGCAGTAGGTAGTTTTTTTGTGAAAAAATAATGCTAATGTCCCAAAAATATGGGGATATTTAAGTTATTCATATGTTTTTATATTTTCCATTCTAAAAATGCTAAGAATACAAAAATAATAGGTTTGTATGTTTTTGCATTTGTATTTATTTCCGTCCGACACAAGGAGGAAAAGTAGTAAAGAAGGGTCCGGAATCGACTCACGCACAAAATATTTGAAAAATTTATTTCCAATAAAAACAAATAAAATTCCCGCCCACCCCTGGGGTCAATTAGCATTAAGAAGTGGAAAAAAGAAGGGGCGGAGAGGCATGCAAATTGAAGTTTCATCGGTCCGGAAAAGCGAAGGGTTTTTCAACCTTGTTATATTATATTTGGTGATTTTTGACGGTTTTTGAGTAACGTGATAATTTATAGAAAATTCATTTTCTTTTGGACGAACAAAAATATTAGATAAATAAAAAAGATAACAAAAAATATAAGAAATAAACAAAAAATATACAATAATATCATAATTATAATTTTACAATAAAGAAATTCCGATGAGAAAACTCCGTAGTTTCTTGATCTTCGTACATCGTAAAAAACGTATAAATCGTAAAAATTATTTTTACCTCAAATTTTGCACAAAAATACGGGCTGATTGGCTCTTCCTAACACCACAAAATACGATCGTAATAACCCCACAAAATCGTGAAAAAATATTTGCAAAAAAGGCGTTCATTTGTACGAACCTTTTTATAAAGACCCTCAGTTCCATTGGGTTCGTTTTTCTAACGAACCCTATTATTTTGGAAGGTGGGTGTTGGGCCTTTGGTCCGATGGAGGGCCCAGAAAGGATCCGAAAGAGGCCCAAAATGAGCCTCATCCCCGGCCGATCTCTTGCTCCTCCGGCCCTATAATATTCACGGGCTCATCGCGTCCATTTTCAAATTGCCCCTCACGGCATCACACCCCACGACGCCGCTAGCACCTCATTTCGTCTGGGCCGCAGGGCCGCATTTCAGCAGGGCATGTCAGGCAGGAATTTTGCCGTTTTTGGGGTTTGAAATGGCGCGGCTTTAGAGGGACTAGGAAGCTTGAGAATCTACCGCTTTCGTTAGCTAGGTATCGACACCTAGTCGCCGCCTAAAAACCACCACATTTCAGCCAATTACTCCAGCCATCGAACTAGATATCGCCAGCTACGTGTCTTGCCAAATGAACCGTGGCAACCTACGCTGCTGTACAGTACCAAGGTTGAACGTAATCTGGCGTATCTTGCGGCTTTCGAGACCTAGCAGTTAGAGTGTTCGATCTAAACGCTTCCCGGTTGCGTTAAGGGCTAGAAACGGCGCGAATTGACCCCATATATCGACTGGGTCTCGAAAACTACGCTGCACGCTTAAACAGGAATGCTATATTTTCTGGCCTCTTCTAAACGAGTTTTAACCGTTTACAATTGCGATTGCGATTTTGGCATCATATCAAACGGAGTGGTCGAATCTAGCGTCTCCCAACGTCTTAAAAATGGCGTTAAAAGCGTAGGCCTGACATCTGAGACGATTTCTGTATGCCTGTTTGTCTGTCTGTCGGTTGCAAATATTATCTGCAGCTGTCCTTCCCCGATTTTGCACACCAAAAATACTTTTACATTATCCCCCCTCGGCTCCTACTTCCGTCTTTCCCCGGCGGTCCGAGTCACCACGTCCAAATTAAACGCAGTCCATTTTCCGATTATTACCGCCGCTAATATCACCTGGCGGAGATGAAAAATAGTCAAACGCCATAGAAGTACATAGAGAATAGAGTGAAATCTGATAAATGTCAGAACTTCGAAATACAGACCACAAAATTTGGACTACGAACCTGAAAGCGGCCATGTTCCGGTTTTTGCGATTTTCTGACTTCCTAAAGCGGCAAGCAATGCATACTTTTGGGCTCAGAAATTCTATTGATTTCCCGCCAACGCCACACGAAGCGCTCCCATGAACTGATTACAACACCTGCAGCCGGCGAAGCGTGGCCCGTTGCGTGTCGCAGTGCGCTGCAAAATCCATAGCCAGCAAATCCATATCCATGCCTTGCCGGCTCCTTTGAAACGCAACGGTAACGGTATAACAGTGGAAAAATTATTTGCTTTGTAGGAAGTGCAAATCCCCAAAAAATTTCCCGTTTTTTGGAAGTGCGCTCCTCAGCCCTCACTTCCGCTTAGTTTTATGTTTACCCCTCTCTCTCTCTCTCTCTCTCTCTCTCTCTCTCTCTCTCTCTCTCTCTCTCTCTCTTTGTTTTATGCACTGGATTTTCCGCGTATAAATATCACGTGATCCTCCAAAGTTCAGTCGTCCTCCCTCCTGTTCCAGCTTGGCTCTCGGCAAAGTTCAGACCTCTGGGCCCCCTCTCCACGCAAAAAGGCCCCTCCAAAATGGGCAATTGGCTTGTCGGGACGGGCCTTTCCCCCGTGAAGCCGCCGGGTATTCCTGAAATGTTCCTATAGCTTTCTATGAGCGAATACTAAGCCTTAAGCAAACTAAGCATACTAAGCCTAAGTCTAAGCTATGGCTATGGTGATGGTAGGCAAAGTCATGCTAAAGCTATGCCTAAGCTAAGCCTAAGCCTGCCCGTAAGCCCAATCCTAAACTAAGCTCAAGCCTAAGCTAAGCCTAAGCCTAAGCCTATGCCTCAAGCCTTTGCCTATGCCCTTGCCTCGCTTGATTGGCATTGGGGCCCCTAGCCCCGCGGGAGCTCGGTTGCGATTGTGCCCCCAGGTCTCGATGGATTGCCCGCTTGCCATGGCGATGGCACCCGCCGCCTAGTCGCTTGGCTGGTCGGCTATATGGCCATGGCTCCCCCGCACCACTATCGCTGGTCGTCCGAGAAGGACCCCCGGCCAATGTGAAACACAAGAAATTCCCGAGCGTTTGGCTGGGTTCGACCCCCGGCGCTGCAAAAACCCTGCTAGCCTTTTTTCAAATTTCCCCCTCCCCCCAATTTTTTTTTTTTTCTTCTTCTTTTTTTTTATTTAACCCCCCCCCCCCCTACCAAAAAAAACGTCCGCCTGCAACGTACCGCCCTTTAAAGGTATGGTCGGAAGAGCCGAAATCGACCCATGGAATTGGCTAGGTCTAGACGGTTTGGAGACGTGTCAAAGCACGTTCATGCCCTTGAAATTTTCTTAATTGAGCTTTAGCTTGACAGTAACCCGTATTCTCAACGTGGGTGAAAATAGACCCTTTCTTCGACTAGGTCTAGACAGCTTGGAGCAGTAACAAGGACGGTTCGAGCTCATTGCAAGTCGACCCATAATTTGACGTTGAGCATTTGATGCTTCGTCCCTTTAAAATGCTGTTTTATAGTTTTTTCTTGAAAATTAGCCGCATTAAAGGGACGATAAAGCGCGAGTATCGGCCCCTTCAGCGGACTAGGTCTCGACAGCTTGGACCAATGCTTGCTCAATCTCAATTTCAAAGGCCAGGTCCAAGCAAAAAATCCAACGGACAATCAAGGTGTTTTTTGGTTTCATGCGAAACTATCGATACCTAGCTCGAAGAGAGGTGCGTAAGATTTTGACGCTGCCTAGTCCCTTTAAAGTGCTCGCAATTACACACATGCCTTCTCAGCACCTTTAAAAGCATTTGAATCTTCCAGAATCGCCGACTAGTTCTCGATAACTACGTGGTGCTCCAACTGACACTTGTACGACGCATTACGAAAATCCTTTAGGGGTCTTAGGTTCACGTGGCTGTCGAGATCTAGCCGACCCCACGGGGGTCGATTTTTGTGGTCAATCAACTGCCGAACTATTCGAAGTGAAGTGAAACCGCCGAGTTTTCCCAAATATGCACAAATCCGTTTACCCCATATGCTTCTAACATCGATCCCAACGCCTGGACGGGGAAAGCAAAACGCGGGAGACGAAATAATTAATTTCTGGCCGACGGGAAGGGGGAGGGTGGACCACCGGACAAATAAGTCTGGAGGAAAGGGAATGCGCCCCGCAGAATTTTGCCTGAAAAACACTTGCCATAGCTGGGCGGGTGGAAACTCCAATCTTTTCGAGTGCTAATCAAAAATATTAGAAACGAGAGAGAGAGAGATAGAGAAAGAGAGAGAGAGCCCGAGAGAAAGATGTTCAAGACTAGAATATGCACTAGAGAGCGCGATTCTGCTTCGGAAGGATCTTTCTAAAGGCGGAATTTTGACATTTTCAAGTACGGATTTTCAAAAGGAATTTTTGCTGGTCTTTTTCATATCTCTCCCGCTATCTCTCTCTCTCCATCTCGCTCTCTTTCTCTCGCTCACGCTCGCGTGCTCTCTCTCGCTCATTCTCTCACCCTCTCTGCCTCTCTCCGTCTCGCTGTCTCCTGCTCTGTCTCTCTCTCTCTCTCTCTCTCTCTCTCTCTCTCTCTCTCTCTCTCTCTCTCTCTCTCTCCCTGCCCTCCCCCAATTCAATTACCCCTTCCATGGCCTCAGTGTCCCCAGGGCCCTATAGACGTGGGGCCCTTCACCTTATTACTACCTTCCTCCCCCGTTACTCTCTATCTCTCGCCCCCTCCCGCTCTCTCCAAGTCTCTCGCCCCTGCTTTTGACGGGTCCCTTCCCTTCCCCTGCGGCCGAACACGACCCTCGCCATCGGCCAATTCTATCGAGTGTTCCGCTCAACTCCTATTGACGAGCATTTTTCGCTTTTGCTTGAAAAATGACGTCTTGCTTTCTAAGGATAAACTGCCAATCTCTAGGTCAGCTTGGTTTTTTATACTTTTTGGATTATTTTTTAGAGTGTTTTTCCACAGCTGACTGTTCCCTAAGCCTTGAGAATTACTGTATTTTTCGGGACCCTTTTAAAAATCAAATCCATTAGCCGGATCAGTCGTTCCGGGACCCGGCCATTTCCGGATAATCCGTTCGTTCATGCCCGGAAAGTGCAAAATGCAGGGGGGATTCTGAGAAAAACGAGAGACAGAGAGAGAGAGAGAGAGAGAGAGAGAGAGATACAGAGAATGAGGTCGTGAAGGTCTCGTTATCTCCTTGCAGTCGTTCGTAGTATCGGGCCGGAATCATTTTTGTCGGTTTGGAATTTTTATATTAGCGTATCCAACCGTACTTTACCTATCGTATTCTGTGCTAATCGCAAGTTTTGCAAAATTTTTACATCGGCAACTACCGAGGAATATCGGGATTCCGCTTGACAACGGATTTCGAACGGCTTTAAAAGGCAATTTTTTCAGCTTTGACACTTTTTAAGCCTCCCGTTCTTGTTTTTAAGCGAGCAACAACTACAGTCAAAGCCAGATATGAGATCGAGAGACATAGAGAGAGAGAGAGAGAGAGAGAGAGAGAGAGAGCAAAGCTAAGGAGCGAGAGAGATAGAGAAAGAGGTGGAGAGAAGAGAGAGCGAGAGTGAGAGAGAGAAGCAGACAGTCGAAACGCCTTCTAGACCACCCCGATCGCTTATGGGCAGCATATGACTGGCCTTCCTCCTCCCCCGTCCATCTCTTCCCAATATCTGGCCATCCTCTCCTTCTCCTCCTCCCCGTCCATCCCAGGCGACAAATTCACTTCCCCGGGCCGCTGGGCTGCTTCAGGGGGCGCGAAGAGACGCACACATACACACACAAATTCTTCCGGGTCGATACACTTAACGGGACGCCTCCTTTTGCCATTGCTTCATTGCGCTGTGTTCGTCGAATTCTTGATGAGGTTAACTTGAATAAGAGGTGTGTTCTCGCCTTGAAAATTTGTTTTCTTAGTTTTTTCATCCCATTATTCGCAACAGGGGCTTAAAAACGGTTAGCTCTTACTGGCACCGTCCCTTTAAAAATATATGGAGACGGTGACTCTACCTGGCAGCATCACTTGAATTTTTTTGAGGAAAATCTACTCGTAATCTTTTTAAGATCACGTCAGTGACACCTTATCTCGGGGTTTTTTTACTGTCACCATCCCTTTAAAGGCGCAGACAATACATAGCATACTTTCCTTCGGGATCCGGCCGATGCGCACGCCCGTATTTTTTCATAGTGTAATGGATTCGAACTGCGAGCGAGCGGTCAGGCTGCATGCGCGTCGCCATATAATCCAGATCGTGAATCGTGCCATGGTCCTTTCTTTCAAGGCAAGGACAACCCATTACCATAAATTTTCTGTGGATTCTGCCGCGCTGCGACACGCGACGCGTCCACTCGCTCTTATATGGCGTAATGTATTAAAGCTCTTTCTGTGCAGGAGTTGCGTTATGCAGCACGTTGCCTGTTGTGTTGAGTGTCGCGTCCATTGTCGCTTTGCGCATCGCGTTGGGCAGCGCGCTTCGTGTTACTCATCGCGTTGGGTGTCTCTCGGGGTGTCGCGTTGCGTGTCGCGTTGCGTGTCGCGTCGCGTGTCACGTTGTTTTCGGGTTGCAGGATTTAACTTCGTGTATAAATGTATGATCATGGCAGGCCCGTCCCTTTAAAGGGGAGCCGTCCCTTTGAATGCGCTCTATTTTCCATAGCTAAATTTAATCTCTAAAAATCCGGAAAGACGTAGTTTCAATTTGTTATGTACCACTTTCCATCAGTTTTAAATGTTAAGATTTTAGTTAAATTCAGACGATTTGAGAATATTTTTAAGACTATTTGTCTCCTAAATTTTTTATGAATTTTCTCCCCGGTCAAGCCACCTCTCTTTAACCTCCTCCACCAAACATGTGCCCCCCAGCGGTCACATCTGGCTTCAGTTCTTGCAGATTTTTCTTGCTGGTGGCCAATGCCTCATTTCCCTCCGCCCACACCCCTATTTGTAGCCCTCCTTCCAGTCAGTGTCTGCGTCAATTTCGCCTTCAAAATAAATCCAATTTTTGGCGGCTGTGCAAAAACGCGATTCCCGCGCGACACTCCAATTTTCCCCGTGGTATTTCCTGTTGGCACTGATTTCGACTTCCTGCTTCTTTGGAAATTTTTGATTCATCGCCAGGGGATGTGTGGAAGGAATCCTAATTGGAAGGGGTTCTCTTAGGATTGGAAAAATTCTTAAAATTGAGGATTTTGAGAACTTGAAAGCAAAATTTTTGACTTTTTGGAAAATTGGGTGATTCAGAGCGAGAGAGAGAGCGAGCGAGAGAGACAGAGAGAGAGCGTGAGGCTGAGGGAGAGAAGGAGAGCGAAAGAGAGCGTGAGCGTGAGCGCGCGTTCGACGTACAGACAGAGAGAGAGAGAGAGAGAGAGAGCGAGAGAGAGAGGGGGGGGGGGGGGGGGGGAGGGGGGCGCAAGAGAATGGGAGAGATTTTCGCCGTTTTCAACCTAATTTTTCGACTCGTTTATAGTATATAACCGTTTCATTACCAATCACCAGCCCGGGGGAAGTGAATTTCCGGTGGAGGGCAAAAATGACGGCCGGTGATCGTTAATGTCCCATTTTCAGACCGTAATTAGTTCAATTGCGTCGCGCTTCCGGTAGTACTTTGGTTTGGGAGTCTACCGAATTATCACGGGGTCGAATAATAAAGAAAAAAAAAGATGTAGTGATATCGGGAGATTACGATAGTTACGAGCTTTTGATCTCTCTCTCTCTCTCTTCTCTCTCTCTTTCTCTCCCTACCTTTCCCGTTTTAAAGCCTTGAAGCCATCATATTCTTTTTTAATTCCAGAATCGAAACTCTATCTTCCGCGTCCATTTCCCTAGTTGTTCCCCGAGGCTACGGGGCCCCCGCCCCATTCCGCTCGTCATTAGGCTCCGAGCGGAGCTGCTTGCTCGGGAAATAATTCAAAAAGTGGCGCGTCTCCGAGGAGACACAAGAAGCACAGCGTTCAGCCCCCCCGAGAGGAACTAGGGGGATCACTTCGGGCAAATGAGTCAGGTTTTTGAGCGCTTGGCCGGCAGGAAGCGTCTTGGATTCGTCTTCTGGGATTGGATAAACTTTAAAGGGCCGTTGAAATCAGCCAAAAAGTACGAAGCAGTGGATTTGAATTCATAGAACTTTAAAATCCTAAATGACGAATTTTCGTTTCCTTTGACCCATTTTTGTGCAAATGCCGACTCTCACCTGGATTCCCTCTGGCTCTCTCACTTTCTCTCGCTACTTTTCTCTCTCTCTCTCTCTCTCTCTCTCTCTCTCTCTCTCTCTCTCTCTCTCTCTCTCTCTCTCTCTCTCTGTCTCTCTGGCCCTTAATGCATTATGTACAGGTTCACCGAACTCCGGCTCAGACGGTCGTTTTTCTCATTCGGCTTAAAAAATTTTCCTACTCTTTTATTACATTTTCTAGATTCCTCTTGTGACTCAATACCCTTCTGTCACCGAAGTTTTCATTTTTTATTACCAGTTTTTTGCATTTCAAACCGTTTCGACCCACTTTCCTAAACCATTATTTTTCGGATATTCTGCTGACTAACTTTATCCCATAGCTAGATTTTCCAATTTTTCTATTATCTGTTTGCATTTTCGAAATCCCCAGGTGACTCACGTTTATCTGGCCCACTCCTGAACTCATTGCCCTTTTTACGGCCTCCCATCCGATCCCCTCGAACTCGCCGGGCAGCCAGGAAATGATTTTTGGATGTGCGGGAGGAGGAGTGGTCTAGCCCCGGAAAGGGGCCCACAGAAGTGATGAATATTTGAACACGCGACCCCTTCCTCGCTTCATACCTCCCCCTTTCCTGCCTTTCCTTCTTCTCTCACTTTCCGCTAGCATACTGGGAACGGAACGGGGAACTCTGTTATTGTGTGCCATGGACAACCTTTAGAAAACGCTAGCTACGGGGTGATGTTACGATTTTTTTTCCGCTTCCAATTCTTTCGCATTATCGGGGGGATGCAAATTTTTTTGCATAAGTCTAGAAATGTTTAGTAGCTTGAAAGGAAATATTTTATAAATGCTTTGAATTAAATATATCTCAACTTCAGATGAAAAACTATCTAAAAACTTTACAAAATCTTAAAATCGACATTTCGGTTGAAAAAACGGTTATTTTTTGTTATTGTCCATCAAAAAATTTCCTTATTAAAATTTTATTATGGGCCTGATCCCCATAAAATGCATGATAAGTCTAGCTGCGCGTTTTCTTTCCTTTTTTCTACCTCCCTTTAAAATGGGTAATCCTTTAGCAAATGCGTGAGGAAGAAAGCAAAAAACGGCGGCGGCACCCCCACGTGTCCATCGTCAGACCCTTCTGCTGGACGGGGGTCATTGTTCTTCTTTCTTTATCTCCTTCTCTCTCTCTCTCTCTCTCTCTCTCTCTCTCTCCCCCTCTCTCTCCCTCTCTCTCTCTCTCCTCTCTCTCTCTCGCCTCTTCTGAAGGGCCACGGCCCACAAAATAGAAAAAGACAATTCCGAGAGAATCCAATTTTCGCGCGCAAAAACGCAGTGGTGGCGGCGAAAGGCCCGGCCAACCGGGCCAACCAGCTCGAATGCTTTTCGAATAATATCTTTCTGTCTGGCTCTCTCTCCCTGTCTCTGTCTCACTCTCTCTGTCTCTCTCTTTCTCTCTCTGTCGCTCTCTCTCTCTCTGTCTCTCTCCCTCTCTCTGTCTCTCTCTCTCCCTCTCTCTCTCTCTCCTGTCATAAACCGTTCCGTTCAGTTTTCACCGTTGGCCAACCGGATTTTCCCGAGCTTAATTTTTGGTCGCACTGCGGATTTCGTGGGTGGAGGGGGAAGTGGAATTTTATGACTTGTTTGGGCTTAAATGGGGAGTGTCAGCAAGCTGATACAGGGTAGTTTCACATAGCGTTTCACCTTTTCTGAATACTTTAATTCTGTCACAGTACCCTTAACATATGATTTTTAGCGCTCCTCTTTTTCCATTTTTTGGAGAATTCATAGTTTTAAGGGACGCGTGGCACATTTTAAGCTATCCTTTTTTTCAGATACATTGAAGGCTTAAAATCTAGGGTGTGGAGGCGTTAAATTTGCTGTCAGGGCCCCCTTAACCTAGACGTTTTTTCCTGACTGCTATAAATTCAATAGCTGAAAGTGAGCCTGCCTGCCTATTTTAGTACAATCGTTTTTCTCTAATACTTTAAGGTTAATCTGCGCTATTTTTTGTATATTTGTATTTATGCGCTTTTATCTATCCACTTCCGGCGGATGAGTGAACCCGTAATTGGATAGTTGGTTACCAGGCAGTACCTCTGAACTTTTATTTTCACGCCAGGAGTACAAAATTAAAGTACCTTCCCCAAAAGTATGTAATTTAATTACCGTGAGATATTTTTGCAAGGTTCGGGCACACAGTGCAATTACCGATATACCATGCCTTAATTTTGACAGACCCTTTTGCCAGAATTACCAGAATTTGCAGAATATTTGTGTATGTCCCATTGGTTTCGTGTTCCGCTCCGATTCGATTCCGATTATCCGATCCTTACGGTAACCTGGGTCCTACAATTTGATTTTTAGACGGGAAACCCTGGGCTCGGCTCCCAGCTCCGGTCGCGACGATTCTCCGCTCGGCGAGTGTCGACCACGCGCCGCGCACATTGCTCATACAGGTAGGGAGAGAGAGAGAGAGACAGAGAGTGAGCGAGAGAGAGAGAGAGTGATGGAGGAGAGAGACAGAGTGAGCGCTTTTTGACATAGCGATGACTTCAGCGTCAAACTTGGGTGGTAAACACGGAGTGTAAAGTATCTAAAATCTGGCCACCTTTTAAGGTATCCTCTAGGGACCTTAGTCACAGCTTTTCTGACGATTTTTTCTGAGCGGGGGCACAAATTAGGCTAATCAGAGTGGTATTCAGTCGCCCCACCCCCTAGGGGCGCCTTGTAAGGCGATGAATAATTTTGTGGCCGGAGAGAGAGAGAAAGAGAGAGAGACATAGCGAGAAAGAGGATGAGAGATGGTAAGAGAAAGAAAGATCTAGAGTGCAAAAACCCTCCTCTAATTCTGCTAATGCTTCGCCCGGAGCGGAACACATTCCCCGCGAGCCGCCTCATCGCCCTGGCCCGTGGCCTCATCCTGGCGAAATTGCTCAAAACTTATTTATAAAATTTGAGCATGTCTTTAACGTTTTTCAGGGTGTTTTGAACAAAAATTTTAGATAAATAAAACACCAAAAAATTATCCAGGGTTTTTAGATGATTCTGCTTTATGGATATCGGAATTGAGATTAGAATTGAGGATTGAGATTTGGCTCCGCCTTCCGATTTTACAAACCCTTTAACCCACGCTGGAAACAAATCCATTTAAAAGCGGACGGCTACAGCCCGGGTTCCATTACATTCCGGCTAGACAGCCCGGCAGCCGGTGGTAAACAACCCGCCCTACCGGGTCAAAAACCTGAAAAACCAATCCCTAAATGCGACACAAACATCTATCCAATTCGGCGAATAATTCCGCGCGCCAACTCATGACTCTAATTTTGGGTCCGGCTGCCCGTGATTTGGATTGGCCCCGGGGGACGGCTGTAATTTGGAGCTACGCGTTTTTGCCCCCGTACGGCCCCCGCGGCTATAGTCACCTGGCCCCCCGGTGGCCTCATACCTTTCATTTTGGCCGGTGCATTTTTTCTATTGATTTGTCTGAACTGGTAAGATTTGTCATACATTAAATAGGTTCCTATTAATGTGATAACCGGCCTGGATTACGGTATTAAAGGGACAAGCAAGGAAAGCAGGGCCATGTATTTTCCTGAGCTATCAATTTTCCATAGGGTTCTTGATGAATACCTTTATATTCCGCCGCGACACACAACGCGCGCGCCTTGAAACGACCGCGACGCGTGAAAAGATCGTAATCCGTTCCGCCATGAAATTTGCCGCACGCGCTATGCGCAACGCACGACGCTAGACCGATTACGCGATGAACGACATGCGCGCGTTGCGTGTCGCGGTGATCAGCACGGAAAATAATGTAGAAATCCCGCTTAGAAAATCGCCGCTGCAGCGCGCAAAAACGCGTAACCCATTACGCAATGAAAATCGTGTGTGCGCGTTGCGCGTCGCGGCCACAAGCGCGGTAAAAAAATTGTAGGAATCTATAGAATAAAAACCGGAATCCATAAATCCATAATGATTTCTTCGATGTTCCTTTAATACGGCAAAGAATACCAAGATTACGGTATTACACCAAATACCATTGGGAATAAGTGCATTAACGATGACATATCGACCTGTTCCATCGCACTCCAAATGACGCATATTTTTGCAGACGTCGTCTGGGCCGGCCGTCGTCTCGACTACGGTATCCTCCCCACTGTCTGACGACGATCCGGGTGGCCATCCCGGCTGCTCAGCCGCCATCATTCACGTGAGTTTCAATTTTCTGATCGAATGGATTTTTCTTATTGCCTCTAATACCGCCCCCACCCCCCATATAACCTCCAAAGATTAAAAATTGCGTTTGGCATTAAAAAATGCGAAAATTGCTCACAAGAAGGAGCGGTCTGAACTGCCAAAAATCGTGATAATTGTTCAAAATCGGGTTTTTCGGTCGCCACGGTCTAGACAATTACGCGACACGCCAAACCACGCGGTACGTTCGTTTTGGATGCGCTTCAACGTCACGGCCTTCCGGGTAGCAGAATGGGAACTGAAAGTGGTTTGGAGTGACGCGTAGCCGTAGGCCTAAGGGAATTGATAAGGTCGATTCTGCCGTTCTTCAGAAGAGTACTACCAGGGAGTGGTCGCATAGGCCTGTACGCCGATAGGTGCATACGTAGCTATGTAAGACCGTAAGGAGCAGGAGCACTTTAATTACGCCTTTTTGTACTATTCGTACTACTGTTCAATACCTTCCGGAAGGACACTATACGTGGGTTCTGCACGACTTTCTTTCCTCCGAACAGTCACAGGAATCAATCCCGTCGATCCCCCTCACTCTCTCTCGCTCTCTCTCTCTCCCTCTCTCTCCAGCTCTCTCTCTCTCTCAGGCGCGAAAACATGATTATGCCATTATAGCCGACGAACGAACAGAAAGAAGAAAAATTATTAAAAAGGTCCCCCTCAGCGCGGGAATAATGTATGAGGTCTCTCAAAGGCAGAGTCAGCCCCTTTGGCCTCTCCAATCCAATTTCAGGCGCCCCCCTAATTTCTGTAATTTCTGCTTTGTAACACCCCCGAGAGTTAGATAGATAGAGAGAGAGGAAGAGAGAGAGAGAGAGAGTGCCGTTTTGTGTCGTAAGCCGGAAACCACGGGGGTGTCACCCTGAACTTTTATTTCCGCCCCTCTTACCCCTGGTTTATAAGTACTAACCCCCTGATTAAAGGGTACTGTGGTTCCGTTGGGATACTATTTACGTACGTAGCTACGTACGCACGGAGTGGGCTTAGTGTTATTTCAGGTAGCCTCTAGTTTGTGGTCTGACAATTTGATGACTTATGAGGACATGTACTAAATCGATTAGGACAGAAAGCAATTCCCAAGACTGTCCTTTTGACGTTTTTAAAGGAACATTGAAGACAGAAGTACGGCCTGATCGGATCAAGAATTAACTCACGTAATTGATAACGTGTTTTAAATAGTTATAAAATCTATGATTTAAACTGTAGACATCATAATTTGTGAAAGTTTAGTCTTACTAAAAAAAATTTCATTGTGCACGTATCTAGGCGTAGTTTGTAGTCAAGATAATAACGGCATGTTTTTTAATGTATAAATTAATGATATGAAGACATTTCTATATAAAATTTTCCATTTTGCGCTTTAAATATGCTTTTTTATAATGCTCAATATTTCCCTAGGGAGTATCGTCAAAAACAATTATGAGTATAATATTTTTGTTATAATTTTTTATGGTTGAAAAAAAGCCTGCATCACGATGCAGAGAAAACAAGAGAATACTATGGCAATAATAAGGAATAATGTTAGATGAAACATCACGAAAAATTCAGAATTTCGAGATTTATTCGGAAATCGCGATTTAGTAAAGCTCTCAAAATACTGTAGCTTCTCAGCAACAAGATATACAAAAATAGCACTTTTTTGGCCGTTATTAGGTGTATTTCGTAATCTCTGAGATTCTAGCAATCAGGATATTTGCAGAAAGCTATTGACGTGGGTGCTCATTTTAATTTCCGTGTGACCATTCGGTGTCTTTTTGTTCGTCTGTAAGTCTGTCTGATCGCCTCCCTCTATCTCTCTCTCTTCGCTTTCTCCCGGTAAAGCCAATTTTTATGGTCAAATTACCAGGTACAGGTGTGTCCCGGACTGAGCCCCACTTCCACTCGGGACCCCACACACATTTCATTACCGGATCGATTCACGCTACGGGACCCCCTGGGGACATTCTTGTGCGCTGATATTTGTCAGCCGGAATGAAATCTTCGTAATCAGAGGCTTCCGAATAACAACTGGGAGTACAGTATTCGAAAGTACATGTGTTGCCCTTCTTTTCCATAGTTTTTACTTGGAGATTTTTTCAAGGGAGTGAGACCGATTCCTTACAATTTGATGTCAATTTCTCTCTCTCATTCTCTTTCTCTTTCTCTCTCTCTCTCTCTCTCTCTCTCTCTCTCGCTCTCTCACTCCAATTCTTAATAGTTCTTAGAGTGTGGCCCGCAAGGCCTGACGCTTTTTTTGCTCTCACCGTCCCTTTAATTTGAAATTTCTTGGGATTTCAATAGTTTTTGGGATTTCAAAAGGGTATCCCAGCAAATCGAGTGTTTTATTATTGGAGCCGTCGCCCTAATTTTCCCGTTTTTAAGGGTTGTTTTTTTAGGTTTTTCTGGTTTAAGGGGGGAGTAACAGCAATATTTTAGCCACTTGACAATTTCCAGACATTTTGTAAGTTTTAATTTGATATCCTTTGCTCTAAAGGTATAAATCATTTTTGCAGGCGCTACGCCGTTGTTTCCCGCGTCGGGACGGCGAGGGCACGAAGGCGGAACATAAAAAAGCACAACAAGCTCCACCACTCGGGCAAGAATCTTGTCGGTAAGTGGTAAACAATATTGGAATTTCCGAAAAATCACTGCTAGTTTGCCAGCCGTAGTTGGCACATTACGGTATATTTTCTAGTGGTCGACGTCTCGTCCACCCATTCGGGTGCGGGCCCGCCGACGGGGTGTGCCGCGCGGCTGCTCGGGTTTGTCGGCAACGGGTTCAGGTAAGGACATTATTGAATCGGGGGGCTATTTTTGGCTTGGCGGCGGTCCCTTCAAAATTTTCCGCAGCGGCGATACGCCACGCGTAGCCACCTTTTGTCGCGTAATTGATTAGGCATGTTCACGGTATTAAGCGGCACGCTCGCGTTGCATGTCGCGCACATGGAAAATGTCATAAGTAAGCTCTGATTGGCTGACTATGGAGGGCCTATGAATTTTGCCACGACCGCGATACGCAGCGCGCGGCGAGCCTCCGCAGTTGAACCGTCGGAACGAAACGCGTTGAAATGGAGCTCACGTTGCGTGTCGCGGTGCCGACAACATCGATGGGAAATCCCTGATTGGTTGACCATGCGGTCCCTAAGGATTTTCCACGTCTGCGACACGCGACGCGCTCGTAGTACGGCCGCCATAATATAGGTGGTAATCGATTACGCCCTGGAATGGTGCTCGCGTGGCGTGTCGCGGTCGCGGCAAATCCAATCCGTAGCGGACCGAATCGCCTCGAAGCACCATCCTTTTAATTTTGGCTTTTCCAGGTGTCGTTTTGGTCGCGTAATGGGTTCGGCAGCCTCTTCATCTTCATCCCCGGAACCTGATGAGAGCATCTCGATCGCCGACCGCATCAACATTTTCTTGGGCCAGAAACCGCTCCGCATGACGAATATGCTGAAAGTGGCCAGGTACACCTTTTTTGGCGGCCCGGAGACACTGAAATTAGGATGATCTCGGACTGTACGTGCGAGGAGAAGCTGCAGATATTCGACGCTGGCATCGTGCACAACATTTGCGACATGATTGCACAGTGTGGGGCTGTCGAGACGGGTTATGTACAGAGGTGTGTAGTTTAGTTGGAGAGAGAGCGAGAGAGAGAGAGAGAGAGAGAGAGAGAGAGAGAGAGAGAGAAGGAGAGAGAAGGAGTGAGAGAGCGAGAGAGAGACGGAGAGAGAAGGATATCAAAACCATCGCTTTTAGGGTGATGGATCGACAAGATTCTGCTGGTGACGGCAGAAAACGACGACCTCGCCGGAATTCAGCCGGAAACACGGCGCACAAGGGCGTCGGGTACGGTCACGGATCGACGCGTAGCCGATGGGATATTGAGCGAACGGTAAGTGTTAACTTCAATAGGCTTTATAAAGAGGCGGAAACGGGGTTCTATCCCTGCTAGGGTGAAACTTTCCGCTTTTTTGGAAAGCCTAAAGCCTCATTTTCCAGGTAGAGGAACGTCTAGCCCGAGAGGAGCACCTCATCTGGTTATTATCATGCCTGACCGCGTACATTTACACAATTTCCCCTGATTTTTCGGAAGATCAGATCGAGAAGGTAAGCAAAATGACCTCTTCCACCTATGCTCTTTTTTGTAGTTTGTGGAGCACGACCACCTGACGCCGCCCGTCGTGAAATTGCTCGGTGAATCGGCAGTCGTTCCGCTTTTGGAGTATCACCTGAAGAATGACAGTGTTTTTGACGTTTCCGAGCATATGGAAATATATCAGGTAAGTACGGCTCAGTGAAAATTAGGCTTAGGCTTAGGCTCAGGCTCAGGCTTAAGCTCAGGCTTTCAGTTTAGGTTTAGGTATAGGCTTGGCTTAGGCTTGGCTGAAACTTAGTTAGGGCTTAGGCTTGGCCTCAGGCTTTGGCTTTGGGCTTCAGCGTCGGCTTAGCTTTATAGGATTAGGCGGTGGCTTCGGCTTAAGCTTAGGCTTCGGCTTATGCTAGGCTTAGGTTAGGCTTAGGCTTAAGCTTAGGCTTGGGCTTAGGCTTAGGCTTAGCTTTGGCTTCAGCTTTGGCTTGGACGTACGCTTAGACCTAGCCAAGCCTTGGCCTACGGAAACCTATCACCGACGCACCTTATCTGTACTTTTCAGGGCCTCCTCGAGACCGCAGCCGCGATGGCTACCGTACCCTCCTTGGTACCGTACCTCGTCAAGCCGTACGCACCAACGGCCAAATCCGTTGCCAAGCACCTGGTGCCCAAGTTCAAGGAGATCATGTCCGCATATCCGAACGTTCTCAAGGGTCAAATGGGATCGCCGGATTTTCGGTTAATCGACTTTATTCATAAGGTAGAGCCGAAAAACGAAAGAAAAGGGCAAGCTAGCAGGGATTCTTTAGGAAATCAGACAAAAGACAGATTTTTCTAAATAGTGTGTAATTTTTGCCGACTCGACTAAATTACGTTTTTAATGTAATAATAAACACAGAATACGGGGAAAACTAGCAAAGAGTCTTTAAAAAACAGACGTTGGACTTTTCCAAACCGCAAAAATTCTGCAAAAAAACTAGTTGAATTTTTTAAATTCACGGTATAAATCATAAGCAATACTTAATTCTAGACGGAACGCTACGCCGAAGTTGTCCTAAACGCTTCACGCGAGTACGAAACACAACTCCCGCCAGAGGAGCGGATACGCACGGCGAGTACGGCGAGACCGAGGACCACGCACAGCGAGGTACGCCTAGACTGTTAGAAAAAAGCGTAGAAAATATGACTGAAAACTACCACTACAAATTAAAATTGATATGACAGCGCAAATAAAAATATATTTATCTTTTTAGGTATCCCTCAATCGACGCTCGTTCGATCTATCGGAAGAGCGCGTCGACCCGTCCTCCGATATCAGTCTGCTATACGGAAAGGCGTTGAAGCACCTTCAAATGCAAACGTATCGGTGCGTAACTTAAATTTGATTCTTTCGAAATCTCTACAAATTTAAAAAATACCGACTTTGAAAATGACCTATTTTCGGCGGAAATCTCAAAAATTCAATCCTGTTCTAGGTTTTTCAGTAGTTTTTAGATTTTAAATAGAACCAGATTGACGTAATAATGCGATTAACATGCTTTTCATGTGAAAAAGCAACAATATAGACTGTTTAAATTTAGAATATTTAAAACCTTTGGGTCTTTTTTAAGCGTTCTAAAAAGTTTTTTTGCCAATTTTTCGAAAACACGATAAGAATGCTTGTTATTACAACACTAGGTATCTGTGAATTAGAAGTATAAGTTTTCTAGGTCGTTTCTCTACACATTAACCTTATTTTTCTAGGTTCATCGGTGACTACGGGAAACTCGTTGTCCCATTCTCCTTTAAGAAAGAGGCCAGAAACGTCAATCCATTCTCACCGGCGCTGAAAGGTAGATTAAAGCTTTAGAAGTTGAAATATTAAAAATAATGTTTAGAACGAACAAAGCGGATCGCCAAGGAATTGGCGTCAATGCCGCAGGCGCTACCGCTAAACGCAAGCAATAGCATTTACGTCTGTGTCGACGAGGGAAGATGTGATATTATTAAGGTAAGTATGACAAATGTTAAGATACAAAATTAACCTACAAGTCGGTCGAATTCATTAAAAACTCGGTTTTTAGGTGCTAATCTCCGGCCCCGATGACACACCCTACCAGAACGGGCTCTTCGAGTTTGATGTGTTTTTCCCGACAAGGCATGGATTTTTCGAAATTTTCTACGTTTTAAAAAGCATAAAAAACGCTACATATATAGATTTATATAATTTTAAAAGAAAAATACGTTTATTAACCCGCTTTTATCTTTCAGCTACCCCTTCTCCCCGCCGAAATGTGCCTTCTTGACGACCGGCTCCGGGAACGTGCGTTTCAACCCGAATTTGTATAACGATGGCAAGGTGGGTATAATCTACTTTCCAAGCTGTAACTCGTTTTATAAATTAATGGTAGTATTAATAACCGAATTAAATCCTTTATGGTATAAAACTTTTGGCTATTTCCGTGAGTTTAGGACGGAAAAGTTTATTTTTGGACGATTTTGGGCGCAAAAACTTTTGAAAACCAAGTCTAAGCCAGGGTTGAACGATCTTTGGCATGATGATAGTTGTAATAAGCTTGCTAAATAAACTATATTACTTTTCATACATCAAAATTCAGGCTAGTTCTGCAATTTAAGAGCTGAAAACTCGCGTTTTTTGCCTACAAACTAAAAAAACAATATAAATTACGCCTTAGCGATATTTTCTATGCAAAAAATTGTTTTGAAAAACTAAAAACTACAAACGGCAACTACTCTCACTTACAGATCTGCCTCTCCATCCTCGGCACCTGGGAGGGCAGACCGGAAGAAAAGTGGAATCCCTACTGCTCGCTGCTGCAAGTGTTGATCAGCATTCAGGTAAGCGCTTAAAAAAACCCTATTAAACAAATCAAACTTAACTTACAATTCAATTCCAGGGCCTCATCTTCGTGAAGGAGCCGTACTTCAACGAGCCGGGCTTTGAGAAATACCAGGGCACCGAGAAGGGCGAGGACTACTCACGGAAGTATAATCTCCAGATCGAGCACGCCACGCTGACATATGCAATCAGGGATCAGATGAGGAACGGACCGGAGTATTTTAAGGTAAGAAAAGCCGGGAGGCTTTATTACATAATTAAGAGGCTTAAACATTGAAAGCAAGCCTTCAAAAACATTGTATTGTATAAAAACTAAATAAGCTCGCATGCTAAACAGAATGAAACAGTACCTAGATTAATTAAACCTTTCCAGAACGTCATCCAGCGCCACTTTTGGCTGAAACGGCACACCATCATCGAGCAGGCCAAGACGTGGCTCGCCGAGATGCGCAAAGACGCCCTCGAGGCCGAGCGCAACCCGAAGCGCAAGGATTCGGTGTCGTTCGACACCATGTACAACCCGTTCAACCAGGTTGGTGACGCCGAAACTTTAATTTTAGGTGTTCAGCGCGTCAAATGCTTAGAAAAACACAAAAACTTCTGTAAAACGTCTATAAAAAGTATCGAACACTCCAAAAACTAGGTCGATGACGTAGATAATTCAATGGAAAATGTTCCCATCGTCAAAAACGCTGTAAAACACAAAAAAACTACGTAAACTTCTATATAAAGTTTTGAAAACTTAAAATAAGCACGAGATGATGCTGTAAGGCTTTTTTGCGCCTGAAAAACTTTGTAAAACTCCGCGAAAACCTAAGAAACGCCGATATAAACGTTTAACTCGTAAAAATTACCACAAAATTTACAGGAACGCGTCATCCACAGCCTCATCAACGAGCTGCAGACGATGACATGCCCCGTGGACCAATGTGAGTTTTTTAAGGCTAAAAATAAGCCAACGATAGCTTTTTAAATGTAAAATAGATCAATACTACGCCTCATTCAACTCTTCTTATAATTTTTAGCCTACAAAACAAAGTAGCGATGTGTTGAAAAACACAAAAATATATCAGCTTAATCGATTAATCGATTTAGTCTAGCTTTCTTGTTGTGTTAAGCTTAAAAACAAAGCAAAGATGGGTTTAAGAATAGAAAATATTGGGTTAATCAATCTAATCTAACTTTTCTTATAACTAAAAGCCCGAAAACAAGTGGACTGCTATTTTAAAAAACTTAAAAACTGTAAAAACCTGATTCTACCTTTCAGATGTATAAAACAACTGCACACGCCCAAAATCACCTCGTCGCCCCACCCCCGAAATGTGATCCGAAACCATGAAAAACTATGGGTATAACTATGGATGTTGTGAAAAGATGGATGGAGACACTCGGCTCAACAATACAAACACAATGCAAATTCCTATATATGGACTATGTATCTACCATCATTCCGCCGTAAAAGTTGCTGCTAAAAGGGCGTTCAAGATATAGAATTAGTTTAGTTAACAATTTTAAATCCAATAGAATTAATTTTGAATTTGAAATATAAGGTATTAATGTAATTCTATACCTTCAACGCGCCTTTATAGCAGCATTTTCGCTCGAGCTTTCACACCTCGATCATCTCTTGCCGCCAACTGGGTAGCTTGCCTTTGACACACACGCGAGACAGTGCATTTCCAAATAATTGTGAACGTTTTTGCCGGTGCTTTAGCGTTATCGGGGGGGGGGGGACTATAAATCGACTGAAAAGTTGAAAATTTGGACGAAAAACCGATCCTTCATCAAAAATTTTAAATCTTTACGCTTTACAAAATTAAAAACAACTCAAATACATTCTTCTTTTATTTTTAGTAGAAAAATGCAAACCCAAAGAAAAGCTTCATGGTCAAACTACATTTCAAGCGGAAAAGCTATCCACAAACTTCTAAAAACATTTTTTCTTGCTAAAAATTTGTAATTTGCCCTGTTTTTCATAATTAAAAAACTAAGAAACATCTTCATTTATATTAAAAAAATCCAACTACGTAAAAAGTCGAAATCCCCCCCCGACAACGCTAAAGTACCGTTTTCCATTTTTTTCCTCCGCCGTCCCTTTACACGTAATTTCACGCCGCGTGTACACACACTTTATCACCGTGTTTTTCATCTGTTCTCTCGCTCTCTGGATACCTGTAAATAAAGTTGAATGAAAAGTCAGCGGGCTGGTGGTGGGGGGCAAAATGAGATCATCATCACAAATCGAGGGTACAGAGAGGGATATGGGGGCAAAAATTTAGGGTGCAAACTTTAGAAGACGAGATTGGACACGTGTGGACTATAAAAGTCAAAGTCACGTGTATAATGTTGCAACTGTATTGAGGTAAATTTAGGATATCAACGCTAGAAAATGACATTCAGCACGTGGGGGATCGTCGAGGTAAATTTAGGGTACAAACATTATAAAACGGGTAAAATGGCATTCAGCACATGAGAAAGTCAACGGAGGTCAATGAAATAACAAAAACAACAACGAGGAATGGCGGCTTTTTAGAACTTGGATCGCTTCGACGCGGGCCCATCGCCGGGAGCCTGGAATAATGAAATTAGGACCGATTTTCGAAAAATCCGGCTCTTCGCATCATAAGGGGCAAAACTTTTCAATAGCATCCAATATTTCTACTCATAATATAAATAATAGAAGTGTTGCTACGCAGTTTTTCCTATTACTAAACAAAAAATTTTTTAAATCAAACCGCAAAAGATTAAACCTCGATTGTACGTCCAAAATTGTCCGCTTTTAATAAAGTTGAAATTTTCGCAAAATTTTTTAAGTTTTCTAATAATAGTTTTACACCTCAAATTTAGCTACATTTTACAAAACGACTAGTAAAAGACGTTCTATTGCGTTGCTATTTAAATGTGGTGCTATAATAAAAAATTGGGTTCCCCCAGGGCAATACTAAAAGCGGAAAGCTCATAGAAAACTGACCGAAAACCCAGCGAGCAGATCGTCCAAATCGCCGGCGCCAACGGGGGCCGTCCACTCCTCCGACGCGCCAAACGCCTCATTGCCCTCGTGCATTATCGGCTCGCCGGCGGCCACCGGGGGCAGTTTCGTGGTGTTGCTGCTGCCTAAAGCCAACTATATATCACATTTCAATCAAACAAAAATAGAAAATTACTAAAACGCAGCTGAGCAGTTTTTTTGTCTCTAGGAAAATTTAATGCCACGCACAAGTAATAAAAGAGCGCTTCAAACGTAAAAAAAAGAAATGTTTTTACTACACACAAAACGTTAAAGATTTCGAAAAGTCAAAACAAATAAAAATTGCAACATGTCAAACATTTTTGGTTATAGCTAAATTTAACGATTCCCAAGCATAACTAGCCGAAAAAGCCATTAATGATAAGATAGAAACGTTTTCAGTCCCACCAAAACTTTAAGGATTCCAAAAAAATACAAACCTGTGCTTGTAGCGGCCCCAGGCAACGCTCCGGCCCCGTCGACGACAAATCCGAGGTCCCCGAATTCCTCTTCCTCCTGCGAACTCAACGAGATCTCGCCGCTTTGGTTGCTGACGTCACTAAAAAGGAATTTTCCAGCGGTAAGCTTTTCCTTACGTCAAATAGAAGGCCGTCCCCACATCGGCTCCCTGATCTTCGGCCAGCAGCGCGTTGAGATTTCGGATGCCGAGCCATTTGCAGAATTTCTCGCTCTGCGGATTGCGGTAGTATTGGCTGGGGCCGTCGTTTTTCCTAAAAAAGAGTGAATTAACGAGAAAAGAGCGATTTATAACCGTATCTGCACATCCTGATGCTTCAACGGAGGCGCCGTGTGCAGAAATGTGGACGAGACGCTCAGATCGCCCAGCTCACGCACCGCCGCCAGCTCTTCGTCGGTCGGCCGGAAGTCCCAGCGCTCATTCTAAAACTCGGAAATAGAGAAATAAAACTGTCGTGAAGATTTCAACTAGTAAAATATCTTAGAATTTTAACTAGATTTTGAAAAGGTCTAGATTTTGCCCAAAAAAAAGTCATTTTTTAACGAAAAATCTATATTTTTATAGTGTTTCCGTTTAGCAGCACTTTCGCTATTTATATTTGAAAAAGAGGACGAGAAAATAGTTGCCCCCCCCCCGATAATGCGAAAGAACCCAAATTTTGATCAAAAATTCGAGTTTTCGACCAAAATGTCAGCTTCCGCAATTTGAGGCGTTGCAACATAGTTTTATAGGAAAAATTCTCGAAAGTAGCAAAAACACTTGAATTCTAGCAAACTCGTACGAACAACGACCGAAAATGCGTGTTGGCATTACGCGTGTTTGGATTTCTCGAAAAAAAACAATCGCCAAAACGCACCGACACCTTCGACGGCAGGTAGCAGGCCTGGGCGGTGACCTCGGTGAACTTGTCGGTGCTTCTGAGGATGGCCAGCCAGTCGGCGTCGTGTTCGAGTGTTAGCGGAGCGTCTGCATCCACTTCAATGTCGAGAATCTAAAAAGCGAAAAGCAAATACCCAAAAAATCTGGTTTTACCTGCAAAAAGTGGCGCCTTGGAATTGGCTTGTCGAGCGCGAGGAATTTCGTCGGCTCGACGCCGTCCAGCTCGTGCGGGATCAGGGCCGGGAACTTGCAGTGGAGATGGGCGGCGAACCAGTGCTTCGGGCGGAGCTCTTGGAGCAGCTGCAGGGTGGCCGCGTTGCCCAGGCGGTTGTATTTGATGTCTTCCTGCAATAAAAAAATGTTAGCCCTTATAAATAAACCTTAAAACGCGTTAACTTTGCTCTTAAATTATGTAAATTAAATCTAAAATCAAGTTAAATTCCATTATATATCAATCCCGGTTTTTCGTAACGCATTACAAGCTTCAATAATATGATTTTTATCCGTTTTTCACATAAAACCCTTCTCATAATATCATCAATGTCCTCTAAATTGGACAAAATCTCGATGAAAAGGTTTGTAAAAAAAATTTTTCCATCATAAAAAGAGGTTCTCAGGCTAAAAAACAAATTGTCGATAGTAAAAAAAGGTTTATCTGTTAGGACAACATCGCTTTTCGAGCGAGGAAAAAAGTTTTTAGGAAAAAAAATTGGATTTTCGCTCACAGAAAACGTTTTTATGCTAAAAAAGGGCTTTTCGGTCATAGAAAAAGGCTTTTTAGAGTTTTTCGCACTTTAAAAACGAAAACACTGGGTTAAATATAATAGCCTACCCGCAAAATAGCGCATATCAATTATTTAGATACTAAAAATATGCGAAAAATCATATTTTCCACGTTTAGCGCCTAAAAATCACCTCAAAGTACGGCTTGAACCGGAGCAGCTGCTGCACATTGCCATAATCGGTGATGCCGGCCGGCCAATCGTGCGTGACGACGCAGTCGATGCAGTTCTTCGCGGCCTCCCCGTCTCGAGCGCGCAGTTGTCGTAGCCGGAACACTTCGAGGGCCCTCACATGGTAGGCCGAGATTTCGGAGCCTAGAAAAAAAGGTAAACAACAAACAAAACTTAATTTACCTCGGGCAAAAGGCGGGCGCTCGTAGTGGCCCTTCTGGTAGTCCTGGGCCTTGTAGATGCCCGACAGGCCGGCGATGCGCAGTCCGGCAAATTTGACGACGGAGGCGAAGCCCATGTAGTAGACGTTCGGGGCCACCCAGCCGCCGTTGGGCAGCTCGAGGAGGAAGCCTGCAAATATCTAAATTACCCGAAAACTGATCACGGATTTTACGAGCTTACGAATCCTGCAAAAATAAAACTGCCTACGCTCTTTTTAATAACTGAAAAATGTAAAAACCCTACACTTTTTCTTTAAAATACTAAAATACACACGTTTTTACGGGAATTTTCAAATTCCAACATTTTCCTAAGTCCATTTGAGTTAGATTTTGTTAAAACATAAATATAGATTTTTCGATCAAAATTGTCAAAATTTCATTTTCAAAACATTTGACTTAAATATAGCTAAATTTTGTTGTAAAATGTACCCGATGCCTCGTGGTTGCCGCCGACGAAGAGCGTGAGGATCGGGGCCGTCTCCTCGCCCGAGTAGTACTTGTAGAAGCTCTGCAGGCTCCGGAAGTTGGGCTTCACGTGCATGTGGTGGAGGTCGCCGTGGTTGCGCACCGACTGGAAGTCGCCTGCGCACACCACCAGGTCGACCTGAAACAGAAAAATATAGATAGAAACATACAAATAATATAGAAAACATTTAAAGGTCCAAGCAAAATAAATTTACCTTGATCCCGTCGCGCTTCTCGATCTCGGCGATGGTCTTGTAGACCTTCTCGATCTCGCCGTGCACGCAGCCCGTCACCGCCACCTTCAGCGTCTTTTTCGTGGGCGCGGCTGTCGGTGGGGCGGGTGAGGCGGCTCCAGCCAGCCCGGCATCTGGTGCTGCGGGTCTTGGCGAGCTCATCTGGAAACATAGATTGATATAAGTCGGAAACCGCACAGCAGAGAATGAGGAGAACAATAACCGTCTATAATGCTCTATTTAGCGTGTACAAATCTAAAACCAGTCGAAATAAGGATCCGCTTTTCTGAAACTGATTTTCAAAAGGCATTCGTCCGGCTCCGCAGCCATACTATACACCCTTGTACCGAATGCGCAAATAAGGGTCGATCACCCTTCGTTATCTTTGTAATTCCAAATTTTATTAATTTAAAACCGTTTTAGACACTTTTTTTAAATAAATTCGGGTTCTTTGGCATTATCGGGATAGGATTATGCTCATTCCGAAACAATAAGTTTACTCGTTTTAAATTTTCAGTAAACCTATTGGTTCGGAATGAGCAGTTAAAGACGAGCATTTTCCTATATAAACGGTTATAAAAACTCAAGGCTTCATGAAGATACAAGCCTGGAAACAGGGAACCTACTGGGGTCCATACTAAATGACCGCCAATCCTTACTTGCGCAGTCCATCAACTTTCTTTGGGTGTATCACCCCATTCTCGCCGAAACCAAAAATGTTGTTATATACCAAAAAAAGTGCTTGTCTTGAGCTGCTCTTTCAGGTCCGGAAAAGAAATTTCCGCTTCCGGTTAAATCTGGCCCGGATTACCCCAAAAATAATGGCTTTCAAGGGTTTGAGCTATGCTCTATCTGAATACAACCTCGGTTTGATCAGAAACTTGTTCTCGGTTAACAAACTGTGCTAAAATGGGGTGAACCTATCATTATGACGCGGACTGTATGTTCTTTAGAATGAGCCATCTCGCGGCACTGTAACTCAAAATTCATGAAAAAAAGTTGTTACCGGGGTAAGGGGCAGCTGGCCATGGCCACGTGGCTGCGATGGCATGGGTTGCATAAAATTAATCGAAATGGAAAATTTTGAATTGGGGTTCCGTGAGATTGCTCATTCGAACGGCCGGTTTTTGCTACTCCAGTCTCTGGCGGATGTCTTTAAAAAGTATTCTACAAGATTTTTTGTTGTATTTAAAACCGATAATTTCGAGCCAGTTTGTAACGAAAACAGCCGTAACGTTTCAAATCGAGCCCTTCCGCAGATTCTGCGCAAGATCGGCTTGGTCACGAATGGCAATTTCCAGCCAGGTGAAAACACTTTACAATCAGCCTAAATCCTGGGATAGGGTATGATTATCCTTGGAATCAACATTTTTTGCCAGTTGCATATTAGGCAAGACAAGTTTTTTTTATGAATTTCGGTTCCCGTTCGTTCGACACGGCGTTTCAGAGCGCGCACGGGAGGGGTGGTCGAGGCGTGGTGTAGTGGTCTAAGGCGGCGGTCCAGCCCCGAGACAGGGGGTGCGGGTTCGATCCCCGAGACCGCAAACCTCCGCGTTTTCTTTTTTGCTTTTTGCACCAAATGTTCATAAAGGAATTCCGTAACCCTATGAAACCCAAAAAAAGCTGGCTAGCACCTTCTCTCCATGCGGAATAGGCCAGTAAAGATCGTAAGCTTATCGCACCCTCTTACAGGACCCATTCGCTAAATTTCGGCGCTGGGCTATTCTAAAACTAGGTGCAAAAGATAGAGCAAGTTCTGCTCTTAGTTCCTAGTTTGCTAGTAGATTCGAAAACCGTCACAAACAAAAGTTATAGCTAATTGAAAACTTCAGAAAACATTGAATTGGAATCGTCGCGTAAATTTTTAAAACACCAAGTTGACTCAATATTGTGTAGTTAATGACAGATACTCTTCCAGAAAATGTAGTTGAGGCGTTTGAGCCAGTATTTAGCTGGATTTGAGCTCAAACGATAACTTGCACCTCATTTTTCAAATTTCAAACCATCAGAAGTCGCGTTTTCAACGCTCGATTTTGACAAAACCACTATTAAAAGATAGATCAAAGTCTCATCTATTTTTTGAGCGGTCGCTCAGATTAAGAAACTGCCCGTTTAAAAAAATTACAGAGGCTTGAAAGCGCAGAAGGCGTGCCCCCCCTTTGCTTTAAGAACCAATTACGCGTCGATTGGAGCGTGCCGTAGCCTAGCCCCGTCTTCCCCTCTGATGCGCGTTTTTCTTAAAGGATGAATCGCCGTGTCGAAGACAACATTTTTCTACCCATGATTCGGTCTAACTTCCTCCAAAAGGTGTTTTACAGGATATTTATCTGGATAAAAAAGCACTCATTTTAGACAAATTTACTCAAAACTTTTGAGTTCGGCATTCTCGGCAAATTTGGAAAACAGATTCGGAACCAAGGAAACATATTTCGAGCCTATGGGAATTTACGCAGTTCGTGAGACTTACTTAGTTAGACGGAGCTAAATAATGTTTGTTTGGATCGGGCAATTAACATTATGCAGAAATTTCGGTACGCAGAAATCCATTAGACAGAAAACCGTTATACCGAAAACCCATTACGCAGAAAACCATTACACAGAAAATCCATTACGCAGAAATCCATTAAGCCGAAATCCATTAGACCGAAATTACATTATACCGAAATCCCATTACGCAGAAAATCACTACGCAGAAAAACTATTACGCAGAAATTCAGTATATAGAAAAAATATTTCGCAGAAATTTGTTACCCCAACCGTTCCACTCCCATAAGATTCTATATACAAAAAAAAAGTTGTATCCGCGGTCGTTGAGGTTGTTTCCATCATTGACTGCTATCTTGATTGATATCTGCCTTTACCCAGTCGGTTCGCCGGCATCGGTTCGCAAATTGTGCGAGACCCGATACTCACCCTCCTCTCTAGACTTCTTGAAACAAATTTTGAAAACTTGCTCCGAATCCTGTTTGCTAACTTTCCCGGATTTTATCCACCAAGTTTTTTGCCTTATGATGCGTTGTCATCAACTCGGAAATTTCCAGCAAAGAGAATTTTTCCTTGTACGGAAATTTAGGTATAATGGTCTTCTGCGTAATGAATTTTCTAGGTAATGTATTTCTGCGTACTGGTTTTTCTGTATAATGGTTTTCTACGTAACGGATTTCTGCGTATTGAAATTTCTGTGTATTGAAATTTCGATATAATGGGTTTCTACATAATGGTTTTCTGCATAATGGATTTTCGGCATAATGGATTTCTGCGTAATGGTTTTCTGCATAATCAATTTTCGGTATAATGTTAGTAAATCGTTTGGATCAGGGGGTAAAGGGTGGATTTACGCGAGGGAAGTTCAAACTTCGATTCCATTTTCTTGTCTCGGGCGGTTCAGGGTCTTCGGGCAGTTCGCAATGAGTAAAAATCGGATCGATCGAGAACCAGCAGGCGTAGAACGGGTTGATGCGGCAGTGCGGAGCTTGTACTTCGTCGTATTCATAACCTAGCTCCAAAAGAAGACAGGTGAACACTGAAAATTTTGGGATTTTTGCTGATTTTGAGGTGATGTGATACCTCTGGTGGAATCCAGCCGTTTTTGATAGACCGCGGCTTCGATGGCTGCGAAAAAACAGAAACCCGGAAAGCCGTCGTTGGTGTAGGACTAAAAATAATAAGAATCCGGATTGGAACACAACAATAAACTTCAGCAACAAACACAACAATAAACTTAGAAAGATTGACCTTCAGGAAAGATGACTTTTAGGAAATCGAAATTCGGACCCTCGCCCTAGATCTGCATGTTTGACATGTTTATATCCAATTGTTTTTAAAACCTTAGAAAGGATATAAATCATCATTTTCTTTAAAATTTAATACACGTGCAGCACCCCTAAAGACTTTACGGCTGGGCCCAAACTCCCCCCTTCCCGATTTCTTGGTAACCTGGTTTTTTGGAGTCATTTATGTACAGGGTGGCGATTAAGTATTTGCGCCTGTTTCAAGCAAGTTTTTACGAGCTAAATCGTAGTCGGCAGAAAAAACAAATAAGTCCATTTTGTAGAGAATTTTTTGCTATATCAGATGCAAGGTGACATCAGGAAACCGCTTCACCACACAATTTTAATTTGTCTAAACATGTAAAACCGCGATTTTTTGTATGGATTTTCTTCATTTTTGAGGAGCTCAGAAATTTTTTTGAAGAAGCTGGATATATTTCCCGATGTTTGATCGTGGAAAGAGCTACCTGAACTTGCTAGAAAAAATGGGTATGGGCAACAGGGAGTCCTGAGTAGGGCACGGAAGCGAAAGTAAATTTTGGCAAAGCTCGAGGGCCGCGCATCCTGTCTCAGAGCGACTTATCGCAGAAGAATGCATTCTAAAAAATCGCACCTTTGAGGTATCTTTTTCGTTTTGCTATCAAAATGTAGGTAATTCTTGCGTCTTTTTACAAGCCACTTTAGCTCGAGCGAGAAAAGCTAAATTCTCCAGCCCATGATTTTTTAAGAGTGGAGCAAACGGGTCGCATAACCATGCATTTCATTCCATTGTTTTGTGCAAACATTTTGAGCTTTTTGAACGCCCTTAAGCTTTTCCGGGCCGTTTGGATCGCTTAACCAAGTTCCCATCATGGAAAACATCTTCGACAAGTGGTTGTAGAAATTTGAGATATTTTACGTTTTTCGTGAAAAAGCATCCCGCGCGGCTCAATTTTGGTGGTCGAGAAAACTATGAATAAAACTAGGATCCGATTAGAAATAATTTTTCTGTCTACTACGTTCGCTAAAGGGCTTTGCAAAGCATATAAAGGCCACTTGTTGTTTTCACCAACTGAGATACTTAGGCTGAAAAGCTTAAACAAAGGGACGAGATACGCGCGGCCCTCGCTGATGTTTGGGCGCTTCTCTCAAAGGTCATATCTTGAAAATTTAAGAATTAGGGCCGTAGATTTATTGGTAGCCGTAATTAGGTTATATTAGCTACATTATGGTCGTAAAATAATTTCGGAGACACGCTTCGATCATTTTTTTTTTTACGCTGCCTTTCCTGGCGCAAATAGTTAATCGCCACCCTGTAAAGGTTATTACCGTATTGTCTTTAATATACCGTATTCACCCTAATATAACCCCTCGGGTTATATTTTTTTAATCATCCTTGGGGACGGGATTGTATTAGGCGGGGGGGGGGTATAAGATAGGGTGGGTTATATTAGAGGAAATACGGTATTTAATGCACACAAACACTATTTTTTTTATACAGGGTGTCCCAATAAAAAAACACCCCCCTCTAAGTCGACGCAGAAGTACCGGATCGGAATGATAGTTACACCATTCGAAAGCCCTTGAAATGGCGAGTTTGCAACAATCTTCAAAACCATGTTTTTATTTAAAGGCGCCACTTTACAACGCATTTAAAAACATTAAGGAACGGCCTTTGCATCTAACTAACGGCTGCTTCCGGTCATTTTGTATGGAGAAATTGAGGCAAATTAGCTCGTATGCAACCCCGAACAACCGGAAAATTTTACAAAATGGCTTGTAAAATGGTGCAGATAAATAAAAACATGGTTTTGAAAAGTGATGCAAACTCGCCATCTCAAGGGCTTTCGAATGGTGTAACTACCATTCCGACCGGATACTTCTGCGTCGAGTTATAGGCGGGTGTGTTTTTTTTTATGGGACACCCTGTATATAGTGGGGTAGATGGAAGTTGGATATGGTGGGGCAAGACGACTCGATATTTTGCCTTTAGTTGAGGGTTTCCAAGCACACCCACCCATAGTTTACCGCGCCGACCATTCGGATCGCGATCAAAAAAGACTTGCAGTAACCGTGTGAAGACGATTGTACGCGCCGTACCATTCAGTTCCACGAATCCATGCAGGTTTGAAGCAATGTAATCCTGCAAGGCATCATACTTGGCAGACCCTAGCAAAGCAGTCGAGGTGCTCCCCTTTTAACCGAGGGGGAGCTGATTTTTATTTTACACTTAGAGCCTACCTACTGTTAATAAAATTGAATTAAAATTTTTTTTTAAAAATTAAAATAAAAAAAAAAATAAGTGTAGTGTGTTTCTAAAGTTTGTTAAATAGTTTTTGATTGCTTAAAAATTAAAAAATGTTTAAAAAACGGGGTGCAGTCACTACCCCGAAAACAGATGCATCATTTTTGTAGGAACACCGAATGAATGTGCCTAAAAAATTTCGGGGTAGCGACTTTTCGGGGTTTCGGGACCGGACGCCTAAAAAACTTTGAAGATTGAAAATTTTCAATTTTTTTCATACATTTTGGACCAAAAATACAAATTTTCGAATATTTGTTTAATTTGCTTGTAAGTTTTGTATATCTAAAAACTATATTGGCTTATATGTAGCTAGGAGGCCGTACGGTAGTACTGCAGCACGACGTAGATTAGGATTATTGCACACTTAAAAATTGGCTTACCTGAAGCTGTGGAGCTGGTGAGCCACCGAGATGCATGAAATCCCCATTCGAGTGGATGGCGACCTTCGGGAAAGGATGTCGGCTGGGTAGCCCTTCATTTAGGAAATGCTGAATTGTTTACGGTGATTGCAGATGGGTGAAATTAATGTAAGGGCAACGGTGATTTAGGATTTAGAATAGCAACCGGCTTGGGCTCGACTTTACAAAAAAAAATCGGTGGTTAAAATCGAGTGAAGGGGATAGGGATAGAAGCGATGCAGGGTTTCCCAATCTAAAAAACCACTCCCTAACTCAACGCACAAGTATTGGATCGGAATCATAGTTTCAGGATCCGTAAGCCCTTCAATTGTCGAGTTTGCAATAATCTTCAAAAAATTGTTTTGTTTAAATGCTACATTTTATAATGCATTTAAAAACATTAAATAACGGCCTCTGCATCTAATTAACAGCGCTTCCGGTCATTTTGTACAAAGAAATGAGGTAGATTAGCTCGTATGCAACCCCGAAAAACCGCAACATCTTACAAAATGGTTTGTAAAACAATGCATTTAAATAAAAACGTGATTTTGAGGATTGTTGCAGTCGCCGTTTCAAAGGCTTTCGAATGGTGTAATTATCACTAATTATCACTACGACACGATGCTTCTGCTTCGAGCTAGATTTTTTATTGGGACACCCTGTAGTGCGCTGCACCTACTTACCTTGCAAAGATATGAAATCGAGCACCACGGCGCTCCCGAGGGTCGATCTTGATATTCTGGAAAATCGTTATCGATTAGCAAATTAATATGGATCGATAGCGATGCTCGCAGGTGCAGATATTGGCGCGCAAATGACTTGAGTTTTCCAAAGCGTTCCATGCTCCTTCTAAACAGACCTCCAAAATACTCGTAAGGGAGATGGGCGCTGAATAATTCAAGTATTTGTGTGTTTCGTTGTTTCCAGTATTCGATGTTAAAGTCACAGATATCGACGAATATCCGCGGTGCATGCATCTAAATCGAATCTAGCCTTTCAACAAAAATTTGCATACCATGGAATGGTGACCTATCTGGTCACGCTCCGGGCCTGCGGGAAGATCCGGCGACTAAAGTAACTTTTAAAATCCTTCATTCCATCATAATAAAATTTGACGTATAAATCAAGACATAAATACGAGTGGGGCAAGTCGCCATCTCATACCCTTTTAATGCTGTCAAAATCCTTTCCAATCAATCATACCAACCAGCCGTATGAAGAGGCTTCTGGTGGGTTGTACGTGCCATTGCTGAATGGCCACAGGTAGTTTCATCCCATCGCCCAAGGCCCATTTTGTGTCCACCCACAGATCTCGACAGCCAACGACGCGCTGTAGCAGCAACAACACCTGTTACAAACTTGGCTATGCAGGGTGTTCCAAAAAAGACGACCCATCTGGGATTTCGCCGAGTTACATCCAATCAGCCCCAAATTTGGACCAGAGGTGTATCGAACCCTAAATAACAACAATCCTGACTTTTGGCCCCTGATAGTAGGTCTCGAGTTATAACGAAAATACTAATTTCCCGGCAATTCTAAGCAATTTTTCGGCTATCTTTTTGGACTTTGCATCGATTTGCATCGATTTCCGGCTGCGAATACCTAATTTCGTTCAAGAACTTGGGCAATTTTGTGTTGTAAAAATCGCTTGGTTAGAGTGCAGTTTACCCCCCCCCCCCCAGCCGCAACTTTTCAGCCATACTTCCTATTAATGCGCCGAGTATCTCAAAATGTTCGCCGTGGTCGAATTACTATAAAAAAGTTGTTTTCTTGCGGCAAAAATTGCTAAAAATTATTTTAAAAGATTTTGAAAGTTGAAAAGATTAAGCCGCTATGCTTCGATGTACTAGGAGTCTAAAAACTCAAATATTTTATTTTCCGCTACTTTTCGACTCAAACGTACTGTAGGCTTATTTTCAGAGCAAGAGCTACATTTGGTACTATTGACAGCTCTGTACGTCAAAAGATAGCCGAGATACGAAAACTCACTTTGGAACAGCAAAAATTAACTACAGAAAACCCAGACTTATAATTGTTATAAAAATTTTTCTAACAATTTTTGATGTAAGAAAAATGTAGTCTGTAGTTAATTTTTGCTGTTCCAAAGTGAGTTTTCGTATCTCGGCTATCTTTTGACGTACAGAGCTGTCAATAGTACCAAAATGTAGCTCTTGCTCTGAAAAATAAGCCTACAGTACGTTTGAGTCGAAAAAGTAGCGGAAAATAAAAATATTTGAGTTTTAGACTCCTAGTACATCGAAGCATAGCGGCTTAATCTTTTCAACTTTCAAAATCTTTTAAAATAATTTTTAGCAATTTTTGCCGCAAGAAAACAACTTTTTTATAGTAATTCGACCACGGCGAACATTTTGAGATACTCGGCGCATTAATAGGACGTATGGCTGAAAAGTTAGGGCTGGGGGGGGTAAACTGCACTTAAGCCAATCGCTTAAATCAAAGTTTATTTGGTTAATTTTAGCCCGGAGAAAATTTCTTAAGGTAAAGAAGGCCTACTGGATCATTTTCACTTAATTTTTAGGGTGTCTAATTCCACGAAAACCCTATAAAAAGGAAAATAAAGTTTGTTTTTGCTATAACTCGAGAACGAGTGGAGCTAGGGGGCTATAAGTCAGGATTGTTGTTATTTAGGGTCCGATAGACCTCTGGCACATTTGGGGACGAGTGGATATAACACGGCGAAATGCCAGATGGTTAGTTTTTTTTGGGACACCCTGCATAGGCCTCATGTAGTCTGTTCTATTTGTTCATTGCCTCTTTAAGGGGGAAATGAAGTGAAAATCTAAGACGCCCTGTGCGGGCAATTCTCACCGCCTCCGACGTCAAGTCAAGCGTGCGTGTTCCCGGACGTGCCACCATCTTTACGGCTGCGGCCCCTAGCCGGAAGTGGTCGCTGATGGAACGGTCGATGTTATGCTAAATAAAAAATATTTTCGCTATCTGGATTAAACAGCCGGCGCCCTGTTTGGGATCCACGTCGGGACCAACTTTTTTCCCTGGCTGGCTAGGTTAGCCTAATAATCGCATGTTGAGTGTTTTTCTATTATGTTTAGCAAGTGTTAGCTAATTTTGAAGTAGAAAAACCTTTTAAATAATTAGAAACGTGGTTGAAAAAGTCGAAAAGTTGGGAACCTTCGTAAATTCGATAGAAACCCTCATTTAAGATATAAATTAAAATTAGCATGCCAATGTGTAAAGTTTATGTGATCGGAAAATGCTAAAAACAGTGTATAGAAGCATCGGTTATAAAAAACTAGGCTTCTCCCGGAGAGCGCCCCTCCTCCGACTCCCAAAGTACCATAGCCGCGGCCGGCAAAATAACAGACAAAAGTACCCATTGTGGCAACGACAATGAACTGTGACGCCGCCTTATAATGGTGTGTGTTAACTCAGAAACGATAATTTCCAAGCGCATCGGATAACGGATGGATGATAGCAGCCGTTGCAAAAATACATGGCTCCCGCCACACAGGTGAGGAAAGTAGCTGCAGCTGAAAATGGAACTGTTTGTGGGGTTGAGTTCAGGAGACGCCGTAATAGAATTCTTTTAACTGTTTCGATAAACAGACTTTTTGTATATTGGGTGATGTATTGTGTCGGGGCTGATCAACACAACTTCAACGTCATCAATTTCCACGGTGATCAACGTGCGCTTCGCATGAATCTAAACCTTCGCTGACAGAGGCCTTTTAAAGGTACGGGAAAGACGCTTATGGAGATGCGTTCCGGTAAATTTCCGTTGCGTTGCGTGCTGCCTAACCGGACTAATCCTGTGAAATTCCATTGCGACGAAATTAAGCAAAATACTGAGGTATAACACTATCTCACCACTGTCTGTCCATAAAGCCTGCTTTCCAGGGCCTCATCTGGGGTGAAGATCGAATAAGTGAGCCGGCGTATCTTCTTTGGCAAGGGACCGCACTTGACGATAGTTTGCCTAAACGCCAGTTGTCACCCATAGAGAAACATGATTTTTTTTATATATTCCATGGGCGACACTTAGCCTTGAAAAGACCCACCTGCAAGAGCGGTTGACCTTCAGAAGCTGTAGCGAGTTGTTCGGAGCCAGGTGACGAACAACATGCAAGCGCTGATCTTCTGACAGCCCCGGAAAGTTGAATGGATCGACGATCCGGAAACGGTACGGCATTTGCGAGGAAGAACGGCTCACTGGAGCTAATTTTTTAGTCGGCAGCAAAGGGTAATGTCTGGGCATAAAAATGTCGAGCCGCTCTATTGACCCTATTGATTGGCGCCAACGGCCGATCGATAGGGGTCAATCGAGGACCTATAGACATCAAGGTTTTGCTGCACTTTCAATACAGGCGCATTAGGTGCCAAAGGGGGCGGGTAGCGAGAATGATTTTTGATTGCCAGCTCAACACAGCTCCAACTACGTTTTTCAGCTGCTAAGTCCATGTAAAAGCTAGGCTGACATACGCCTACGCCTGAAATAAGCTTCATTTCAACCAAGTAAAGGCTCAACCCAGCTAAATTAAGGAGATCTGTAGGCCCTATAGTCTTTTCTGAGCCCTAAGGCAAATTAGGCTGAGTTTGAGCTTCAGTTTAAGGCTCGGCTGAGCCAAGCACAAGCAAAGCCAAGCTGAACCAAGTAAGATCACGCATTGTAAGCATAGCGGTTGAAACGTTTGGTCAATTAAGCCGCAAAAGTGGCCGAATCCTGCGCAACAGACGCTATCCAGAAGTACCGTAACCCGGCTAGGCGATGTGCAACAATCGTTAGTTCTACCGATAACAGTAGTGTTCGATCTTTCTCACAGAATCATCACAGAATCTTTACATGGTCTTCACTTTTCTCTAACTGAAATTCATCGCGATATGCGAGTCCGTAATACAACTTTTTTGACTTGACAGGCAGCTAGCGCATCGCTAATGCATACATTTTTGCAAGTCCCGCTCCACGGCGCTCCTAACGACGCCCACACCGGCTGCACCCATGGGAAAAGGCCACCGACCGGGGCAGCTGGGGGTTCAATGACTCACAGTTCCGTCCTTGACAAACATCCTCCTCATCGTCGAAATGTTGAAACGATCCTCTCTTTTACAATTTTATAGACAACGTATTTTTATAAACAATCGGTTCATATACGTTTTGTAGCCCTCTTGCATCTCCGAGCCTCATTCCGTTTTCTAAAAACGCCGCGCAAATATGGCGAATAATTACTACAATTTTTACGTTTAGAAAATAGCAAAATTTGCGATTTGCGCATACAAGGAGAATTTTTAGCGACGTGAGGGTTCTGTGCAGCATTTTTTGCTGGTCAATACGCAATTTTCAGAATTTGCAAAACGGCCCTTTTTGAAAAAATGCCCATAATGGCCAAGTTTGGCCGTTTTTCGGCCGTTGGTGCTGCATAGCTTTTTTATTGTCGTCGTTTCGCAGATCCTGAAACTAGCGTTGAATCAGCGCAGAATTCTGCACAAACTCGGCTTGGTCACATTTTTAAACTCCGTGGACGCCAAAAAACGTTTCCTTGTGAGTTTGGTTTATCAAGGCCGATATTGTGCAAATTTTATAACTATCTATACGCGCGTCTGTTTTGCTCTCGCAAAGCCGACTCCATTTCACGTCTGATTGTTCAAAAGAAAAATGTTATGCATAACACTTGAATCCGAATTTAGTGTTGCCGATGTCGGTTCCATCGCGGCAGATCAAGTGTGTGGTGGTGGGTGATGGAACAGTCGGAAAGACCTGCATGCTCATCTCCTACACCACCGACTCGTTTCCGTTGCAGTATGTGCCGACCGTGTAAGTTTTACAGCTACTGATTTCTCAAAACCGGGACTTCTGGTCTGCTTTGGACTGTTGTTTGCACAGCAAAAATTGTCTATACCCCGAAACGATTTCAGTTTTGACAACTACTCGGCCCAGATGACGGTTGACGGGCATTTGGTCAACCTTGGGCTCTGGGATACGGCTGGGCAGGTGAGTCTGGAAAGATCAGGATATACTAGGTTTTTAGCACGACCGACCAGTGCACAAATGTCATTTTTCACGTGGAAACTACCCTGAAAAATCATATTAACTTATTCCAGGAAGACTATGATCGCCTCCGGCCCCTCTCCTACCCACAAACCGACGTGTTTGTGTTGTGCTTCTCCGTTGTCTCGCCAGTCTCTTTCGACAACGTCACCACCAAATGGATTCCGGAGATCCGGGCCCACTGTCCGGATGCGCCGATTCTTCTCGTTGGTACGTTGAAAGTCAGAATCTAGTTTCTCGTCCTATACTACAACTGTAACGGAAGCCGCTAAAAACGTTGAATTTTGGCCTGTAATTTGGACTACGGCATCTAAATTCACGGAAAATACCAAAATTTCAGGAACGAAAATCGATTTGCGCGACGACCCGAACCACACGGCCGACCCGCGGGGCCCGATTCTAAAGGCGCAGGGACAGAAGGTGGCCCAGCGGATCAAAGCTGTGCGCTACTTGGAGTGCTCTGCATTGACGCAGCATGGACTTCGACAGGTAGGCGCGGACTGTCGATATCGGAATTTCAAAGAGATTAGAAAGAGAGAGCTAAACAGAGTGTGAGGACGAGAGAGAGAGAGAGAGAGAGAGAGAGAGAGAGAGAGCGAGAGAGCGATTGCGAAGGGGTGCGAGAAAGCGAGAGAACATAAGAAGCGTGAGAGGGAGAGAGAAGGCACGAGAGAGCGACTTAGGGAGTAATATGGAAATTGAGGGGGAGAGAGAGAGTATTTCAGAGCGAGAATGAGAGAGGGAGAGAGTGAGAGATAGATAGAGAGAGAGTTAGTGAGAGAGAGCGAGTGAGAGAGTGAGAGAGAACGAGTGAGAGAGAAAAAAGAGAGTGAGCGAGAGAGAGAGAGAAGCGGGAGAGGAATAGCAAGGGCGAGAGATAGAGAGAAAATTCCCGATTTTTTAGGTTTTCGAAGACGCTGTCCGTTCGGTCCTCAACCCCAAGCCGATCAAGTCGAAGAGGAAGTGCACCATCCTATAGATTTCTGGAATTTCGCTCATCTTTCTTATCCCCTCTTCTGAGAAAAAAATTCAGACAACCAATTACGCCATGAAAAGGGAACAGCTTCTTTTGCATCCATAGGGGATTCCCAAAAATTTGCTCCTTCTCAAATTCCGCAACTTTCCGCACAACACGGTGCTCCTCCGCGCGAACAATCTTTGCAATGATCCCTCAGTTAATTTATGAAACTAATTATTCGTATTTTAAAGGAATAATACCTTGAAATTCACTATTTTCTGCCTTTTTGCCTTATTTATAAAAAATTCATTCACTTGACCAACTTCCCACCCGCCTTCCGAATTGCCCCATTGCCAAAATTCAACAAAAGCGCCTTTCCCCCACATTTCCGCACGCAATTCCCGATTTTGTATTTTGTTTTACGTTATATTTTTGTATTTTTATGATTTTACAATTTTACAATGCTGATTATTGTCGCTAGTCGACATCGTGTCTCCCCATGTTGCCTTATCTATTCGAATTATATTTTTAAGCTATGTTTTTGAACCATGTTTTTGCTGCCCCTGGAAATTGTATTGAAATAAACATATCGATTTTATTTCTTATGCACAGACCAAAAAATTATGGCACTGAATGCTTAGCCGGGGAAGGGGCGGGGCATGAATTTTTGGTTTTACGTCTAAGCCTTTTGTTAATACGAGGTGACCCAAAAATGGCATTTGGCCGCATTACATCCAATCGGTCCCAAATTTGGACCAGAGGTGTAACTGCTCATAAATAACGACGATGCTGAGTTATAGGCCGATTGTACAGGGTGTCCCAACAAAAAACACCCCCTCTTACTCGACTCAGAAGTATCGGATCGGAATGAAAGCTACACCATTCGAAAGCCCTTCCTACGCCGAGCTTGCAACAATATCCAAAACCGTGTTTTTATTCAAACAGACCCTTTTATAGAGCATTTAAAAACAATTTTGGCCCGGCCATGCATCTAATTAACGGCTACTTCCGGTCACTTGTTAGAAACTTCCTAGTTCCGGTACTCGAGAAACTCAAAATAGCGAGAAATCCAACCCCGAAAAACAGAAAAATCTTGCGAAGCCGCTTCCCAAAAGGGGCCTTTAACTAAAACATGATTTTGAAAATTGATTTTGAAGAATGACTCGTCGTTTCAAGGGCTATCGGATGACGTAACTATCATTTCGATCTGATATTTCTGGATCGAGTTAAAAGGGGAGTTTTTTCATTGGAGCACCCCTTAGAGCCATAAGCGATTAATGTGGGAAAATTTTCGCTCCAATAAATTCTGAACGCCCGTCCGTTTACAACGATTTCAAGCACAGATCACACCAAATTCAGGACAAGAAAAATATCGGTTACACGAGCAAATTATATACCCTTTCCGATAGTGTAGACCCATCCAATAAACTTATTTTCCGGCCTCAAAATAACAAGTGGACCCCGAACTACTTACACTAGAGGAATGACGTTTAATTTTGGAAATAGCCGGGTTATAGCGGAAAAAGTGCGGGGTAGCACAACCTCCACGGGCGATTAGCTTCCCGGGATTTGGACCCAACAATTTAAGCAGAAAATGATGCTTAATGTCATTTCATTGTATAGTAGGCCCGACTAGCTCGATTTTGCTGCATCAGAAAAATTGGCTGGACGACAGGTTATTTATAGATACCTATATATATATATATTATCATTAATTATACTATTCTTTGAAATATGAGACGCGAGGTGATAGCGATGATATTGGAGGGAATTATTGGTAAGTGTCTTTACAAAAAAGAAACAAATAAGCAGCAATTTTTGAAGACAATTAAAATAACTTTTCACACGTTTAATTAGAATTAATCTTTTAATTTAATGGATTTTCATTTTAATTCCCATTTTTTATTTTTTTATTTTTTACCTACTTTTACCTTGTTGTGATCTAAAGGAACGCAAAAGGTTTGGCTATGAATTCTGCGAGGAATGGCTTTGTGGTTTCCTCATGAATTTTGCGGCGCCGCGACACGCGACGCCTGCCTGTCTGCCCGCGAAGCGAGGATAATCCGCTACGCAATGGAATCCATGCATGCGCGTTGCGTGTCGCGGAACCGATAATGGCTAGTCATGCATTGCACATCCCTTTAATGCATATTTCCTTTCTTATAGAACCCTTTCCTGGTCCCATTTTAGCAACCACCGTAATGGCCTTCAACCTTTTCATGGTTATCGTCATTCTACGATTTCGAATTTTACGTCAAGACGTTTCGCTGTCACTACTGCTGTATCTGTTGATTTCTGGTGGGTGCAAAGGTGTTAATCAATTTCAAGTTTTGAATCCCAATAACCTGAAATATTTAGAAGGCCTATTTGCTGGGATGATGGTTGCAGCATGCGTTTCTCAGATTATCATTTATCAGACAGGGCTTGGTGGGTACGGTTTAAAACGGACCAGAAGCGAGCTAAAACCTACATCTGTCGCATTCTCTCTCGCTCTCTCGCTCTCTCTATCTTTCTGCCTCTCTGTCCGTCTCTGTGTATCTCTCTATCCCCTTATCTCTATCTCTCTATCGCCTTAGCTCTCTCTCGCTGTCTCTCTCGCTCTCTCCCTCCCTGCTCACTCTCTTGTAGCGTCTCGAAAATCAATCGAAATGTCCATAGATGTCGTTCGAAGTTGTCGACACCCAGTCACGGCCGGGGTCGATTTTCCCGCTTCCCAACCCCTTTAAACCTCTGCCTAGATACCGAAATCGTGCCCCAATCCAGGTGCCTTCGTACTATTTTCCCGCCCCTCATGATCTGGGCGAATCTCTTCATCCCCTACTGTGATGCCCTGATCGGCTTGGAGAAGTTGTTGTTCGTCGTCGCCCCCAGTTTCTACCGTACCCTGCATTCTCGCCATGTTCATCGATTTATGTGCTGTTAGTTGCGAAATTTGAATTCTGCAGCTTAGATCTAGGTCTTGTCACCGTAGTGACGATCACATCCATATGTTTCATCATCCATTGGTCAAAAGTTAATGACTATATGACGACTATGGTAAGAAAAGCGGGTATTCGGACGATTAAAGGGACTGACAAGACAGAGAGATATGGATTTTTCTTTTCTGGATTAGATTCTATATGGTGCGTCGGGTGTTCGTGTCGCGAACCTTGCAAAACAGAGAGCAAATCGATAGCGTGCTTTCTCATCCCTTTAAATTAGCTCCTGTAAGGAATCGCCAGAATCGACCCTCATTTTTCCACTAGGTCTCGACAGCGATGCATTAGTCGAAAAAACGCGAATTGAGTTGAATATTTCAATAGATGAAACTCATAGAAATTTGGAAGGACCCAGCGAAATTTGGTGCATCGCTTAACTGTCAAGACCTAGTCCAGGAAAGACGTTGATTCTCGCATTTCTCGGGCCGATTCAAGCGAGATTTTGCTTTTTAGGTCTGTTCGTCATCGGCGTATCCTAACGTTGTCCGGGCTACTTTTTCCACCAATAACCTCGTTGTACTAACGACAGGCGCGATTTGCTATATTCCAGTAATTCTGCAGATCCGAAAGGTGAGAAAACCGAATCTATGACAGATATCAAAATCAAAATATGAAGAAAAACCGCCGATTTAAGCGATTTTGTAGTCTTAAAACTGTTAAATCTGAAGCGGAACCGATCAGACAATATTTACAACGCTCTACGAATCATTCCAGTTTGTCTACGAAGCCCACACCAAGCAAAACACACAAAACGGACGTTTCTACGCCAGTTTTGCCTTGGCTGTAAAATGGACAGGTAAGTTACGACGACGTCAAGGCACGAAAAAATTGGGACTTGTCCGGGCTCCGCGGCCACGTTGCGCACCGCTAAAAGCTAAGGAAAACGTACGCGGCACCAGAACGCGAGACGCGACGCAACCGTTTTGATCCGGAGAGCCAAAATTTCTCTTTGGGCGAGCATCAAGCGCCTATTCGTTTTTTTTCAGGGCTTATAATCCTCGCCACCGTCATCTGTAACCTCATTCCGGAGTGGTGCCGATGGTTAAATGTAAGATTTTCTAGGAATTCAGACGTCTTATCGAAGTTTAAAGGGATGCCGACGGCTTAAGCAATCGGTTACGCGCTGGAAAGAAAATGTCTCTGCGCCTCTCCCCAGGGCGCGCTCTCTGCCCTGTTGGCTACTTGCCAATTTGTTGATGGGGGGGGGGATCGACACATGCCGTCGGCAGCCCTTTAACGGAGTTTTTTTTTTGTTTTCAGCTGGACATCTACAGTGGCTACGAATTCTACGTCTACGTCCTCTTCGCCGCCAAACCAATCTTCCACACCTTTGTCGTTGGACTCGGGAATCGGGATTTACGGAAGAAGATTAGATCGTTGATTTCTGGGATTTTACCCCGATCCAAAACTTCGACAATAAGTTATTGATTGAGCGTTTGGCGACTTGCCAGAGCTGTTTTTCAAAATAAATAGATTTTAGTAGATTGTTTTCAAAAAACGCACCTAACTACCTCCCACTTTTCACTCCAATTTATCTTCTTGGATCGTTTTTAGGCGCAAAATGCATAAAATTAAACTAAAGAAATTTACTCCTTTTTGAAAAACACAGAAATTGGAGAGGTGTTCGGTATATTTAAATAACATCGTAAACTATTTGACTAATGTTTCGTTCGCTCGTCCCGAAACAAACTGATTAAACGCAAAATTAAACCAAATATAGTTAATTCTAAATATTAAGAAACACATGAGCGGAATTAGACAAATTTTTATATCTAAATTTTGTTAACTCAAAGATATTCCTGGAGAACGCGAATCGGATGAAAACTTCGGAGAACCCCCGCTAAATGTCACCCTATCCCCCCTTTCTGTCCCCTCTCTCAATTCTCAGTATCTCTCGCCCGGCACATTGCCAGTTTCCCCCCTTCCCCCTTGTTTTACCCGCCCTCATCATTTCAGGCCATCAATTGGATTTATAAAAACGCTAATAAGATTCTTAACGTCATTGGTTGTTTTAGGGCGTTGTCAGAGCCGTTTTATTCGGGTTCTTGCGTCAATTTTGTTAGCTCTTGACTTGAATAGCTGAGATCTAGAGAATTTGATTGCGCAAAGCTAGTGTTTTCAAAGAAAAACTACAAAAACGAGGCAAGCTAGCAGGGATTCTTGTGGAATTTAGTTCCATACAGTCCAATCTATCTAAAAGCACGTTGAAAAGTCGCAATCCTCGTGAATTACCTAGCGTTATTGTTTGAAAAGGCCTAGGGTGGATCACATTATTTTGGCATGGACTTTCAAGGCGAGCTAGCAGAGACCATTTGAGTGAAAATAAGGAAGATTCATAGTGTGGCTTGCTGTAAATTCAAACGAACAATAGACCCGAAAGAAAGCGGAAACCTCCTGATTTCCATAACGTCACTGGATGGCTGAACCTAGGATACAGCGTCTTAATGTTTATGATGTGAGGGCAAGCTAGCAGAGACAATTTGTGGAAAGAAAGGGTGATTTCCATACCTTTTGGCAATGCCAGACCAAAGCCATGAGAATGCCAAAAGCGTGTGAATAACCTAGCGTCACTGTTTGGAGCTTCCGTCAACGGCAAAAATGTTTTCTCTGGGAAAGCTAGCAGATACCTTTTAGGAACTCTTCAGCATATTGTGTAAAAAAGTCATAAGAACGTGGTCAAGCCTCCAAATTACCTATCGTAATTGGTTTGATCAGCGAGCGATTGGCTGGCCGAATTCCAAGGTTTGGGGGTTTTGAAGCTCTCGGGGCAAACTAGCAGGGGGCTTTTGAGGAAATTGTAATGCGTCTTGTCTATTGTTTTTTTAACAGTAGCAGTTTAATAAAAATAGTTCTGGGTGTAAATATTTGCTGTTGATCCCCGAAAAGGAGGCCTGTTTTTCAGATTCTGATGCTCCACATCCGTTTTTCTCAAATATCAGTTCTCAAGATACCTTCTTTCTCTCCGAATTTCCTTATTCTTTTTATACATTTTATAAAGCTTCTAAACTACTAAAATTTTTAGATGCTACTCTATTAAACGTGAAAGCCGTATCACTAAAAAAGGGAAGACATGGAGGGCTTCACGCCGAGGACGGCCGCCTCGGCACCTGGCGCCTTGCTGAAGGACACGGATTTGGTGAGTAGTATTCAGAATAAAACAATTTATTGTTTTTAGTGATTTTGATGAGTGTTTTCTTAATTTATAGGATGCAATTAGGTTTTCCCCATCTTTTCTGGCGGTCGAAACGCGCAATTTTTAGGTGAACTGGCTGGAGAAGAAGCTCGGGGACTCTGAAGAATGGGGAGGACGAAATGCAGCCTCATTCCTCAGCAAGGAGATGATCGAGGAGTTGGAGACGTGCTTTCAGGTAACGTAGCTGAGCTTGAGCTTGAGCTTTCAGGTATGATAGCTGGGTTTTTGAGTGAGCTAGCAATCATTAGACTGAGAAAGAGCGAGAGAGCAAGAGCGATAAAAAGAAAAAGAGAGTGATAGTGAGATAGAGTGAGACTGAGATAATGAGAGAGAAGGAGAGGAGAGCTACAGAGCGTGAGAGCATGAGCTATCGAGCAAGTGAAGGATAGAGAGAGAGCGAGGGAAGGCGAAAGAGAGAGATAGCGCGAGAGAGTGAGAGAGAGAGAGAAAAGTGAGTGAGTGATCGGGTGAGAGGGATTGATTAATCTGATGTGTCATATCAAACCCAGACCGTTGTGTAAAAAATACCTCCCGTAACAGAGGAGACCAGGATGTTTTGAATTGTCGGTCGTTAGCTAGTCGGGGGAGCTGAAAAATGAATACGAATCTTTCACACAATCCGTTTTCTTCCGGACTATCAGATTGATCTGGTCGACTTGCTGCAATTTTGGCCCAATTCCAAATTTTCGAAATGTTTTGAGCTTCGGAATTATGGAAGAAGAATTGATGATGAATTGTGGGGTAGGGAATGGCCCACAAAACCGGTTTAAGATCCCTAGATTGTGCTTTTTGAAGGGCTAAAACGTGTAAAGAAATCGACGCTTTTGATCGGCTAGGTATCGACAACTACGCGTAGCGCCAAAAGACACGATTTGGCGTATTCTCGGATTCCCCTACCGTTGCGTCTATAAAAATAAAAAGCAGCCAAAAAGCTCGTTTTTAAAAATCAAAATTTTGCGCAGATAATGCTGACGTCGCCTAGTTTTGGGGTGTTGAATAAAAACTTGATCGACCCGATACCGGGTCTCGGCACGTAGCCAATAAAGTTCGCCGGCGGAATTAGCTGTTTTATTCCCCCCGAGCGCACCTACGGAATTAAATCTAGGAGTTTCCCGGGCTGGCGATGAGTTCACAAGCCTAAATCCTTTACTAATGCGCCTAAAACTGCTAGTTATACTAAAAAATCCTACCTTATATAATTTTGGCGTGTATCTTTGTGTGTGTGTGTGGATGTCAGTTTCGAGACCCGATTTGAGGGCCTTCCCGTGTCCAAAACGTACCAATTCTCCGTCACTTGGGGGAATCGACCCTTCTGTTTCCGATCGCGTGTTCAGAATTTCGATAAAATACAAGTTTACAAAGTTAAAGCCGGTCTTACTCATTTTTGAGGTCCCTAAGGGCTAATTTGCATAATGTGAAAATATACAAATTTCCTGATTCTTGCAAGTTGCACGCGCGCGTGTGGTCGGACGGGGGAAGGGGGTCCGAAGGACCCAAGCTATCAGAATGGGAAATTGCTCATGCAAAGACCACATTCCAGCGCCCAAGGCCCGCGAAGCGGGTTTTGGGCGCTGGTTACTTTAATAACTATATTGATATTTTTAGCGCCTCGAGACGAACATCAAGGTGAAGCTGCTAACGGCAATTCTTCACGTGCAGCCGAGGTTGATGGCAAATGTGGGGTTTTAGTGTGGTTTTTGTCCTAGATACCATTTTCTAACTATTGACAATATCGTAGCAAAGGCAATTTGGTTTATTTAACTTTTTAAGGCCGTTTTTAGTGGAAACAAGAAATGTGCCAGCTGATCTACTTGGGACATCGGGATCCGGACGATTGGGTTGAGGCAATTGCCGAGCTGATCAAGTGGGTCTATTCTGATCAAGTAATCCGTTAATATTAGTAATTAGGCTTTAAAAAAAGTAGCAACTGGTTTTATGATGTTTTAATCGACTTTAAATAATCCTTCGCCTTCAAATACACCTTTAAAACAAGGCAGAGAAAGGCTCTAAACGCATAAACTTGCGTAAAATCATCGAATTTACAAGTTACATAGCAGAAAACGCGTTTAAAACTCATTTACAACGTATATTAATGTGTTTTCCAGATTAAGTTAAGCCAAAATGGTAACATATCATCTTAAAGTTGTTTAATTACAGAGATCTCCCAAATACGGGCCGTATCACCTTTGAAGCACCCGCTTCCGGTGAGGGCCACTATTCCACTACACTACAAGAGCTGAAAAATATTAGTAAGTTGTAAGAAAATGTATTTTTTTGGACAATTTACTCGGAATAGAAGTTTGTTTTTACATCCAAACATTTTTTAGTGAAACGCCATGCGCAGGCCGGCGATCTCCGATTATTACCTCCAAGCTCACGGATCGTCTCGGAAACCGCGTTAAAAGTTGGTAGAATTTAATAAAAGGATAATGTAAAATGTAATGTATAAATCAATTTTAAAGTTTATAATTTTATTGAATGCTTTTAGCGCCTATTATTTCCTGATTTTCCAGCAACAATTCGGCGTCGGCGAGCTGGAGCGCGAGAAGCACTTTACGCTGAAGCGGAAGCCAAAATCACATTTGTTGAAAATCGAGATGTTGAAGCGTGGGTAATTTTTGCAAAAGTTTTTGGTCTTTTTAACCATTTTAAAGCAACTAGAGTAGAAAATTTGACCAAAATCAAGCTAGATGTCTTTACAGCCGGAAAAAAAAACTAAAAATTCACGGATTTTATAGCTCAAAGCTATAAATTTGCATTTTTTGACAAGTTTTTGATGCATGTAGTTCTTGAAGACAGAGCTTTAAACGGCTACGACATGTAAATCATGGCTAAAACTTATTTTAGAAGCCGAAGCCGCCGCCAACCCGGCGGCCAAATCAAAACTCGGCTCCGTCCACAGCCTCCCCATTTGCAAGGTCCGATCGACCGCGAGGATAGGACGAGAAGACAGTGGGTTTTCAATCTAGGTTTTTGACTATGAATTTGACTTAAATGGCCCTTTAAACTTAAAAACACCTAATTTTTCAGTCCCAATGCGTGGAATGGTGCAAAACACGTGCAAACTCTCCGCCGGCTTTTCCAACGAGCCCAAGAAGTTCCAGCGGCCCGCGTTGAAACGGTGAGTGGGTTTCGACTTTTAAAGGGCCGAGAAAGATATCTCTATGCAGTGATGGGCATGGCATTTCATAAGTATCTGAGCGCGCTCGCGACACGCAACGCGCCTCTACGCTACACGCAACATGCCTCTGCCTCATGCGACGCGCAACGCGACTGCCATACGGAGCACGCGACGCGCTTCCGAGTCAAGAGACGCGACGCCGCTGCCATATGAGACTCGCCAGGAGAAGTATCGCGACCTGCGGTGCGTCTGCCAGCAGGGACACGTGACGCGTCTCCGATGTGCGGCCGCAAGGCTCTTCGACTCATGATACGCAACGCATCTGCCACATGCGACACACAATGCGCTCACGGCTTACGACACATAACGCGAACAAAAGACATACGAGCGCGACATGCAACGCACGCATTCATGAAATGTAATAGATTACGTCATTGAACGTCGCAAGTCGGAAGGGTCTTTTCGCGTTTGAGAAAACGTTGCAAAATCCACCATCATACACTGTCAGCCCCTTTACGGCCTTCTAAAACCTAAACAAACAATCGCAACAACCACGTGCTTTTCAGAGAAGGCGGCGCAAAACTGCTCGACATCAACGAAATCCCGCAAGCGTTGAAGAAGCGGAAATGCGACGTTCTGGCGGAGGAGCGGAAGCGGAAAGCTGAGGAGAAAGAGGAAGCCAAGAAGCAGGAACGAGCATTGAGGGTATGGAATTCATGGTTCGGATGGTTGATCCATGTATTAGGAAGCCAAGCAGGAGGAGATGCGGAAAAAGCGGGAAGAAGAGAGATTGGAGGCGGAGAAGAGACGCCAGGAGAAGATAGCCCAATCGAAGGCCAAGGCCAATAAGGTATGGGCTTGGGATTAACTTTTCAAGATCGTATCTAACGTATGGACGATTTTAAAGGAACTAGAATGTATGAAAATCGATCCGTATGAAAATCGTAGGAAATCGTATGAAAGCTGGGTCTCAATCGCTACGAGCGCGCGCAGAGTCGCAGGCAATTTTTTTTGTAATTTTTGACATATTGAGTATACTTTAAGGCAGCGACATGCGTCGACACTAAAAACACAATCGAAACGCTGTGCTTTTTGGTGTGGAACGTATATCTCAAAACCTAGCCAATTAAACGGATCGATTCTCGTGTTTCTGACGCTTTAAAGAACAGTTTTAGTGGCATTTAACTTTGATTCAACGATGGATTCATTGGTTTAATTTACGACTATTATAAAACGCTACTAAAAATATTTAACGTTCTGTTCAGGTGGTTCGAAACGATTCGGTGACCTCGCAGGCGTCGCTGGATGAGACCATTGAGGTATGGCTGTAGCTAAAAAAATGAAGAAAAAACATTCTAAAAAAGCTTAAAAATTAAAAATATGTAAAAACGTTAGACTTGAAAAGTAAATATCTAAAGGGGTGAAATTTAAAAATTTAACAAAAGTCGATATTTCTGCGATCGTTAGTTCTGAAATCAATTTCCCCTAAATCGGTAAAAGCCCATTAAAAAAATCTAAATACCCATTTTTCAGGCCGTCATCAAATCCCCTCCCCCACCGCCAAAACCAACACCCAAAGTGTCTGTTGAACCGGGCCCAATCCCCAGATCAATTGTAAGTCTCCAAAGTTTCCAGCTATACCTTCTTTTAGTTCGACAAAGCCATCCAAAACGAGACGGAAAAAGCAGTGGGATCCCTCACACCAGACTCTCCGCATGGTGGACTGTTTCAGGTATCCCCTTATATATATAAAAAAAAATGAGTTTGTGTGTGTATGTGCATTTGCATGCAACTTCCGTCAGGGTGTCCGGAGGATATCTCAAGGGGGGAAGGGTATTAGGCTACCGCCTAACTTGACGACGTTACGGACGTTAAGGACGTTACGTTACGGTCGGGGACGTTACGCACCTAATGACGCATCATACGTAGCCTAACGCCATTCCCCTCTTGAGATATCCTCCGGACACGGTGACCGAAGTTGCATTCAAATGCACACACACACACAGGAACTATTTTTTTTATATATAGTAGGATATGATACGACATTGGGAGCGTGATCGTCTGTAGATGACTGCATGCATATCAGATTTTGCAAATTATGCTATTTTCGACATTAAAAATCACTTTTTGTTAAAAAATCGGGCAGTCTGTTTGTTAGGATAAAATTAGCTATAACGGCGGAGAGGGAGCATTTTTCATTATTTCTCATCGAAATTCGGTCGAATTATGCAATGTGCAGGATGTCATGGGCTCAGACGGAGCCAGGAAAACTTAAAAAACACGAATTTTCTAAATTTTAGCCCATTGCAAGTACTTCTACGGAACGAAAGGTGGCGCCGCAGCCCTCGCCACTACTCTCCCCGGCTTCATCGGCTTCTCCCATGCAGGTCAGAACAGTTTAGAGCGAATAGTTATGGGTTCTTTTGCATTATCAGGGTGTTTTAAGTCCAGGAAAGCCTCGTAATATCTATCAAATATTTTAGTAGAGTTTATACAAAAAGGTAAATTCAATCGAAAAGCAAACAAATTTACGAGAAAAATTTTTCGGCGACATTTTTCGCCAAAAATTTATATTTTGTACTTTTTAACCAAACCTTATACAGTTTTTAAGTTCACAGGAGTAAGAAAACAGTTTACAAAAATTAAACACTTTCCTTTATTAGAAAATTAATATTAGGAGAATCAGATTCTCAGAAAAAAAAATAGGTTCCTTTTCGAGTCGGAAAGCCGAACGGACCATTTATGGATTAGAAAGCTTGCGAGTCCCTTTAAAGAGGTTTGGAAGGGCCAGGTTTCCCTAACCCTTTCACTTGGTCTCGACAGCTACCAGTGGCGCCAAAACACTCGTACAAAGATGTTTTTATCGCCTGGGAAAACTTCGGTTGACGCAAAATGTTGTGATTCTTGACGTCTTGTGGCGCAGCGCGTAGCTGTCGAGACCCAGTCGGTAGCAAGGGTCGATTTTGTGCTTTCTGGTCGATTCAAAAAGGATGGGCTTTAGTCACCTTCCTACAATACTGGCGGTCTATTCGCTTCTGTCGAACCGACGCCACCGCCTCCACAACAAACCAGGCCGGCCCCGAAAAACCCGGTGGACGAGGTGGGCTTCAAAAACTTCAAAAACTCGAACTTTGGGCTTAAACTTTGATCTCTAACCACTTAATTAGTGATCGAAACATCGAAAAATTGTGAAAAACCTTTTTAGCGCATCTACGGTATCCTGAACCAGGTCCCAAGGCAGCCCGCGCCCGAGTCACAGGTATTTTTGTAAATTTTAACAGTTCAAATGGAGCCTTTCGCTTTATTAAAGTATTTAATATTTATATATGCAAGATCGCTCTTATATATAATAAATGAAAGCATGATATTTCTAGCCTGAAAACGAGATCACCTCCCACCTCTTCCAACCCATCCAGCAACAAGTCAGAGAGCCGCAACAACCCGCCCAGATTTCGCAGGTTAGAGGTTATTTTGGATACTGTAATTTAAAAAGATATAAAATACCTAAAAATACTATCAAAAATTATATAAATAACATTAAATATACAAAATATTTTTCCAAATCCACAGTGCACCCCAAAAATTTTATTTTAGCAGCGCAGCTCCTCCGGAGAACTTCCGGCCTTCCGCCTGTCTCATATGAACCAACCGCCACGACAAGGGCTTCTAAACGCGCAAGGACAGGTGAGAATTCTATACCTAATAACCTTACCTGAGAACCAATACCTGTAAAATGTTTCCGACGACTTTATTTTAGCCGATCCGTGTCCTCGTCCAACAGGCCCCGCTCCGACAAGTCCAAGCAGTTCCGGTGCAGCAAGTCGTTCAGCAACAACAGCCTCAACAGCACCAGCAACAACAACAACAGCAGCAACAAGTTCAGCAACAGCCGCAGCCCCGAATGTTCCAGACCATTCAGCAACAAACAGCGCCGAATGGACAGACGATATACGTTAGAAGAACGGTGGGTAGATGCTCAGGGTTTCTTTCTTCGCACTCTTTCTCTCTCTCTCATTCTATCTCTCGCTCTCTAGGTATCTCTCCCTCCCTCTGACTCTCTTTCTCACACACAATGATCTCTCTTACTCTCGCTCGCTAGTTCTCTTTCGATCTCTTTCTCACTCACTCTCTCTCTCTCTCTGCCCAATCTGTTCTTCTTCAGGTCCCTGTTCAGCAACAACCTGGAGGACAAATTCAAGCCCAACAGCCCCAACAGCAACAACCCCAATTCCTCCGCCAAGCTGTGCAACGCCAGCCCGAGCAACCGCCCATGGATAAGGTATCGGTTTTTAGAGATTAAGGCGGTTAGGGTATCCTCCAAACAGCCTTGCATTAATGGAAAATATTTAAAACTTCTAGACCGAACTTGTCCGACGTCAATGCGAGGAAATGCTGCGCACCGCCAACTCCCTCGATGCGAAGAGCCGAAAAATTGTGGTCGACTTCATGTGCGGGAATAAAGGTTTGTAAATAACGAAATCATTGGGATTTTGGGATTGCTGTAGGCTCTATCTGGATTACTGTAGGAGTTTAATGAGCGTATTTTCAGTCAACCCACGCCCTGACATTGGCCAGGTCCTGACCATCAAGCTGTCGGAAAATATCGAAGACGGCGTGATGAATGGGATGCAGGCAAAATGGAGGGCTGAGACGTTCTTCCAGGTATGTATTTAGCTCTCTCTCGCTCAAGGGCGCTTTCTCTTGCTCTCTCACTACATCTCTCTCACTAGATCTCTCTCTCTCTCTCTATCGCTCTCGGTCTCTCTCGGTCTCTCTCGGTCTCTCTCGGTCTCTTCTCGGTCTCTCTCGGTCTCTCTCGGTCTCTCTCGGTCTCTCTCGGTCTCTATCGGTCTCTCTCGGTCTCACTCGGTCTCGCTCGGTCTCTCTCGGTCTTCTCGGTCTCTCTCGGTCTCTCTCGGTCTCTCGCTCTTTTACTCACACTCTTTCATTTATTAGCTCGCGCTTTCTTCTGTCTCTCTCTCTCGCTCCCTCTCTCTCGATCTCTCCCTCTCTCATCCTATCTCCCGCATAGACCGCCGTTTCAGATGGACTTTTCCACGGGTGAATGGAAACGGTTGCGAAAATGCAAATTGTTGACGAACGCCGAGTTGGAGCAGGTAATAGTGATTTAGCAGATGAATCGAAATTTAATAACCTTTAAATATTAGCCATTTGCCCATGTATAACTTAATTAGCATAACTTTTTAGCTGGGCTACTCCGTTCCGCAACAGCAACAACAAGCCCCCAATATGTACCAAGCTTTTTAAAGAGGACCAGTCTCTCTCACTTTCGCTCGCTCTCTCTCGCTCTCTCTCTCTCTCTCTCTCTCCTTTCTACGCTGTATTTTTCATGCAAATTTTCCTTTTTTTTCGAAAATTGCCACCCACCAGCCTCACACAAACACCAAAATATACCTCGCTCGCTGCCCCCCTATTTGCCGTAATGACCGTATACCGTATCTCATTCATGCATTTCTGCATTTCTAAATAGTTTTGCTAATTTGAATTACCTGCAGAAATATACTTTAGAACGCCCCGCTTTAATGCACCATTTCAGAATCCATTTTTCTGATTTTTTAACATTGGTAAAGGTATCAATAATTCTTTCAGCCGTCCACGTTGTGATTTTCCGCGTCGATACGTGTGTTATAGTGGCGTAATGGGATAAATCATAGTTTTTAAATGATTTCTAATTTAATTAAGTGCATTTTAAATAGTTTTCGATTTTTCAAACTTTATTCTACCAACTACCGTAGCAAAAAAATACAAATGTTGTCTTGCGTGAGCGATATACGACTACAAACTACAGGACGGGAGCGTATCGAAACAGTAATGGCACACTCATAATTTAGGCGATAATTACAGGGAAAATAAGGCATCGTATTCTTCGTAAGAAGGCATATTCGCTTTACCAGACATTAAAAAAGCATAAAATCCGGATAAAAATTGAATTAAGCGAGCAAATTGACCATCGGCGGCAAATGGTCGTGCTTGACGTTCTTGCGGTTGATCGAGAAGTTGCGCTTGATTTCCTAAAGAGAATACAATTTTTCAAATAGAAGCGGTATATTCAAAAAGATTCCAGGCAAATATTTGAAATCTACGCAAAATTCACTCTAGAATAGGTTTTGAAAACGTTGAATTTGACCCAAAAATGGCTTGAAAACGGCAAATTTTTAGCATTCCAATTGACTACGACATGAAATCTAGTGCCGTACGGTAAAATACGGTAAATTATTAAAAATGTTTTAAAAGCGCCAAAATTCTATGCTTTATTTTGAGATCTACGCAAAATTAGGTGTAAAATAAGCTTTGAAAGCCCCTGAATCCGGTCAAAATGGACCGAAAACTGCTAATCTATCCCCGCGAAACCGCTTACGCCATGAAAACCGTCAATGGTGCGTCTTTTGGCCAATCACGTAATGCTCAAAACTATAGCAATGAAGCTATTAAAACCCCCTTACCGTATCGGTGGACTCGAAGAATTGACGGCGCTGCGACAGCGGAACCAGATCGGTCAGCACGTGGGTCTCGGCGCGGACCTGACGTCATGTATTTCACTTAATGGGATAGGTCATACCTTGTACTCGGTGACAACGGGCTCTTCAAAAGCCGGGCTCATCGGCTTCTGGTGGTGCTCAACGTGGTGCTCGTGGTGCTCATGGTACTGATGGTCGGCATGGCCATTCTGGTGGTTGACAGCGCTGTTGGTGAGTGTGGCCTGCGAGTCGACCGACGAGCGTTTGCTCGATTTGGCGGTGTTGGTCTGAAGCGATCATCATGCTGTTAATGGCGCGAGAGGAGTGTTGTGTAACGGACGCGTCGCGTGCAACGGTCAGTGACTGATCAGTTACAGAGTTCTGCGCCTAGAGGTCTGCAGCCGTGTCCGATTTTTATGATTTAGGTATTTATCGAAAGCTCTCGAAATGGCGAGAAAACGAGCAGTTTTCATTTTCTAGACCAAGTGATTTAGCTGTACATTTTTATCACGGAAAACTGTGAAAAGAGCTGATTTCTGCTGATCCAGTGCCTCTCCTCGCTTTCTAACTTTTATTGATATTTTTGCGAAACGGGTGGGTTTTCTGATGTTTTTCTGACGATGGGGGTTTTTACAAAAAAAACGCAATTTAGAGATGACAGCCTTCTGTAAGCCGTTTGCGAAAACACAGCTTGAATACCGCTTAAACTGAGTTTTACCAAAAAGCCTGTCCTTTTAGTGGGAAAATGCCGAAACTCGAGCACAAAGTTCCGAGATTACGGAAATCGGAGTAACGTGCTGGACTGGCCTTTTCTAAAACTTCCGATACAAAACCTATATCCTAAAAATCCGACATGAGTTCGGCCGGCTAGAGAGGGAGATTTTTTTGGGACGCCCGGTACGGTCAGAGCCAGCTGTTGCGGTTTTTGGATGCGCGTCACGGATGCGCGCCTTTTTTACCCACCTGGCTCCTACGGCTTCCATGGCTGTGATGGCTGGCCTGGCTGCCATGGTGGCTTCCATGGTGACTGTGGTGGTGGCTATGATGGCTGTGGTGACTCGGCTGGTGCGATTGGTGGGTGTGATGGGACTGCTGGGTATGATGGCTGTGATGGCTGCCTCCATGGCTGACGACAGTTCCATTGCCCTGATGGCTACGGACGGCCGAGTGAGCGACGCTTCCGGCGACGCTGCCGACCTTCGGCGTTGGCGGCAGACTGCGAAGACAGGCGAGGCACTGAAGGTACGTGGTTGTGTTGGGTTTTACTTGACGTATAGAAAGCACCAACTCGCACGTACAGAGACGCTGCGCGTAGCTAACCCCCCGCACGGACGCGTGACTACTTTGACCTACGCACAATATTCCGCAGCGAGCGGGCTTAGGACCCCTGAAGTCTGAAGTCCTCTGCCTTAGTTTATTCTTATCCGTCGTACGCGCAGCACGCACAGACTGGCACTTACAGAGAAGCAGCGCGTAGCCAAGCAATGACAACGCGTGACTACTATCTACCTACACATCGTGTGCGTCTGTGGCCTTTCGCTCGACAGGCCTGTAATTTAGTCTGGTGTCATCTCTAGCAACTCTGCGCGCGTGAGGCACAGGCATGTACGTACAGACAAACAGCAATGATAACTCATGGCTACATCGGCCTAATCACAAGGTGCTTGCGTGGGCTTCGGAGCCCATGAAGCCTGCCGTTTTCTAAGCTGGATCTTGGCTTTCCTAGCTCTAAGCTTCATCCGCACAGTTTTGACGTACAGAGCAACCGCTCGTAGCTAAGACACGACAACGGGCGGCGTCTTTGTAAGTTCTCACTCTGTGCTAAAGAATTTAGCAATCTACATAATTTTCGACTTGTTGATTGCCGTTTGACGACCTACCTTCTTGTGATGATGGTGCTGGGACTGCTGGGAAACGGACGAGTTGACCGACACTGAGGTGGCATCAGCTAGAATCAAGGCGGCGTTAGAGGTTGGGTTCAAGCTTACAAAGAACACTCTCGCGACGCTCGGCATGGGTGCGGACGGCGGCGACTGGCTCGTGAACCTCATCGTAGTCGGGCTCAGGGACTGGTGGCGGCACGTGGGTCCTGGGGGCCGGCACAATTACGTGAGACTTTTGGCCGGGTTGGTCGATTTGCTAAAAATAAGAATCGTAGAATTTTCTGGCGTCGCGTACAGTGATGCGTGCATAGGAGCCAAACGTAGCGATCTGGTGAGAACGCTTGACTCCTATACACGCTGTTAAACCGCGCGTTTCGAACAGTTTTGAAAGCGCCAATGTCCGCGATCCTTTTATAGTGAGCAGAAGGTTCAGCATTGGACTCAAGGTATCGGGTGGTAGCGATTAGTGTACGACCTAACGTGCTGATGACAAAATTACTCTGAAGGTATCGTGTGGTACCAATTAACACCTCGTCAAGTCTTACCTGAACAAACTGACGAACGCTCTTGACAACGCGGAGCGACTGGAATCGATCGTTGTATGCGGGTGAGGTGACCGGGGTATGGGTGAGGACCGGGCCATCGTGATGTCCGACTTCGACGGTAAGAGAGTGGAGTACTGCTGAAAGCTAGTGATTACAAAATCCTCGAGTTCACACGGATATCTCAACCCGCAAAATCTCAGCGATCTACCTGGGGTCTTCAACTCCTCGTGTTCGTGGATCTGTTGGAGAGTCGACGTGCGAGACTTGATACCATGCTTCAGAGCGGGTGCCGATCTGAAAAAGTGATTCGTTATTCCAGAACTTGCATGAACTTGTCGACAAACTCGAAAAATGACTCACTGCTTGGAGCGCTGGCTGACGACGCTTCCGGTGGCGGTGGAAGCGGAAACGGCGCTCTTGGCCTGAAATGTGGGCATAGGAAAAGGTCAGTAGCCGCTAGCTAGGTTAGCCTGAACATTAGCTTGAAGGTCGCAGCAACAATCTGACGTAAGCATACCTGCGAGTGCTTAGAAGCGCACGACGAAGCCGAAACAGCGCTCTTCGCCTGAGATTGCGCATGGCTGCTGGCACAGGTCGAGGCGGAGACGTTCGAGGCGTTTGTTGATGCACGGGATTTGCTCTGGATCGTCGACTAAAGCGCACGTTTAGTAACGCTACAACCCAACTTACAGTAGCGTGAGAGTGCAGGGCCTTGTCGAGGTTGCCGAGGGTACGGGCGTACTCCTGAAAATGCACATTTAGCTAAGCGTTAGCGCGTAGAGTCTACGTAACACCTGAAAAACTCAAGTCTCGGCGTAAATTTTCCGACTCACGTCATCAGTATCCTCGTGGTGGAAGTTACGGTTTTCCCAGCGTCCACGCAGCGTGTTGACGCCCTCCTTCAGGACGAAGTGATCGCCGAGGGGTAGGTGCTAGAAACGGCGCGTCATTTTTGAAGGTGGCAACTTACATATTCCTTCTTGCCGCGAAGCGGACGTTTGACGTGGACGAAGCCGTCGGAGCACACCGAATCATAGTGCTGAAAATTTTCACGATATGGGTAATAGGAAGTCGATGAAATATGTAATCCAAAAACTGATACCTCGCGGGCCTTCGGCTGATGCTGAGGAAGAGCCGGCTGCTCGTGGTGATGCTCGTGGTGATCGTGATCATGATGGTGCTCGTGGTGGCCATGATGGTGTTCATGGTGATGATGATGGTGATCGTGTTCGTGTTGGTGGCCATCATGAACGTGATCATACACGGGTTCATCGTGATGATCATCGTGGTGCACCTCATCGTAGGCATTGTAGTGGTGGTCTTCCTGGTGTAGGTCGTGGTGGGCGTCATGATGATGGTGGTGTTGATCAAAGTGTTGCTGTTCCTAAGGTTTGTCGTTTTTTAAGACAAGAGAGAGAGTGAAGAAGAGCGGGTCGAAGAAGAGAGGGCGAGATAGACAGAGCGAGAAAGGGGGCTAGAGAGCGTGAGGGTCAGAGATAGAGTGAGAAAGAGATAGAGCGAGGGCGAGAGAGCGGGAGAGAGAGGGAGAGAGACGCCTACCCTGGCCAAAGTGTGCAGAACATCATCAGCACGCACAGAACGCAACGGCTCTGTCACACGAGGTTGATCGTAGAGATTCGGAATCAAAGCGATCGAGCTGACCGTCGAGAATTGGCCCTAAAAAATACAAACTTAGGACGTATTTTTATAACTACGGTACCTTCGACATGTTCCTCGGTCGCTGATGTCCTCCCGGAAGTTGTGGCTGGGGCGGCAACGGTCCGGTGATGACTGGAGCGGCGTTGTGGCTAAAACCAAATTTCAATAAATTTATAGGTACGGTTTTTAATAAAATTAAAAATATTTGTCAATAATTGGTCGTTCGTTTCCCCCGTGTTCGGTTTTTGGAGGGTTTCCACGGTACACGCCGGTACTTATCTCAGCGTCTCCAGTCGTGGCAACTTTTCGCGGGCCCCCTCCTCTCTGACTTCTGGGCGCCCCAGCACACACACAAAAAAGTGTTATCTGGTAGCGCCGTGCCGGGAAAAACGTCATCCCGGTTTTGATCGATGTGAATTGCGAAAAGTAAGCTAATATTCGGAATTTTTTTTTAAAAAGGAATTTTTGTTTTGGGATTTTGCAATCGAACTGAGTTCACTAGCCCTTGCCCACTCACTCGCTCTCTCTCTCTCTCTCCCTCTCTCTCTCTCTCTACATAAATACCTCTGATAAGTAGCGGTCGAGCTCTCTGAAGCGGCAACGGAAGACGCGGTGTCGCGGCGTGGAGGCAGAGCTCCATGGCCAATCCGGATCTGCTGCGATCCATCTGCCGATCGGTGTAGGAAAGCCCCAGTCATCGGACCGCGATTCTGGTGACCAGAAACGCCGGTCAGATGGGAGGAGGTGGCGGAGGAGACGCTTCTAAAAAGATGCTGAGGTAATGGACCTATTCAAGAATAACGAATAAGTATCGCGGAATTACGGTTAAAGAAGACGCACCCGTGCAAGTAGCTCGGATAGTCGTGCGAGTCACGTTTCGTCAGAACATCACGCAGCGGGAGATCGCGGGCTGGCGGAATTCCGTCGTGAGAGGTGAGGGTACCTTCGTCGTCTTCGGTGTGGTGCTTCTGAAAGATAGAAGGTTAGCGCGAAATAAGGAGAGAGGGTGAGACGGGGAAGAGAAAGAGAGAGCGAGAGAGATAGGGAGATAGCGAGAGAGAGATAGAGAGAGAGAAACTGAGTGAAAGACAGAGACCAACCTCTCCAAAAACAGCTTGCTCATAGCCAGAATTCCTGGAGGACGAGCTTGAAAATCGACGCGGCTCCCACTCAGGCTCCGCTGGAGGTTCACGAGGGTGGGAGAGCTAAATTTTTAGGCTTTTCAAATCATACGAAAAATTAACTGACCTCCACGGCGGCAAAAGCGGCTGCGGTTTCCGGTAATTGATGAACGGGAGGGGGCTCAACGTAGCCGTGTTCGGAATGGTGGGCCGAGTGGTAGACGATCGGCTCCTGGTGAGCGTGGTCCTGGAGAGGGTATGTATGTTAAAAAAATGATTAAAGGAACGGGCAAGGCATGCCTCTGGATTTCCGAAAAGTTTTGCCGCCCCGCAGCACGCGACGCGCACGCAATCATTCCGGTAGTTGCTAGACTAAAAACAAAAAGCTGCAAGCAAGGCAAGCTTTTCGTGAGGTGTACGCAGGCAAAAATCGACAGATTTTACCAAACAGGTTGTACGGAACACACAAAACGCGTGCACCATGCGGCGCGCGCGTTGCGTGTCGCATGCGACGAAAAACCCAGATGAATTCATTGCCAACACATGCTTTGTCCATGCCTTTAAAAGCTGATGTTTACAGGATCCGATCTAGATTTATCAAAATTCCGATGCTAACCTCGTGGTGGAGCGAGTGATGGTCTTCGGATTCGTGGGATAGGGTCGAGGAAGCACTCTAAAATAATGAAAACCAGTTATGCAAACAAAGCTATTGAAAAGACGGAAGGTATCCAAAAAGCCCACGTCGTCCTCGATAGCCCGGGTCTGCATGGCCTGTTGCAGCTCGGTCTTCAGCTTCTCGTCAAGGGGCTTCACGTGGCTGGGCTGGCGGCGGATCTGGAACTAGAGTGGTTAGCATATTTTTAGGGTATCGAAAAAACTCCGGCATGGTCAGGAGAAGTCAAATCCCAAAACCTTTTGTTTTGGAAAGTTGTTTATCGGAGCTGCAAAAGCCATTTCAAGCCTATGGGTGATACATTAAATTCATGAAAAGCAGAGATGAATCAACAATCGGTCGGATACCAAGCTTATCAAAGTGAAACAAAAGGTTAGACAACCATAGACAAAGGAAAAGATAGAACTACTTCAATTTAGCAAATAATCAAGGGTGGTAGCCGTGGTTTTACAATAAATGTCGTGGTAACTCCAAATATCGGCACGCGGCAGATATCTTTCAAGAACTGCAGGGAGTATACAGCCTTTAAAAATACTAGCAGAGTTTGTTCAGGAAAAAAAGAGGGAGAGAGAGAAAGAGAGAGAGAGAGAGAGAGAGAGAGAGAGCGAGAGAGAGAGAGAGAAGGGGCGCGGGAGCAAGAGATAGTGAGAGAGCTAGAGGGAATCAGGCGGGCCAGAAAAGATTATTTTGGAAATACAGGAAGCCAAAATTTATACAAAATACCGCCAGGAAAAGGGTGATTAGCAGAGATTCTTGAAAAGAAATTATGAGGAGGGAGGTAGAGTGTGCTAGAGATTGACCGAGAGCGGGATATAGAGAGCGTGAGACCCATCGCTTGAGAGAGTGAGAGAGAGAGCGACAGAGAGCGAGAGAGCGAGAGAGAGAGAGAGAGAGAGAGAGAGAGAGAGAGAGAGAGAGAGAGAGAGAGAGAGAGAGAGAGAGAGAGAGAGAGAGAGCGAGAGTCCAGAGAGGCCCGGAGAAAGAGAAGCACATTTAATTAATTCTATCACGAAGCGATCATGAACTCCAAATCGATACCTTGACTAAACTCCAAACTACAACTACTACTAGGAAGCCTAAACCCCCCGGTTGGAATAGATGTAAGCGTACCGTTTTCCTTATCAGAATCCCGGCCCGAGCCGCGGGCTAATCCCCCGTGCCCTGCCCCTTTTCCGTATTTTTGGAACCTGTATCGAACTTTAAATTACAAGGAACCAGAAATTAATAGGAAAAAATCGTTAATTGAAGCAACGTACAGCCGGGTTTTCGACGGCGACGACCTCGTGCGAGTCGAAATCCTTCTTGACGACCGAGCGGAGGACGACGACGCCGATTTCGGATTCGGAATCAGAATCGTCGGAAGCCGCGTGGTAGCTAAAAAAATTCTATTACTAGTATCGAAAAAAGGAAAAAGCGGAGGGAGGGAGAGAGAGCGCGAGAGAGAGAGTGCGAGAGAGAGAGATATAGACTTCTGTAGAGATACCGGGAGAGCGAGGTAGAGTGAGAGCGAGAGAGAGAGAGAGCGGGAGAGAGACCGTGAGAGAGAAAAAGATAGAGAGAACTGTCAAGCATCCTACCCATTAGTGTGGCCTCCCAGCACCGATTCGATATGGGCCTCTGAGATGGTGGTGCTCGTCTCGTCGTCGGGCTGAACTAGATTTTTAGCGGCTTTAAAGGCGCTAGAAAACTCCAAAACTGACCGCTTCCCTCGGCTCTGTCTCGACTGCTACGAAATAAAGTAGAAACCGAAGATACGGTTATTCTACGATCTTTGCGTTGCACGTTCTTGATTTTCAGGTATTTTTAGGTGAATTAATGAGTTTAGGGTATGTTAAAAATATATTCAGAGATACGTAATTTAAGGCATTGTAGTTTTTGTAATATCTTTCAGATTTTCCTGTTTTAGTGTCTATTTTGCGACGACCCCTTTTTGGCGAATGCTGCCACTCCATTGAACCGTCACCGCCGATCTCCTCCAGTTTTTGATTACGTGAAGACCAAATATTGATTCAAGGCCGAAAACTATCTCCGATCTCTGTCTCTGTCTCTCTCTCTCTATCTCTCTCTCTCTCGCTCTCTGCCTCTCTATCTCTCTATCTCTCTCCCCACAGTGAAGCCGAAAAAGCCCTGAAGAAACGAGGAGGGGAAGAAGTGATAAGCCCCGGACACGGTCCCGTTGTAAATCAGCACCCCTCCATCTGCTCGAAAAACTGTCCGGACGTCATCTGCTCAGATGCGGAAATAATGACTGACAATACGGGAATGTTAACGAGAAATTTTGATGTAGCCTGGGGCAGGACGGCAGAACTTTTTTGGGAAATTTTGGACGCGCGGGTTTGTTTTGCAGAACCTCTAGCCGGGGCAGAGTCGTTATTTTGCTCAAATTCCCCGAGAAATCACTGTTAGCTTGCCACAAACCTCGATGGTCTTTCATCCCTTTAATGGTCAGATTGTCCTCAAAAACCTGTAACCTGACCCCGTTTTGGCGTGCCCTTTCTAGTTAGTGATGACACATCGCCCGGACACTATCACGGTCATCAAAAATGGACTTATTATCACCGCCAGGCCGAAAATAAGCAGCTTTTAGCTTCCACTCGTCCCCCAGAATAGGCCCCGAAAAGGCCCCCCTGTTTGATGACGTGGCGGTCACGAACTAGTGGCTGGCCAAATTCCACAAATTTTTTGGGTTTGACAAGGGTCGCTGGAATTTTTGGACAGATACACATCAATCGGCAGCATCTCAAAGAATCCCCCAAAAATCAAAAAAAAGTTAAAGCTGTCGGCTCACAGGTCCAATTGCAAGAAACATCTAGTAATTTTTGGCGCAGAGAGACACGCGAAGCGTCAGGCGTATATCTGGGGAAAAATGGGCTGCAGCACGCGGCATGTCGTAAGGAATCCATAGAAAAATCTCTCACTTTCCAGTACCTTCAAGGGGGTTGACAACAAACAACGCGGTGCGACCACATGCCCGCACGCGACCCGCAACGCGGCCGCGAGAGCTTGCCCTTTGCGCGGCACGCAACGCGGCATCGACCTGCTAACCGCACCGCCGTGATGAGCAACGGGCAACACGTCGCGCACCGCCCTACGCAACGCGCCGCGCACATAGCGCACCGCGGTACGCAACGCGACAACCATCCAGCGGCGCGCAAGTTGCCGCGATGCACACACGCACAAAACGGCAGTGTCGCCCAACCGACTAGCCGCATTGTGCGGCAAAAGTCGAGCCGCAACGCGGCACGAGGGACAACGCGTCCCAAGCAGCAAACTCGGAACGCGCAGGCGCACGCGGAGCGTACCCCTGCTTTGCTTGTCCCCTTATAGTTAGGAATGAAAAAAATTACCCTAGCCTGACGGTAGAGGGCATGGTTGCGCAGATCGCTGAGCAAATTAGTGGGTAGTGGAGAACGTGGGGGAGCTTCCTCGGGCACTGGCGGAGGAGCATGGGGCGGGTATTCCTGAATTAAAGTTAGTTATTAAATGGGTCTAGAAAAATTCATAGAATTCAAAAAAAATCACGGTAAAGCTCAATAGATTGTATCTATCGTTAAAAATTCAGGTAAAGACGACGATTTTGACCAGCTTTACTGACTGGTTTGAAACAACATCTTTTTTCCAGCATCTAGAAAAAATCAGGCTTTAAAATTAAGATACCTCACTGTCATCCGAATGGCCGCGGTAGACAATGTGACCGGTGGAATCCTCATGGACAATCTCCTCCGAGATTTCATGGTGAGCTGGCGGGGCGACGGCATGGATGTGGATCGGTGCGGCTAAATTTGGGCATTTCGATTTTAAAGGGGCCGGCAAGGCTACTGGTTTATGCAATATTTACGCAATATAGATCTCGACAACTACGCGCTGCGCCTAACCGCGCTCGCCGTCTTTGAAACGCATCATAAACCGCAATTCCTGAACAACCATGCGGTTCTCGAAGCGGCACGAACTTTCGACAATTAGTTGAGGGTACGCGTCGATTTCTGCGTTTCTGGCGCTTTTAACGGTGCTAGAAAGCCGCGAATCTGAAGTGCAAAACCTTTGCAAAAGCGGCTACGATCATTTTTCGAAAGTCATATTTTCCATTTATCAATTCAAGGTTCAAGAAAAATATAAACTTTTCTAAAATCCATAGGAGCCACTTGACTTCACAAGCCCCTTACACCCGCCCAAACCCACCATGCTCCTCATCCTTGAGCGTCGACTCGCTCTCATCGGAAGCGACACTGTGGTACGAGTTGTGCGAGTGGGTCGAGTGATGGGAGTGGATTGACTGGGCGGTGGCAGAAGATTTTCGGCTGGATACGGCGGATGGGGCACGGGACTGAGGGGCTGATGGAGGTTGAGGTTGCGGTATGGGGTGGCTGTTGGCGGAGGCCGGCCAATCCGGCTTTGATCCGATTCCGCCCATCGTCAGGGTTGTGCGCTGGAAGGGCGAACGTTTTCTGCAATTCTCACGGGACAGCGAACGAGAGAGAGATAGAGATAGAGAGAGAGCGAGAGCGAGAGTGAGAGAGAGCGAAAGAGACAAAGAGCTCGGAGGTAGATATGGAGAGAAAGAGCGAGAGAGTCTCATGAGAGAGACAGACAGAGAGCGAGAGAAACAGAAAGAGGGCAGAGCGAGGGCCAGAGAACGTTATAGAAAGAGAGACAATGAGAGAGAGAGAGATAGATGGAGCGAGGGAGGGATAGAGAGAGAGAGAGAGAGAGAGAGAGAGAGTGAGAGAGAAAACAGTTAATCGATACCTGAGCCAAAGCCGAGTCAATCTTGGTAATCGTGCTATCCGAGGTATGGGAAGTGGCTTCAGAAGAAGCGGTCGATCGAGCACGAATCGAGCGGGGCACCGATTGCTGAGAAGCAAGCGAGTCCTGAAATTTCACCGTTAGCTTTCTCACTCCATCTTACCCGCTTGAACACGACGGCGTCGTCGGCGTGAATGTAGGCGAGCTTCTGCTCGACGTGTGCCTGCTCCTGATGGTGGGCAGAGATGACGTGCGACTCGGAGGTGTGCGACTCAAAGTGGGTGGCAGTGGCGGAGTAGACCTGCCAAATTTACTTGAAATACAGCTCCCAAACTTGAAACTACATTTACTACAAAAATGTTTTTACATGTTTTTTGGCTTAAAATTGTAAAGAAAAGCTTTGTTTTATTATTTTATAACTTAAAACTACATTTTAAACGAAACACACATCATCGAATTTTCGACGAAACACCGAGGTATTTCGATCAAAATCTTCAACGCTAAATTTTTTCCGGTTTTCTTGGTGATTTTATACTTCTCAAAAAAATGCCGAATTTTCATAAAATTTAAAATATATTTAAATGCAAGTCGTCCCTCAAATCAAACATCAAAAATTTTCCATTTTAAACATGTTTCTTCGTTTTTAGATGGCTTTTCCAGTAAAAAATCAGCTATGAAAACAGCATTAAAATACAGGTTCTGATATTTGCAAAGCAGGGTTCAGTTTAATTTTAAAAAATCCACCTGGCTACTCTGGACGTGCACCTCGTGGGACTCGTGATGAGACTCCACCTAGATTAAGTCAAATTGCACGTTAAGACTATTGGTGCGTACCCTCGACACGGTGGAGACCGGCGGCAGGGTGACCGCGCTGAAGACGGCGTTCAGAAGGCCTAAAAATCGGGGAATATACCGGAGAATTTGAATGTCAACGCGAAAACCCCATCCGTCACTTTTTCGAGTTCGTAAAAATGATTCACGAGGCCCGATATTGGCGAATAAAACGCACTATCATTGTCGGCGGTCATCCTGGCTGGCGAAGGGCCGCTGCGAATTGCCCAAGTACCCTAAATCGCTGGACGTTGAAAGGGGTGGTGACAGGAAAGAAATTGAAAAACATAGAAGTGATGAAAATCTGCGCAAAATATAGTCAGTTTCATGGATGAGATTTTTGCCAATTTTGACATTTTTGGAATTTTTTGATTTTTACACCAGCATTCGGAGAGATAAAATTCCTTTCTATTTAACGGCTAGAAAAAGTATCTATATGTAAACTTTCGTAACCTCATAGCCCCTGGGAAGTTATAAACAGAATTTTCACATTTTCATTTTACACACAAGATGGTAAAAAGGATGCAAACTGGAAACTGTTTTTTTTTGAGAAGAAATTCTGCCGACAAGCCCATCTAAAAATCGATCGATACCAAGTCCAGAGAACACCTCCCAACGAACGAAACGCGCTAATCAGCGGTGCTACGGTAGCAACGATGCAGAAAACGCGTCGGGCCGGCGGCCCCGGAATTGTGATAACGAGCAAAAAGACGAAAAGATTTAGCATAATTGTTGGCAGTAGCCGGACCGGCCAAAAAGTGCCTTGGAATAGGTATGGAAGTCGGAAAATCGGACATTTCTTTGGTATACAGGATGGCCCAATAAAAAACACCTCCTCTAGCGGAGCGGTCTCTGCAGCTAATAAACGGCGACTTCCGGTGGATTTATTTTAGGAATTTGGGGCAAATTAGCTCATATGCAACCCCGATTGATGGATTACGGAGCCGCTGAGAGCGCCCCCTTAAAACGCCTGCCTGCTTCGTTGGCCTCCGTTTCACTCGTTTTACTGAAGAGCACAAGCCAGCAGGTTTTTCAACGTCCTAGACAGTAAAAACTGCCAGTAACTGCCAGTTAACCAACTAACTTTTGTACGGAACATGTTTTTCGTCAAAAGTTTGCCGCAAAAACGCATACAATCCGGAAGCCAAAAGCCCCCAAAAACGAAGGACATACAGTAGCGGTCAAAAAGATGTCCCCTCCGTACATCGTTTGGTGCGCGAAAACCACTGGCAAACCTTTTATGAAATTTTGCTACTAGGTCAATTTTGATACGGAGAACCCGATGATGACCACGAAATCGGCCGAAAATTTGATTTTAGTGATCAAACTTGGATTTTTTAAAAAACGGCAAAATAATTTTTTTCGTGCGGGATTTTTGGGTTTCAAAAATGTGTCCATCGTGTTCGCAAAGGTCGAAAACCTATCTTGAGCATGTTTTCAAACAAGTATCTATTGGAGGCTCGCTGCTATGAGACCGAGAAGTTGTCGCCGCGGGGCGATCTCCTGGCCCCCGTAAGCCTATTCAAGGGATTTTTGGCCCGGGCGACAGCAACTTTCGACCGTCAGTATGGTCAGGCCCAGTGTCGTACAATAACGGACTAGTGGTTTTCGACACTTGTGAAGCCGATGGACACACTTTTGCAACTCGAAAATCCCTCATGAAAAATTTTATTTTATAGATTTTTTCCAAATCGCCGTTTGACCATTAAAATCAAATTTTCGGTACATTTCAATATTGCCATCGGATTCCCCGCAGCCGAATTGACCTAGACACGAGGTTTCATAAAATTTGGGCCAGTGGTTTTCGAGCACCAGACGATCTTCTGAGGGGACATCTTTTGACTAGTGTCGGACAGCACCCCAAGAAACGCACCCCGGGTGCCTTTGAAACGCACCCCAGGGGGTCTTTGAAACGCACCCGGGGTGCCTTTCAAACGCACCCCGGGGTCTGTTTGAAACGCACCCCGGGGTGCGTTTTAAAGACACCCCTCTCCGTCGGGGGTGCATTAATAGTGTCCCCGGGTGCCTTTGAACGCACCCCGGGGTGCCTTTCGGGGTGCGTTTGGGGGTGTGTTTTGGGGTGCGTTTCGGCCCCACAGGTGGCAAAGAATCGCAAGGAAAGCCGATAAATAAAAATATATTTGGCATAGGAATATTACAGATATGTTTTACTATGTTTTCTATACAGAATTGATGCCATCCGACGGCTCCGCTTGCAATAAGATATGTTTGATAGGCTGTGTTGGAGTTTGAAACGATTTATATTACGATTTTCATATTTTATCGGGGCTTAAAATGTTTTTACTCACGCTTTTGGCAAAAATTATGGAAATTATTGACGTGATTTTCAGAAATGGAACAGATAACAATTAATAGTATATAACTGGAGTATGAAATAAGGCAAGAATAGCATATTGAAGGGTTTTATAAGGTTTTATAAGGTTTCTGTAATATTCCTATGCCAAAAATACTTTTATTTATCGGCTTTCCTTGCGATTCTTTGCCACCTGTGGGGCCGAAACGCACCCCAAAACACACCCCCAAACGCACCCCGAAAGGCACCCCGGGGTGCGTTCAAAGGCACCCGGGGACACTATTAATGCACCCCCGAGGGAGTGGGGGTGCCTTTGAAACGCACCCCGGGGTGCGTTTCAAACAGACCCCGGGGTGCGTTTGAAAGGCACCCCGGGTGCGTTTCTTGGGGTGCTGTCCGACACTACTTTTGACCGCTACTGTATTCGGAATCAGCACAAAAAACCGCAGCGGATCGGCGGCCGGACTAACCAGAGATCAAGCACGAGCTGGTAGGTTTTCCTAGTACTTGGTTAACTCGCGTAGCCACACCCACGGAAGATTCGATGTATGGGGAGTTCTAGCCGAAAAAGCAAAGATTTGAAGTTAACGTTTCAATACCCGTTCTAAAACACACAAAAACCAATGACAGGAATCAGAAAGTGGTTTTGCGTGCTGTGGAGGCGCTTCCGATGCAACCAGCAACTCTGGCGTCGTGTCGATACCCGAAAAAAGAGGGACCGAAAGCGGTGATAATCAGGCAAAAGAAAGAAGAAAAAGCCACACACACACAGCCTCCCCTTCTGCCCTTCCTTACATAGATAAGAAATCACCAAAAATGAGCCGCGGGCAGAGGAGCGGATCGTACAAATCACAGACGGATGGCCGGTCGGGGGTGCATTCTATTCTGACGGCCAGATGATGACATCATGGAGAGAAGAGTGGTAGCGGATCAAAATTACAAGCACCGAAAAAGATCGGAGATGTCCCACGTCGCAGACAATTCCCGTCAGAATGTCCCAGCAGCATCACAATATCACGGCATTCCACAGAGGCACGGATAGGCCCCTCTGGGGTCGCGCCGATGACACGGTACCACGCACACGACCCGAGTTCGAATCCCGCCGCCACAATTTTTTTTGCTTTTTCGTCCAAAACAGGGAAACGCTTTTGTATTTCATCGGATAAGGAAGATTTGGACAGAAACTTAGTAATGAAACGATAAACTGAGATTGTTGCAAATCATTGAGCCGCTACAGCATCAGCAGTTTTTGAAGGTTGGGACTTGTTCAGAGTTTCAAGCTTTATCGACAACCTCACAAAACTCCAAGATCACCTAAAAACCCTTCCTTGTGAGTGATGATAAACCGATAAAGGTGGCGTTTCAGCATTTGTCCGGTACCGACCTTGATTTTGCAGATGTACCCTCCAAGCATCTCTCCGGGCATTGCTGGTTGAAGCCAAAAGTTCGCAGCCATAAGTCATCTAAATACGAAAAACTGGCCCATTTCCCTTGGGTTATAGCAGTCCGGCTGGAATATACTTTACCCCAGCCGCCCGGCTTTTCTTTGGGCTATCGAAACGCCCTTTAGAGGGATCAGGAAGTCCCAGGTGGAATACTTATCATAATATCCTATCCTATCTTCTTCCCTCTTTCTCGTTTTTCATACCATATTCCCTCACTTTTAAGCGTTTCTCATTGAAACCTTAGTGTTGAATAAATTATTATTTATAACCTCGAAAATCAGAATCTCGAATTTTCAGAATATCGAATATGCCTAGGCTGGATTCTGGGCGTAGGCGTGCGATTTCCGGAGCCTATAATGCTGATTTAGATCCTGGAAATTTCCAGATTCTGAAAATTTGAGATCCAGAAATCCGAGGATTATGAGAATTCGAGATTTTGAAAATTCGAGATCTGACCAGACGGTCTGCGAGACTGCAACCATCTGACATTCGGGCTACCCTACATGTCCTACAACCCAGGCCATCTCAGGTTTTTTGAGTTTCCAGCTTCCGGTGGGCGTAGGCTCTCGTCGCACCGGGCCCCGGTGATCGCGCCGTTGCTCAATTTTTAGCACTGCTTTACCCAGTTAAGAGTCCCCCGGGCACCCGCAAAGTATTTGGTACGGCCCACCAAAGACAAAATCGTTTTCCGCCTCGCTGTGAATCGACACAAGATTTGCATTCATTCTTTGGCATCGCAACTCGGCGTCTTCCATCGTGATCGTCCCATTTCAAACTTAAAGAGTGCCAATGCAGTGATTTTTTGGACCTAAAAGCTGTGGCGCCAGGAAGAGAAGCCAGCTCAAAAATGTACTGTAAATGCAGCGCTTTTTCAGCTAGGAAGTGGTAGGAGCCAGCTCAAAAATCTACGGCAAATGCCGTGATTTTTTGGACCTAGAATCTGTGGCCCCATGAAGAGAAGCCAGCTCAAAAATCTACGGCAAATGCCGTGATTTTTTGGACCTAGAATCTGTGGCCCCATGAAGAGAAGCCAGCTCAAAAATCTACGGCAAATGCCGTGATTTTTGGACCTAGAATCTGTGGCCCCATGAAGAGAAGCCAGCTCAAAAATCTACGGCAAATGCCGTGATTTTTTGGACCTAGAATCTGTGGCCCCATGAAGAGAAGCCAGCTCAAAAATCTACGGCAAATGCCGTGATTTTTGGACCTAGAATCTGTGGCCCCATGAAGAGAAGCCAGCTCAAAAATCTACGGCAAATGCCGTGATTTTTTGGACCTAGAATCTGTGGCCCCAGGAAGAGAAGCCAGCTCAAAAATCTACCGCAAATGCCGTGATTTTTTGGACCTAGAAGCTGTGGCGCCATGAAGCGAAGCCAGCTCAAAAATCTACCGCAAATGCCGTGATTTTTTGGACCTAGAAGCTGTGGCGCCATGAAGCGAAGCCAGCTCAAAAATCTACGGCAAATGCCGTGATTTTTTGGACCTAGAAGCTGTGGCGCGATGAAGAGAAGCCAGCTCAAAAATCTACGGCAAATGCGGTGATTTTTTGGACCTAGAAGCTGTGGCCCCATGAAGAGAAGCCAGCTCAAAATTCTACGGCAAATGCCGTGATTTTTTGGACCTAGAAGCTGTGGCCCCATGAAGAGAAGCCAGCTCAAAAATCTACGGCAACTGCTGTGATTTTCTGGACCTAGAAGCTGTGGCGCCATGAAGAGAAGCCAGCTCAAAAATCTACGGCAAATGCCGTGATTTTTTGGACCTAGAATCTGTGGCCCCATGAAGAGAAGCCAGCTCAAAAATCTACGGCAAAGGCCGTGATTTTTTGGACCTAGAAGCTGTGGCCCCATCAGAGAAGCCAGCTCAAAAATCTACGACAAATGCCGTGATTTTTTGGACCTAGAAGCTGTGGCCCCATGAAGAGAAGCCAGCTCAAAAATCTACGGCAAATGCCGTGATTTTCTGGACCTAGAAGCTGTGGCGCCATGAAGAGAAGCCAGCTCAAAAATCTACGGCAAATGCCGTGATTTTTTGGACCTAGAAGCTGTGGCGCCATGAAGAGAAGCCAGCTCAAAATCTACGGCAAATGCCGTGATTTTTTGGACCTAGAAGCTGTGGCGCCATGAAGAGAAGCCAGCTCAAAAATCTACGGCAAATGCCGTGATTTTTTGGACCTAGAAGCTGTGGCACCTGGAAGAGAAGCCAGCTCAAAAATCTACGGCAAATGCCGTGATTTTTTGGACCTAGAAGCTGTGGCCCCTGGAAGAGAAGCCAGCTCAAAAATCTACGGCAAATGCCGTGATTTTCTGGACCTAGAAGCTGTGGCGCCATGAAGAGAAGCCAGCTCAAAAATCTACGGCAAATGCCGTGCTTTTTTGGACCTAGAAGCTGTGGCGCCATGAAGAGAAGCCAGCTCAAAAATCTACGGCAAATGCCGTGATTTTTTGGACCTAGAAGCTGTGGCCCCTGGAAGAGAAGCCAGCTCAAAAAGCTACGGCAAATGCCGTGCTTTTTGGACCTAGAAGCTGTGGCGCCATGAAGAGAAGCCAGCTCAAAAATCTACGGCAAATGCCGTGACTTTTTGGACCTGGAAGCTGTGACGCCAGGAAGAGAAGCCAGCTCAAAAATCTACGGCGAATGCCGTGCTTTTTTGGACCTAGAAGCTGTGGCGCCATGAAGAGAAGCCAGCTCAAAATCTACGGCAAATGCCGTGACTTTTGGACCTGGAAGCTGTGACGCCAGGAAGAGAAGCCAGCTCAAAAATCTACGGCAAATGCCGTGATTTTTTGGACCTAGAAGCTGTGGCACCTGGAAGAGAAGCCAGCTCAAAAATCTACGGCAAATGCCGTGATTTTTTGGACCTAGAAGCTGTGGCCCCTGGAAGAGAAGCCAGCTCAAAAATCTACGGCAAATGCCGTGATTTTCTGGACCTAGAAGCTGTGGCGCCATGAAGAGAAGCCAGCTCAAAAATCTACGGCAAATGCCGTGCTTTTGGACCTAGAAGCTGTGGCGCCATGACGAGAAGCCAGCTCAAAAATCTACGGCAAATGCCGTGCTTTTTTGGACCTAGAAGCTGTGGCGCCATGAAGAGAAGCCAGCTCAAAAATCTACGGCAAATGCCGTGATTTTTTGGACCTAGAAGCTGTGGCCCCTGGAAGAGAAGCCAGCTCAAAAAGCTACGGCAAATGCCGTGCTTTTTTGGACCTAGAAGCTGTGGCGCCATGAAGAGAAGCCAGCTCAAAAATCTACGGCAAATGCCGTGACTTTTTGGACCTGGAAGCTGTGACGCCAGGAAGAGAAGCCAGCTCAAAAATCTACGGCGAATGCCGTGCTTTTTTGGACCTAGAAGCTGTGGCGCCATGAAGAGAAGCCAGCTCAAAAATCTACGGCAAATGCCGTGACTTTTTGGACCTGGAAGCTGTGACGCCAGGAAGAGAAGCCAGCTCAAAAATCTACGGCAAATGCCGTGATTTTTTGGACCTAGAAGCTGTGGCACCTGGAAGAGAAGCCAGCTCAAAAATCTACGGCAAATGCCGTGATTTTTTGGACCTAGAAGCTGTGGCACCTGGAAGAGAAGCCAGCTCAAAAATCTACGGCAAATGCCGTGATTTTTTGGACCTAGAAGCTGTGGCCCCTGGAAGAGAAGCCAGCTCAAAAATCTACGGCAAATGCCGTGATTTTCTGGACCTAGAAGCTGTGGCGCCATGAAGAGAAGCCAGCTCAAAAATCTACGGCAAATGCCGTGCTTTTTTGGACCTAGAAGCTGTGGCGCCATGACGAGAAGCCAGCTCAAAAATCTACGGCAAATGCCGTGCTTTTTTGGACCTAGAAGCTGTGGCGCCATGAAGAGAAGCCAGCTCAAAAATCTACGGCAAATGCCGTGATTTTTTGGACCTAGAAGCTGTGGCCCCTGGAAGAGAAGCCAGCTCAAAAAGCTACGGCAAATGCCGTGCTTTTTTGGACCTAGAAGCTGTGGCGCCATGAAGAGAAGCCAGCTCAAAAATCTACGGCAAATGCCGTGACTTTTTGGACCTGGAAGCTGTGGCGCCAGGAAGAGAAGCCAGCTCACAGATCTACGTGCTGAAGCTGAAAATTCTGAATCGAGCTGAAAAAGCGCTGCATTCACAGTAGATTTTTCGACCTGGTTGCTCTTGATGGCCTCACAGCTTCCTAGCTAAAAAAGCGCTGCATTCACAGTACATTTTTCGACCTTGCTGCCCTTGATGGCCTCACAGCTTCCTAGCTGAAAAACCGCTGCATTCACCGTACATTTTTCGACCTTGCTGCTCTTGATGGCCTCACAGCTTCCTAGCTAAAAAAGCGCTGCATTCACAGTACATTTTTCGACCTTGCTGCCCTTGATGGCCTCACAGCTTCCTAGCTAAAAAAGCGCTGCATTCACAGTACATTTTTCGACCTGGTTGCTCTTGATGGCCTCACAGCTTCGCGCTAAAAAAGCGCTGCATTCGCAGTACATTTTTCGACCTGGTTGCTCTTGATGGCCTCACAGCTTCGCGCTAAAAAAGCGCTGCATTCACAGTACATTTTTCGACCTTGCTGCCCTTGATGGCCTCACAGCTTCGCGCTAAAAAAGCGCTGCATTCACAGTACATTTTTCGACCTGGTTGCTCTTGATGGCCTCACAGCTTCGCGCTAAAAAAGCGCTGCATTCACAGTAGATTTTTTGACCTGGCTGCTCTTGATGGCCTCACAGCTTCCTAGCTGAAAAAGCGCTGCATTCACAGTACATTTTTCGACCTTGCTGCCCTTGATGGCCTCACAGCTTCCTAGCTGAAAAAGCGCTGCATTCACAGTACATTTTTCGACCTTGCTGCCCTTGATGGCCTCACAGCTTCCTAGCTAAAAAAGCGCTGCATTCACAGTACATTTTTCGACCTGGTTGCTCTTGATGGCCTCACAGCTTCGCGCTAAAAAAGCGCTGCATTCACAGTAGATTTTTTGACCTGGTTGCTCTTGATGGCCTCACAGCTTCCTAGCTAAAAAGCGCTGCATTCACAGTAGATTTTTCGACCTGGTTGCTCTTGATGGCCTCACAGCTTCCTAGCTGAAAAAGCGCTGCATTCACAGTACATTTTTCGACCTGGTTGCTCTTGATGGCCTCACAGCTTCGAGCTAAAAAAGCGCTGCATTCACAGTACATTTTCGACCTGGTTGCTCTTGATGGCCTCACAGCTTCCTAGCTGAAAAAGCGCTGCATTCACAGTACATTTTTCGACCTGGTTGCTCTTGATGGCCTCACAGCTTCGAGCTAAAAAAGCGCTGCATTCACAGTACATTTTTCGACCTGGTTGCTCTTGATGGCCTCACAGCTTCCTAGCTGAAAAAGCGCTGCATTCACAGTACATTTTTCGACCTGGTTGCTCTTGATGGCCTCACAGCTTCCTAGCTGAAAAAAGCGCTGCATTCACAGTACATTTTTCGACCTGGTTGCTCTTGATGGCCTCACAGCTTCCTAGCTGAAAAAGCGCTGCATTCACAGTACATTTTTCGACCTGGTTGCTCTTGATGGCCTCACAGCTTCCTAGCTGAAAAAGCGCTGCATTCACAGTACATTTTTCGACCTGGTTGCTCTTGATGGCCTCACAGCTTCCTAGCTGAAAAAGCGCTGCATTCACAGTAGATTTTTCGACCTGGTTGCTCTTGATGGCCTCACAGCTTCCTAGCTGAAAAAGCGCTGCATTCACAGTACATTTTTCGACCTGGTTGCTCTTGATGGCCTCACAGCTTCCTAGCTGAAAAAGCGCTGCATTCACAGTAGATTTTTCGACCTGGTTGCTCTTGATGGCCTCACAGCTTCCTAGCTGAAAAAGCGCTGCATTCACAGTACATTTTTCGACCTGGTTGCTCTTGATGGCCTCACAGCTTCCTAGCTGAAAAAGCGCTGCATTCACAGTACATTTTTCGACCTGGTTGCTCTTGATGGCCTCACAGCTTCCTAGCTAAAAAAGCGCTGCATTCACAGTACATTTTTCGACCTGGTTGCTCTTGATGGCCTCACAGCTTCCTAGCTGAAAAAGCGCTGCATTCACAGTAGATTTTTCGACCTGGTTGCTCTTGATGGCCTCACAGCTTCCTAGCTGAAAAAGCGCTGCATTCACAGTACATTTTTCGACCTGGTTGCTCTTGATGGCCTCACAGCTTCGAGCTGAAAAAGCGCTGCATTCACAGTAGATTTTTCGACCTGGTTGCTCTTGATGGCCTCACAGCTTCCTAGCTGAAAAAGCGCTGCATTCACAGTACATTTTTCGACCTGGTTGCTCTTGATGGCCTCACAGCTTCCTAGCTGAAAAAGCGCTGCATTCACAGTACATTTTTCGACCTGGTTGCTCTTGATGGCCTCACAGCTTCCTAGCTGAAAAAGCGCTGCATTCACAGTAGATTTTTCGACCTGGTTGCTCTTGATGGCCTCACAGCTTCCTAGCTGAAAAAGCGCTGCATTCACAGTAGATTTTTCGACCTGGTTGCTCTTGATGGCCTCACAGCTTCCTAGCTGAAAAAGCGCTGCATTCACAGTACATTTTTCGACCTGGTTGCTCTTGATGGCCTCACAGCTTCCTAGCTGAAAAAGCGCTGCATTCACAGTACATTTTTTCGACCTGGTTGCTCTTGATGGCCTCACAGCTTCCTAGCTGAAAAAGCGCTGCATTCACAGTACATTTTTCGACCTGGTTGCTCTTGATGGCCTCACAGCTTCCTAGCTGAAAAAGCGCTGCATTCACAGTACATTTTTCGACCTGGTTGCTCTTGATGGCCTCACAGCTTCCTAGCTGAAAAGCGCTGCATTCACAGTACATTTTTCGACCTGGTTGCTCTTGATGGCCTCACAGCTTCCTAGCTGAAAAAGCGCTGCATTCACAGTACATTTTTCGACCTGGTTGCTCTTGATGGCCTCACAGCTTCCTAGCTGAAAAAGCGCTGCATTCACAGTACATTTTTCGACCTGGTTGCTCTTGATGGCCTCACAGCTTCCTAGCTGAAAAAGCGCTGCATTCACAGTACATTTTTCGACCTGGTTGCTCTTGATGGCCTCACAGCTTCCTAGCTGAAAAAGCGCTGCATTCACAGTACATTTTTCGACCTGGTTGCTCTTGATGGCCTCACAGCTTCCTAGCTAAAAAAGCGCTGCATTCACAGTACATTTTTCGACCTGGCTGCTCTTGATGGCCTCACAGCTTCCTAGCTGAAAAAGCGCTGCATTCACAGTACATTTTTCGACCTGGTTGCTCTTGATGGCCTCACAGCTTCCTAGCTGAAAAAGCGCTGCATTCACAGTACATTTTTCGACCTGGTTGCTCTTGATGGCCTCACAGCTTCCTAGCTGAAAAAGCGCTGCATTCACAGTAGATTTTTCGACCTGGTTGCTCTTGATGGCCTCACAGCTTCCTAGCTGAAAAAGCGCTGCATTCACAGTAGATTTTTCGACCTGGTTGCTCTTGATGGCCTCACAGCTTCCTAGCTGAAAAAGCGCTGCATTCACAGTAGATTTTTCGACCTGGTTGCTCTTGATGGCCTCACAGCTTCCTAGCTGAAAAAGCGCTGCATTCACAGTACATTTTTCGACCTGGTTGCTCTTGATGGCCTCACAGCTTCCTAGCTGAAAAAGCGCTGCATTCACAGTACATTTTTCGACCTGGTTGCTCTTGATGGCCTCACAGCTTCCTAGCTGAAAAAGCGCTGCATTCACAGTACATTTTTCGACCTGGTTGCTCTTGATGGCCTCACAGCTTCCTAGCTGAAAAAGCGCTGCATTCACAGTACATTTTTCGACCTGGTTGCTCTTGATGGCCTCACAGCTTCCTAGCTGAAAAAGCGCTGCATTCACAGTACATTTTTCGACCTGGTTGCTCTTGATGGCCTCACAGCTTCCTAGCTGAAAAAGCGCTGCATTCACAGTAGATTTTTCGACCTGGTTGCTCTTGATGGCCTCACAGCTTCCTAGCTGAAAAAGCGCTGCATTCACAGTACATTTTTCGACCTGGTTGCTCTTGATGGCCTCACAGCTTCCTAGCTGAAAAAGCGCTGCATTCACAGTACATTTTTCGACCTGGTTGCTCTTGATGGCCTCACAGCTTCCTAGCTGAAAAAGCGCTGCATTCACAGTACATTTTTCGACCTGGTTGCTCTTGATGGCCTCACAGCTTCCTAGCTGAAAAAGCGCTGCATTCACAGTACATTTTTCGACCTGGTTGCTCTTGATGGCCTCACAGCTTCCTAGCTGAAAAAGCGCTGCATTCACAGTACATTTTTCGACCTGGTTGCTCTTGATGGCCTCACAGCTTCCTAGCTGAAAAAGCGCTGCATTCACAGTAGATTTTTCGACCTGGTTGCTCTTGATGGCCTCACAGCTTCCTAGCTGAAAAAGCGCTGCATTCACAGTACATTTTTCGACCTGGTTGCTCTTGATGGCCTCACAGCTTCCTAGCTGAAAAAGCGCTGCATTCACAGTACATTTTTCGACCTGGTTGCTCTTGATGGCCTCACAGCTTCCTAGCTGAAAAAGCGCTGCATTCACAGTACATTTTTCGACCTGGTTGCTCTTGATGGCCTCACAGCTTCCTAGCTGAAAAAGCGCTGCATTCACAGTACATTTTTCGACCTGGTTGCTCTTGATGGCCTCACAGCTTCCTAGCTGAAAAAGCGCTGCATTCACAGTACATTTTTCGACCTGGTTGCTCTTGATGGCCTCACAGCTTCCTAGCTGAAAAAGCGCTGCATTCACAGTACATTTTTCGACCTGGTTGCTCTTGATGGCCTCACAGCTTCCTAGCTGAAAAAGCGCTGCATTCACAGTACATTTTTCGACCTGGTTGCTCTTGATGGCCTCACAGCTTCGAGCTGAAAAAGCGCTGCATTCACAGTAGATTTTTCGACCTGGTTGCTCTTGATGGCCTCACAGCTTCCTAGCTGAAAAAGCGCTGCATTCACAGTAGATTTTTCGACCTGGTTGCTCTTGATGGCCTCACAGCTTCCTAGCTGAAAAAGCGCTGCATTCACAGTAGATTTTTCGACCTGGTTGCTCTTGATGGCCTCACAGCTTCCTAGCTGAAAAAGCGCTGCATTCACAGTAGATTTTTCGACCTGGTTGCTCTTGATGGCCTCACAGCTTCCTAGCTGAAAAAGCGCTGCATTCACAGTAGATTTTTCGACCTGGTTGCTCTTGATGGCCTCACAGCTTCCTAGCTGAAAAAGCGCTGCATTCACAGTAGATTTTTCGACCTGGTTGCTCTTGATGGCCTCACAGCTTCCTAGCTGAAAAAGCGCTGCATTCACAGTAGATTTTTCGACCTGGTTGCTCTTGATGGCCTCACAGCTTCCGAGCTGAAAAAGCGCTGCATTCACAGTAGATTTTTCGACCTGGTTGCTCTTGATGGCCTCACAGCTTCCTAGCTGAAAAAGCGCTGCATTCACAGTAGATTTTTCGACCTGGTTGCTCTTGATGGCCTCACAGCTTCGAGCTGAAAAAGCGCTGCATTCACAGTACATTTTTCGACCTGGTTGCTCTTGATGGCCTCACAGCTTCCTAGCTGAAAAAGCGCTGCATTCACAGTACATTTTTCGACCTGGTTGCTCTTGATGGCCTCACAGCTTCCTAGCTGAAAAAGCGCTGCATTCACAGTACATTTTTCGACCTGGTTGCTCTTGATGGCCTCACAGCTTCCTAGCTGAAAAAGCGCTGCATTCACAGTACATTTTTCGACCTGGTTGCTCTTGATGGCCTCACAGCTTCCTAGCTGAAAAAGCGCTGCATTCACAGTACATTTTTTCGACCTGGTTGCTCTTGATGGCCTCACAGCTTCCTAGCTGAAAAAGCGCTGCATTCACAGTACATTTTTCGACCTGGTTGCTCTTGATGGCCTCACAGCTTCCTAGCTGAAAAAGCGCTGCATTCACAGTACATTTTTCGACCTGGTTGCTCTTGATGGCCTCACAGCTTCCTAGCTGAAAAAAGCGCTGCATTCACAGTACATTTTTCGACCTGGTTGCTCTTGATGGCCTCACAGCTTCCTAGCTGAAAAAGCGCTGCATTCACAGTAGATTTTTCGACCTGGTTGCTCTTGATGGCCTCACAGCTTCCTAGCTGAAAAAGCGCTGCATTCACAGTACATTTTTCGACCTGGTTGCTCTTGATGGCCTCACAGCTTCCTAGCTGAAAAAGCGCTGCATTCACAGTACATTTTTCGACCTGGTTGCTCTTGATGGCCTCACAGCTTCCTAGCTGAAAAAGCGCTGCATTCACAGTACATTTTTCGACCTGGTTGCTCTTGATGGCCTCACAGCTTCCTAGCTGAAAAAGCGCTGCATTCACAGTACATTTTTCGACCTGGTTGCTCTTGATGGCCTCACAGCTTCGAGCTGAAAAAGCGCTGCATTCACAGTACATTTTTCGACCTGGTTGCTCTTGATGGCCTCACAGCTTCCTAGCTGAAAAAGCGCTGCATTCACAGTAGATTTTTCGACCTGGTTGCTCTTGATGGCCTCACAGCTTCCTAGCTGAAAAAGCGCTGCATTCACAGTAGATTTTTCGACCTGGTTGCTCTTGATGGCCTCACAGCTTCCTAGCTGAAAAAGCGCTGCATTCACAGTACATTTTTCGACCTGGTTGCTCTTGATGGCCTCACAGCTTCCTAGCTGAAAAAGCGCTGCATTCACAGTAGATTTTTCGACCTGGTTGCTCTTGATGGCCTCACAGCTTCCTAGCTGAAAAAGCGCTGCATTCACAGTACATTTTTCGACCTGGTTGCTCTTGATGGCCTCACAGCTTCCTAGCTGAAAAAGCGCTGCATTCACAGTACATTTTTCGACCTGGTTGCTCTTGATGGCCTCACAGCTTCCTAGCTGAAAAAGCGCTGCATTCACAGTACATTTTTCGACCTGGTTGCTCTTGATGGCCTCACAGCTTCCTAGCTGAAAAAGCGCTGCATTCACAGTACATTTTTCGACCTGGTTGCTCTTGATGGCCTCACAGCTTCCTAGCTGAAAAAGCGCTGCATTCACAGTACATTTTTCGACCTGGTTGCTCTTGATGGCCTCACAGCTTCCGAGCTGAAAAAGCGCTGCATTCACAGTACATTTTTCGACCTGGTTGCTCTTGATGGCCTCACAGCTTCCTAGCTGAAAAAGCGCTGCATTCACAGTACATTTTTCGACCTGGTTGCTCTTGATGGCCTCACAGCTTCCTAGCTGAAAAAGCGCTGCATTCACAGTACATTTTTCGACCTGGTTGCTCTTGATGGCCTCACAGCTTCCGAGCTGAAAAAGCGCTGCATTCACAGTACATTTTTCGACCTGGTTGCTCTTGATGGCCTCACAGCTTCCTAGCTAAAAAAGCGCTGCATTCACAGTACATTTTTCGACCTGGTTGCTCTTGATGGCCTCACAGCTTCCTAGCTGAAAAAGCGCTGCATTCACAGTACATTTTTCGACCTGGTTGCTCTTGATGGCCTCACAGCTTCCGAGCTGAAAAAGCGCTGCATTCACAGTACATTTTTCGACCTGGTTGCTCTTGATGGCCTCACAGCTTCCTAGCTGAAAAAGCGCTGCATTCACAGTACATTTTTCGACCTGGTTGCTCTTGATGGCCTCACAGCTTCCTAGCTGAAAAAGCGCTGCATTCACAGTACATTTTTCGACCTGGTTGCTCTTGATGGCCTCACAGCTTCCTAGCTGAAAAAGCGCTGCATTCACAGTAGATTTTTCGACCTGGTTGCTCTTGATGGCCTCACAGCTTCCGAGCTGAAAAAGCGCTGCATTCACAGTACAATTTTTCGACCTGGTTGCTCTTGATGGCCTCACAGCTTCCTAGCTGAAAAAGCGCTGCATTCACAGTAGATTTTTCGACCTGGTTGCTCTTGATGGCCTCACAGCTTCCTAGCTGAAAAAGCGCTGCATTCACAGTACATTTTTCGACCTGGTTGCTCTTGATGGCCTCACAGCTTCGAGCTGAAAAAGCGCTGCATTCACAGTACATTTTTCGACCTGGTTGCTCTTGATGGCCTCACAGCTTCCTAGCTGAAAAAGCGCTGCATTCACAGTACATTTTTCGACCTGGTTGCTCTTGATGGCCTCACAGCTTCCTAGCTGAAAAAGCGCTGCATTCACAGTACATTTTTCGACCTGGTTGCTCTTGATGGCCTCACAGCTTCCTAGCTGAAAAAGCGCTGCATTCACAGTAGATTTTTCGACCTGGTTGCTCTTGATGGCCTCACAGCTTCCTAGCTGAAAAAGCGCTGCATTCACAGTACATTTTTCGACCTGGTTGCTCTTGATGGCCTCACAGCTTCCTAGCTGAAAAAGCGCTGCATTCACAGTACATTTTTCGACCTGGTTGCTCTTGATGGCCTCACAGCTTCCTAGCTGAAAAAGCGCTGCATTCACAGTACATTTTTCGACCTGGTTGCTCTTGATGGCCTCACAGCTTCCTAGCTGAAAAAGCGCTGCATTCACAGTACATTTTTCGACCTGGTTGCTCTTGATGGCCTCACAGCTTCCTAGCTGAAAAAGCGCTGCATTCACAGTACATTTTTCGACCTGGTTGCTCTTGATGGCCTCACAGCTTCCTAGCTGAAAAAGCGCTGCATTCACAGTACATTTTTCGACCTGGTTGCTCTTGATGGCCTCACAGCTTCCTAGCTGAAAAAGCGCTGCATTCACAGTAGATTTTTCGACCTGGTTGCTCTTGATGGCCTCACAGCTTCCTAGCTGAAAAAGCGCTGCATTCACAGTACATTTTTCGACCTGGTTGCTCTTGATGGCCTCACAGCTTCCTAGCTGAAAAAGCGCTGCATTCACAGTACATTTTTCGACCTGGTTGCTCTTGATGGCCTCACAGCTTCCTAGCTGAAAAAGCGCTGCATTCACAGTACATTTTTCGACCTGGTTGCTCTTGATGGCCTCACAGCTTCCTAGCTGAAAAAGCGCTGCATTCACAGTAGATTTTTCGACCTGGTTGCTCTTGATGGCCTCACAGCTTCCTAGCTGAAAAAGCGCTGCATTCACAGTACATTTTTCGACCTGGTTGCTCTTGATGGCCTCACAGCTTCCTAGCTGAAAAAGCGCTGCATTCACAGTAGATTTTTCGACCTGGTTGCTCTTGATGGCCTCACAGCTTCGAGCTGAAAAAGCGCTGCATTCACAGTACATTTTTCGACCTGGTTGCTCTTGATGGCCTCACAGCTTCCTAGCTGAAAAAGCGCTGCATTCACAGTAGATTTTTCGACCTGGTTGCTCTTGATGGCCTCACAGCTTCCTAGCTGAAAAAGCGCTGCATTCACAGTAGATTTTTCGACCTGGTTGCTCTTGATGGCCTCACAGCTTCCGAGCTGAAAAAGCGCTGCATTCACAGTACATTTTTCGACCTGGTTGCTCTTGATGGCCTCACAGCTTCCTAGCTGAAAAAGCGCTGCATTCACAGTAGATTTTTCGACCTGGTTGCTCTTGATGGCCTCACAGCTTCCTAGCTGAAAAAGCGCTGCATTCACAGTAGATTTTTCGACCTGGTTGCTCTTGATGGCCTCACAGCTTCCTAGCTGAAAAAGCGCTGCATTCACAGTAGATTTTTCGACCTGGTTGCTCTTGATGGCCTCACAGCTTCCTAGCTGAAAAAGCGCTGCATTCACAGTAGATTTTTCGACCTGGTTGCTCTTGATGGCCTCACAGCTTCCGAGCTGAAAAAGCGCTGCATTCACAGTACATTTTTCGACCTGGTTGCTCTTGATGGCCTCACAGCTTCCTAGCTGAAAAAGCGCTGCATTCACAGTAGATTTTTCGACCTGGTTGCTCTTGATGGCCTCACAGCTTCCTAGCTGAAAAAGCGCTGCATTCACAGTACATTTTTCGACCTGGTTGCTCTTGATGGCCTCACAGCTTCCTAGCTGAAAAAGCGCTGCATTCACAGTAGATTTTTCGACCTGGTTGCTCTTGATGGCCTCACAGCTTCCTAGCTGAAAAAGCGCTGCATTCACAGTACATTTTTCGACCTGGTTGCTCTTGATGGCCTCACAGCTTCCTAGCTGAAAAAGCGCTGCATTCACAGTAGATTTTTCGACCTGGTTGCTCTTGATGGCCTCACAGCTTCCTAGCTGAAAAAGCGCTGCATTCACAGTAGATTTTTCGACCTGGTTGCTCTTGATGGCCTCACAGCTTCCTAGCTGAAAAAGCGCTGCATTCACAGTAGATTTTTCGACCTGGTTGCTCTTGATGGCCTCACAGCTTCCTAGCTGAAAAAGCGCTGCATTCACAGTACATTTTTCGACCTGGTTGCTCTTGATGGCCTCACAGCTTCCTAGCTGAAAAAGCGCTGCATTCACAGTACATTTTTCGACCTGGTTGCTCTTGATGGCCTCACAGCTTCCTAGCTGAAAAAGCGCTGCATTCACAGTACATTTTTCGACCTGGTTGCTCTTGATGGCCTCACAGCTTCCTAGCTGAAAAAGCGCTGCATTCACAGTACATTTTTCGACCTGGTTGCTCTTGATGGCCTCACAGCTTCCTAGCTGAAAAAAGCGCTGCATTCACAGTACATTTTTCGACCTGGTTGCTCTTGATGGCCTCACAGCTTCCTAGCTGAAAAAGCGCTGCATTCACAGTACATTTTTCGACCTGGTTGCTCTTGATGGCCTCACAGCTTCCTAGCTGAAAAAGCGCTGCATTCACAGTAGATTTTTCGACCTGGTTGCTCTTGATGGCCTCACAGCTTCCTAGCTGAAAAAGCGCTGCATTCACAGTACATTTTTCGACCTGGTTGCTCTTGATGGCCTCACAGCTTCCTAGCTGAAAAAGCGCTGCATTCACAGTAGATTTTTCGACCTGGTTGCTCTTGATGGCCTCACAGCTTCCTAGCTGAAAAAGCGCTGCATTCACAGTACATTTTTCGACCTGGTTGCTCTTGATGGCCTCACAGCTTCCTAGCTGAAAAAGCGCTGCATTCACAGTACATTTTTCGACCTGGTTGCTCTTGATGGCCTCACAGCTTCCTAGCTGAAAAAGCGCTGCATTCACAGTACATTTTTCGACCTGGTTGCTCTTGATGGCCTCACAGCTTCCTAGCTGAAAAAGCGCTGCATTCACAGTAGATTTTTCGACCTGGTTGCTCTTGATGGCCTCACAGCTTCCTAGCTGAAAAAGCGCTGCATTCACAGTACATTTTTCGACCTGGTTGCTCTTGATGGCCTCACAGCTTCCTAGCTGAAAAAGCGCTGCATTCACAGTACATTTTTCGACCTGGTTGCTCTTGATGGCCTCACAGCTTCCTAGCTGAAAAAGCGCTGCATTCACAGTACATTTTTCGACCTGGTTGCTCTTGATGGCCTCACAGCTTCCTAGCTGAAAAAGCGCTGCATTCACAGTACATTTTTCGACCTGGTTGCTCTTGATGGCCTCACAGCTTCCTAGCTGAAAAAGCGCTGCATTCACAGTACATTTTTCGACCTGGCTGCTCTTGATGGCCTCACAGCTTCCTAGCTGAAAAAGCGCTGCATTCACAGTACATTTTTCGACCTGGTTGCTCTTGATGGCCTCACAGCTTCCTAGCTGAAAAAGCGCTGCATTCACAGTACATTTTTCGACCTGGTTGCTCTTGATGGCCTCACAGCTTCCTAGCTGAAAAAGCGCTGCATTCACAGTACATTTTTCGACCTGGTTGCTCTTGATGGCCTCACAGCTTCCTAGCTGAAAAAGCGCTGCATTCACAGTACATTTTTCGACCTGGTTGCTCTTGATGGCCTCACAGCTTCCTAGCTGAAAAAGCGCTGCATTCACAGTACATTTTTCGACCTGGCTGCTCTTGATGGCCTCACAGCTTCCTAGCTGAAAAAGCGCTGCATTCACAGTACATTTTTCGACCTGGCTGCTCTTGATGGCCTCACAGCTTCCTAGCTGAAAAAGCGCTGCATTCACAGTACATTTTTCGACCTGGTTGCTCTTGATGGCCTCACAGCTTCCTAGCTGAAAAAGCGCTGCATTCACAGTACATTTTTCGACCTGGTTGCTCTTGATGGCCTCACAGCTTCCTAGCTGAAAAAGCGCTGCATTCACAGTACATTTTTCGACCTGGTTGCTCTTGATGGCCTCACAGCTTCCTAGCTGAAAAAGCGCTGCATTCACAGTACATTTTTCGACCTGGTTGCTCTTGATGGCCTCACAGCTTCCTAGCTGAAAAAGCGCTGCATTCACAGTACATTTTTCGACCTGGTTGCTCTTGATGGCCTCACAGCTTCCTAGCTGAAAAAGCGCTGCATTCACAGTACATTTTTCGACCTGGCTGCTCTTGATGGCCTCACAGCTTCCTAGCTGAAAAAGCGCTGCATTCACAGTACATTTTTCGACCTGGCTGCTCTTGATGGCCTCACAGCTTCCTAGCTGAAAAAGCGCTGCATTCACAGTACATTTTTCGACCTGGTTGCTCTTGATGGCCTCACAGCTTCCTAGCTGAAAAAGCGCTGCATTCACAGTACATTTTTCGACCTGGCTGCTCTTGATGGCCTCACAGCTTCCTAGCTGAAAAAGCGCTGCATTCACAGTACATTTTTCGACCTGGCTGCTCTTGATGGCCTCACAGCTTCCTAGCTGAAAAAGCGCTGCATTCACAGTACATTTTTCGACCTGGCTGCTCTTGATGGCCTCACAGCTTCCTAGCTGAAAAAGCGCTGCATTCACAGTACATTTTTCGACCTGGCTGCTCTTGATGGCCTCACAGCTTCCTAGCTGAAAAAGCGCTGCATTCACAGTACATTTTTCGACCTGGCTGCTCTTGATGGCCTCACAGCTTCCTAGCTGAAAAAGCGCTGCATTCACAGTACATTTTTCGACCTGGCTGCTCTTGATGGCCTCACAGCTTCCTAGCTGAAAAAGCGCTGCATTCACAGTACATTTTTCGACCTGGCTGCTCTTGATGGCCTCACAGCTTCCTAGCTGAAAAAGCGCTGCATTCACAGTACATTTTTCGACCTGGCTGCTCTTGATGGCCTCACAGCTTCCTAGCTGAAAAAGCGCTGCATTCACAGTACATTTTTCGACCTGGCTGCTCTTGATGGCCTCACAGCTTCCTAGCTGAAAAAGCGCTGCATTCACAGTACATTTTTCGACCTGGCTGCTCTTGATGGCCTCACAGCTTCCTAGCTGAAAAAGCGCTGCATTCACAGTACATTTTTCGACCTGGCTGCTCTTGATGGCCTCACAGCTTCCTAGCTGAAAAAGCGCTGCATTCACAGTACATTTTTCGACCTGGCTGCTCTTGATGGCCTCACAGCTTCCTAGCTGAAAAAGCGCTGCATTCACAGTACATTTTTCGACCTGGCTGCTCTTGATGGCCTCACAGCTTCCTAGCTGAAAAAGCGCTGCATTCACAGTACATTTTTCGACCTGGCTGCTCTTGATGGCCTCACAGCTTCCTAGCTGAAAAAGCGCTGCATTCACAGTACATTTTTCGACCTGGCTGCTCTTGATGGCCTCACAGCTTCCTAGCTGAAAAAGCGCTGCATTCACAGTACATTTTTCGACCTGGCTGCTCTTGATGGCCTCACAGCTTCCTAGCTGAAAAAGCGCTGCATTCACAGTACATTTTTCGACCTGGCTGCTCTTGATGGCCTCACAGCTTCCTAGCTGAAAAAGCGCTGCATTCACAGTACATTTTTCGACCTGGCTGCTCTTGATGGCCTCACAGCTTCCTAGCTGAAAAAGCGCTGCATTCACAGTACATTTTTCGACCTGGCTGCTCTTGATGGCCTCACAGCTTCCTAGCTGAAAAAGCGCTGCATTCACAGTACATTTTTCGACCTGGCTGCTCTTGATGGCCTCACAGCTTCCTAGCTGAAAAAGCGCTGCATTCACAGTACATTTTTCGACCTGGCTGCTCTTGATGGCCTCACAGCTTCCTAGCTGAAAAAGCGCTGCATTCACAGTACATTTTTCGACCTGGCTGCTCTTGATGGCCTCACAGCTTCCTAGCTGAAAAAGCGCTGCATTCACAGTACATTTTTCGACCTGGCTGCTCTTGATGGCCTCACAGCTTCCTAGCTGAAAAAGCGCTGCATTCACAGTACATTTTTCGACCTGGCTGCTCTTGATGGCCTCACAGCTTCCTAGCTGAAAAAGCGCTGCATTCACAGTACATTTTTCGACCTGGCTGCTCTTGATGGCCTCACAGCTTCCTAGCTGAAAAAGCGCTGCATTCACAGTACATTTTTCGACCTGGCTGCTCTTGATGGCCTCACAGCTTCCGAGCTGAAAAAGCGCTGCATTCACAGTACATTTTTCGACCTGGCTGCTCTTGATGGCCTCACAGCTTCCTAGCTGAAAAAGCGCTGCATTCACAGTACATTTTTCGACCTGGCTGCTCTTGATGGCCTCACAGCTTCCTAGCTGAAAAAGCGCTGCATTCACAGTACATTTTTCGACCTGGCTGCTCTTGATGGCCTCACAGCTTCCTAGCTGAAAAAGCGCTGCATTCACAGTACATTTTTCGACCTGGCTGCTCTTGATGGCCTCACAGCTTCCTAGCTGAAAAAGCGCTGCATTCACAGTACATTTTTCGACCTGGCTGCTCTTGATGGCCTCACAGCTTCCTAGCTGAAAAAGCGCTGCATTCACAGTACATTTTTCGACCTGGCTGCTCTTGATGGCCTCACAGCTTCCTAGCTGAAAAAGCGCTGCATTCACAGTACATTTTTCGACCTGGCTGCTCTTGATGGCCTCACAGCTTCCTAGCTGAAAAAGCGCTGCATTCACAGTACATTTTTCGACCTGGCTGCTCTTGATGGCCTCACAGCTTCCTAGCTGAAAAAGCGCTGCATTCACAGTACATTTTTCGACCTGGCTGCTCTTGATGGCCTCACAGCTTCCTAGCTGAAAAAGCGCTGCATTCACAGTACATTTTTCGACCTGGCTGCTCTTGATGGCCTCACAGCTTCCTAGCTGAAAAAGCGCTGCATTCACAGTACATTTTTCGACCTGGCTGCTCTTGATGGCCTCACAGCTTCCTAGCTGAAAAAGCGCTGCATTCACAGTACATTTTTCGACCTGGCCGCTCTTGATGGCCTCACAGCTTCCTAGCTGAAAAAGCGCTGCATTCACAGTACATTTTTCGACCTGGCTGCTCTTGATGGCCTCACAGCTTCCTAGCTGAAAAAGCGCTGCATTCACAGTACATTTTTCGACCTGGCTGCTCTTGATGGCCTCACAGCTTCCTAGCTGAAAAAGCGCTGCATTCACAGTACATTTTTCGACCTGGCTGCTCTTGATGGCCTCACAGCTTCCTAGCTGAAAAAGCGCTGCATTCACAGTACATTTTTCGACCTGGCTGCTCTTGATGGCCTCACAGCTTCCTAGCTGAAAAAGCGCTGCATTCACAGTACATTTTTCGACCTGGCTGCTCTTGATGGCCTCACAGCTTCCTAGCTGAAAAAGCGCTGCATTCACAGTACATTTTTCGACCTGGCTGCTCTTGATGGCCTCACAGCTTCCTAGCTGAAAAAGCGCTGCATTCACAGTACATTTTTCGACCTGGCTGCTCTTGATGGCCTCACAGCTTCCTAGCTGAAAAAGCGCTGCATTCACAGTACATTTTTCGACCTGGCTGCTCTTGATGGCCTCACAGCTTCCTAGCTGAAAAAGCGCTGCATTCACAGTACATTTTTCGACCTGGCTGCTCTTGATGGCCTCACAGCTTCCTAGCTGAAAAAGCGCTGCATTCACAGTACATTTTTCGACCTGGCTGCTCTTGATGGCCTCACAGCTTCCTAGCTGAAAAAGCGCTGCATTCACAGTACATTTTTCGACCTGGCTGCTCTTGATGGCCTCACAGCTTCCTAGCTGAAAAAGCGCTGCATTCACAGTACATTTTTCGACCTGGCTGCTCTTGATGGCCTCACAGCTTCCTAGCTGAAAAAGCGCTGCATTCACAGTACATTTTTCGACCTGGCTGCTCTTGATGGCCTCACAGCTTCCTAGCTGAAAAAGCGCTGCATTCACAGTACATTTTTCGACCTGGCTGCTCTTGATGGCCTCACAGCTTCCTAGCTGAAAAAGCGCTGCATTCACAGTACATTTTTCGACCTGGCTGCTCTTGATGGCCTCACAGCTTCCTAGCTGAAAAAGCGCTGCATTCACAGTACATTTTTCGACCTGGCTGCTCTTGATGGCCTCACAGCTTCCTAGCTGAAAAAGCGCTGCATTCACAGTACATTTTTCGACCTGGCTGCTCTTGATGGCCTCACAGCTTCCTAGCTGAAAAAGCGCTGCATTCACAGTACATTTTTCGACCTGGCTGCTCTTGATGGCCTCACAGCTTCCTAGCTGAAAAAGCGCTGCATTCACAGTACATTTTTCGACCTGGCTGCTCTTGATGGCCTCACAGCTTCCTAGCTGAAAAAGCGCTGCATTCACAGTACATTTTTCGACCTGGCTGCTCTTGATGGCCTCACAGCTTCCTAGCTGAAAAAGCGCTGCATTCACAGTACATTTTTCGACCTGGCTGCTCTTGATGGCCTCACAGCTTCCTAGCTGAAAAAGCGCTGCATTCACAGTACATTTTTCGACCTGGCTGCTCTTGATGGCCTCACAGCTTCCTAGCTGAAAAAGCGCTGCATTCACAGTACATTTTTCGACCTGGCTGCTCTTGATGGCCTCACAGCTTCCTAGCTGAAAAAGCGCTGCATTCACAGTACATTTTTCGACCTGGCTGCTCTTGATGGCCTCACAGCTTCCTAGCTGAAAAAGCGCTGCATTCACAGTACATTTTTCGACCTGGCTGCTCTTGATGGCCTCACAGCTTCCTAGCTGAAAAAGCGCTGCATTCACAGTACATTTTTCGACCTGGCTGCTCTTGATGGCCTCACAGCTTCCTAGCTGAAAAAGCGCTGCATTCACAGTACATTTTTCGACCTGGCTGCTCTTGATGGCCTCACAGCTTCCTAGCTGAAAAAGCGCTGCATTCACAGTACATTTTTCGACCTGGCCGCTCCGGACGCCTCACAGCTTCCTAGCTGAAAAAGCGCTGCATTCACAGTACATTTTTCGACCTGGCTGCTCTTGATGGCCTCACAGCTTCCTAGCTGAAAAAGCGCTGCATTCACAGTACATTTTTCGACCTGGCTGCTCTTGATGGCCTCACAGCTTCCTAGCTGAAAAAGCGCTGCATTCACAGTACATTTTTCGACCTGGCTGCTCTTGATGGCCTCACAGCTTCCTAGCTGAAAAAGCGCTGCATTCACAGTACATTTTTCGACCTGGCTGCTCTTGATGGCCTCACAGCTTCCTAGCTGAAAAAGCGCTGCATTCACAGTACATTTTTCGACCTGGCTGCTCTTGATGGCCTCACAGCTTCCTAGCGGAAAAAGCGCTGCATTCACAGTACATTTTTCGACCTGGCTGCTCTTGATGGCCTCACAGCTTCCTAGCTGAAAAAGCGCTGCATTCACAGTACATTTTTCGACCTGGCTGCTCTTGATGGCCTCACAGCTTCCTAGCTGAAAAAGCGCTGCATTCACAGTACATTTTTCGACCTGGCTGCTCTTGATGGCCTCACAGCTTCCCAGCTGAAAAAGCGCTGCATTCACAGTACATTTTTCGACCTGGCTGCTCTTGATGGCCTCACAGCTTCCTAGCTGAAAAAGCGCTGCATTCACAGTACATTTTTCGACCTGGCTGCTCTTGATGGCCTCACAGCTTCCTAGCTGAAAAAGCGCTGCATTCACAGTACATTTTTCGACCTGGCTGCTCTTGATGGCCTCACAGCTTCCTAGCTGAAAAAGCGCTGCATTCACAGTACATTTTTCGACCTGGCTGCTCTTGATGGCCTCACAGCTTCCTAGCTGAAAAAGCGCTGCATTCACAGTACATTTTTCGACCTGGCTGCTCTTGATGGCCTCACAGCTTCCTAGCTGAAAAAGCGCTGCATTCACAGTACATTTTTCGACCTGGCTGCTCTTGATGGCCTCACAGCTTCCTAGCTGAAAAAGCGCTGCATTCACAGTACATTTTTCGACCTGGCTGCTCTTGATGGCCTCACAGCTTCCTAGCTGAAAAAGCGCTGCATTCACAGTACATTTTTCGACCTGGCTGCTCTTGATGGCCTCACAGCTTCCTAGCTGAAAAAGCGCTGCATTCACAGTACATTTTTCGACCTGGCTGCTCTTGATGGCCTCACAGCTTCCTAGCTGAAAAAGCGCTGCATTCACAGTACATTTTTCGACCTGGCTGCTCTTGATGGCCTCACAGCTTCCTAGCTGAAAAAGCGCTGCATTCACAGTACATTTTTCGACCTGGCTGCTCTTGATGGCCTCACAGCTTCCTAGCTGAAAAAGCGCTGCATTCACAGTACATTTTTCGACCTGGCCGCTCCTGATGGCCTCACAGCTTCCTAGCTGAAAAAGCGCTGCATTCACAGTACATTTTTCGACCTGGCTGCTCTTGATGGCCTCACAGCTTCCTAGCTGAAAAAGCGCTGCATTCACAGTACATTTTTCGACCTGGCTGCTCTTGATGGCCTCACAGCTTCCTAGCTGAAAAAGCGCTGCATTCACAGTACATTTTTCGACCTGGCTGCTCTTGATGGCCTCACAGCTTCCTAGCTGAAAAAGCGCTGCATTCACAGTACATTTTTCGACCTGGCTGCTCTTGATGGCCTCACAGCTTCCTAGCTGAAAAAGCGCTGCATTCACAGTACATTTTTCGACCTGGCCGCTCCTGATCGCCTCACAGCTTCCTAGCTGAAAAAGCGCTGCATTCACAGTACATTTTTCGACCTGGCTGCTCTTGATGGCCTCACAGCTTCCTAGCTGAAAAAGCGCTGCATTCACAGTACATTTTTCGACCTGGCTGCTCTTGATGGCCTCACAGCTTCCTAGCTGAAAAAGCGCTGCATTCACAGTACATTTTTCGACCTGGCTGCTCTTGATGGCCTCACAGCTTCCTAGCTGAAAAAGCGCTGCATTCACAGTACATTTTTCGACCTGGCTGCTCTTGATGGCCTCACAGCTTCCTAGCTGAAAAAGCGCTGCATTCACAGTACATTTTTCGACCTGGCCGCCTCCGGACGCCTCACAGCTTCGAGCTGAAAAAGCGCTGCATTCACAGTACATTTTTCGACCTGGCTGCTCTTGATGGCCTCACAGCTTCCTAGCTGAAAAAGCGCTGCATTCACAGTACATTTTTCGACCTGGCTGCTCTTGATGGCCTCACAGCTTCCTAGCTGAAAAAGCGCTGCATTCACAGTACATTTTTCGACCTGGCTGCTCTTGATGGCCTCACAGCTTCCTAGCTAAAAAGCGCTGCATTCACAGTACATTTTTCGACCTGGCTGCTCTTGATGGCCTCACAGCTTCCTAGCTGAAAAAGCGCTGCATTCACAGTACATTTTTCGACCTGGCTGCTCTTCATGGCCTCACAGCTTCCCAGCTGAAAAAGCGCTGCATTCACAGTACATTTTTCGACCTGGCCGCCTCCGGACGCCTCACAGCTTCGAGCTGAAAATGCGCTGCATTCACAGTACATTTTTCGACCTGGCCGCCTCCGGACGCCTCACAGCTTCCGACCTTCTTCGATGACCTGATTACCGTATCGATAGGCGGTAGATGTGTTTCATCAGAAGCTTCTCCTTCTCCTCCGCTAGCCACCCTCTCGGCCTCTGAATTCATCGTCCCTCCCCTCTCCTCTTTTGCACGTTCTCTATACGGTTATGGGGATACTAGTGGACAAACAATCAATCAATTACGACATGAAAAGATTGCGGAATTCAAGGAGAGAATTGAACTGCTTGATGTTGATGGGAGATAGAGGGTGATGGCGGAATGTGAACATCTACTGAAGGGAATATCTGAGGAGAAGGATGTTTAACTGGTTGAACTCGAGGTGGAAGCAGAAGGAGAACAAGGCGAATAAGATATGGCTGTTTTGGCATTTCGAGCACTGTTGCTTCTGGATTATTTGCTTCAGAAGAGCTGCTTCATGTTTTCGGTATTTTTATTGGGAGAGGAGATAGAGCGAGAAAGAGCCAGCTAAAAAGAGAGTGAGAGAGTGAGAGAGAGAGAGAGAGAGAGAGAGTGAGAGAGGGAGGGAGGGAGGAAGGGGAGAGAGAGAGAGGGGCGCGTTCCTATTCTCTGTTTTTTCAGATCCAAGTGATGGCAGCCTGTGAAAGAGGCCAATTATCATCCGAAGGTCTCCTTCGACTTCTCAAAACGGCCAAGAAGAAGATAGAAGAAGTCGAAAAAATTGCTCAAAGGAGGCTTAAGGTAGGTTTTTAGAACTTGTTAATCAAATTGCGTTAAAATTACGGTTGCGTTTTTTATTTTCGTTAATTTTAAAAGTACTTAAAAATTGAGTTGAAAACGTTAAATTCATTTACGTAAAAAAGTTGAAATTAATACCCCAAAAACAAATAAATTACCATATTCTAGTTCACAGTCGGCGCCTGGGCGGCTCGCAGTACGAATGGCTCCGCCTGGCCGGCCACCTCGTCAAGAGCGACCTCTCCGAAATGCGAAACGAATCCGAACTCCGCCAAAAACCGATGAAAGAAGTCCCGCTAGATGTAGAAACAGTCCGAAGAGACGGCCTAGCTGCCCGTATCTCTCGTATCGTACCCCCGGATAATGATGAGTCCCTGGTCCCTCCGATTAGTGCGTCGGAAGCGGAATTGTTTGATGACCTCCAGGAACAGCCAATACCCGGCTATTATTTCTTGGATGACGTGCTTCCGGTTGTTACTTGTCGCTGTCAACCGAAATGTGACAAAAAAAAGTTTGAGAATCTTTATGGGCAGGAGTTTAAGGTATGGATTGAATGGTGTTTGCAAGATTGCCGTGCCTTGTTTTGCCAAGGATCTCTGATCTCCTTCCCCCTCTCACTCTCTCTCTCTCGCTCCCTCTCTCTCTCTATCACTCTCGCTCTCTCTCCCTAACTCTTGCTCTATCTCTTTTCTCTCGCGCCCACTCTCAATCTCTATCTCACGCGATCTCGCTCTCTCACTCTCGCTCCTTCTTTCTCGCTCTCTCGCTCTCGCTCTCGCTTCGCCCCTAGCTCTCTATCACAATTTCCAGTCCTTTTACGGTGTCTTTTGGTTTAATCCGTACTTCCAATTTCAGGCAATCCGAAAAGATGGGCCATCGACTTCACCCAGTTTACTTGACCGCTAGACAGGTCTGAACAATTTTGAGATACCGATTAATGATATTTTTAAGGGCAAACAACTGTGGCTGTATGTCTCTCAACCATTCGAGGGTCGCGATGCAATTTGTGATGATCGCTTTAACAGAGTCTACGGTTTTGACAAGGATGATTTCTATTTGGTGGCGTTGAGAGAACGTATCGATAAGAGGATGAAGCCGGCCATTGTCGAGGTAACACATTCTCCTGGGAGACCATCATAAAGCTTTCCACAACATTTTTAAAAAGATTAAAATCCGAAAAAACCAATACGTCCATTATGGTGTGCAGAATCTCAAGGTCATTTTTGGTATCGTTTTCCTTTTCCGTTAGCCTCGGAAGTAGCCCAATTCCAGGTGGAATTCCGAGCGCTAGCACAGATCCTGCGCCCGATGGCTGAACGTCTTCGATTCCTCGTTAAAGGGGGCACGGTAATTGGAGAATACCTTTTAGATTTTTCAATATGCTTAAATTAAGTTAATTTCTTAGTTATGATTTTGCAAACCATAAGAACCCAATTTTCTGTTTTTTCCCGGTAATTTTGTCATTTTTTTGGTCAAATCGATAAAAACCATTTACTATTTCCCGGCCGTGACCTTTCTTTAAAAATCTCGGTATTTCCAGAACGCACGGACCGCTACAACAAGTTCGTGCTCAGCATGACCGAGCGATTCTGGCAGAAGAGGATGACAATCGTTTTTGAGCGCATTATTTAAATTGGCATAAATCAATCATTTAAATGCGTACGAAACATTACTCAAATAATTTGCATACAAAATTGTCGATGGATCCATAAATTAACCAAATTTGAATTTCCGGTTGCCGCTAGGTCTGAAAAAGTATGAAAAATTTATCATATGGCTCCACGCGTCATGGCCGACCAGTTGCAGGTAATTTGATGGGTTTTGGGATTTTGTAGGATTGGATATGCAAATTGCCAATGGAAAACTGGTTATGTCAAAAAATATGCAAATTACAGCTGAAAAATTTTTTTAGGAATCCGACGGCCTGCGCGAGCGCAAGAAGACGGTCCGTGTCGAGCCCGACGAGAAGCTTCCTCGGCGCAACAAGGCGATGAAGTCGAGTGAGAGCGAGAAGCTTGTCCAGCCCACCACCATTCACGCGTGGCGCGAACAAATCGAGAGGGCATCGGGTATGGTAGTTTTACTCCTGCTCTCTCTCTCTCTCTCTCGCTTTCTCTCTTCTCTCTCTCTCTCTCGCCCTCTGTCACTCTCTCTTGCTGTCTCTTTCACTAGCTCACTCTCTCCCACTCTCTCGCTCTCTCTGTCTCTTTCTAACCCTCTCTTTTCCAGATGACACTACCCCGCCGATTGCGAAGAAGCTGGAGAGCGCGTGGCAGGACTTCATCTCTCACTACTTCCCCATGTCGTTTCTGCTCACCATCGGTACAGTAATTGGCGGGGGGTTACGGTAGGAACAGGCTCAGGCTTACTTAGGTTTAGACTTAAGCTTACTTAGGCTTGGGCTCCAGGCTCTAGGCTTCTTACCCTATTTCCCGACAACTTATCTAAATTTTTCGATTTTAGTCCTGCTGGGCGGCAACCTGGGCGCGTACATCTTCGCCGAGTACATCGAAAAGGACTGCTGGGTGCCGTTCTTCCTCCAGCTGACCGCCTGGTTCTTCCTCCAGGCCCAGGTCATCGGCAACGCGCTCGCCGTCCGATTGCAACTACAGTCCGCTACACACCTCTTTACGCTGATTTTGTCGCTTTTTCAGCAAGAACTGCCCGATGTACCAGATGAATCGGCTCGGGCTGAATGGTAGAAATTTTTTTACTTTTTCTATTTCTGATCTCGCTCTCTCTCTCTCTCTCTCTCTCTCTCTCTCTATCTATCTCTCTCTCTTGTTTAGGAAAACATAATCCTTTTGTAGCGAAAAAGCTGGCCCTCAGCTCGGACCAGAAGGCGACCATCGGCACCAAGGTGTACAGGGCATGGCGCTACTGTACAAAGACATGCGAAAGGTATAGCTTTAGTTCTCTCTCTCACTCTCTCGCTCTCTCGCTCTCTCCCTATACCATACTCTCCCTCTTTCTCTCGCTCTATCCCTGTCGTTCTCTCTCTCTCTCTCTCACTCTCTCGCTTCAGGGTGATGCCGGCCCGTTCTGTCCACTGCTACCTATGCGGAAAGTGCACCCTCCGCAGCGACCACCACTGCTACATGGTCGGCTACTGTGTGGCTGTGCAGACGCAGGTACCGTATCCAGTCCTACTCGATAAGGTTGTTCCCTTGCAGCGCTACTTCCTGACGATGTGCTTCTACATCACGGTGATGGGGCTGTGGGGCTCGATCGTGTCGTTCAGCTACCACTGGGACGAGATTGTCTACATGACGCCGTGGGTTTGAGGGCGTGAGCCTTCTGTATATACTAGAGCTTTCTGTATAGACTACGTGATGATACTTTGGCTACAGTAGCGTGCCCTTCAACGGTGAATAAACCCCATCTTAGTCTAGCTACAGTACGATGAAGCTTACTAAATACACTACGTAGCAATACTTTAGCCACATAGCGCTACAATATTCTAGCTACCGTACGCTACAACTGACGCCAATCTCCCCTTTTCCAGGGCCTGCTGGGACGACATTGTGTACGCGTGGGGTGTGCTGTGCGGCGTTCCCGGGCAGTTATGGCAAGAACCGGAGGGCTCGATCACACGCGCCTTCTGGGCGACTCTCTTCTACGAAAAGCCGCTCATCATCACCCTGCCCGTCACCCAGGTTGCCCTCCTCGCCGTCGTCGGCGGGATCACCTTCTTCTCAGAGGGGGTGCGTTTTATCGCATAAAAAAATAGAAGCGTCGTATTTTCTCAAAAACTTCCTCTGCTGGTTTTCCCCTATTTACTTTCTTTTTGCGCGTAATAATCAGAATTTGAAGACACCAGTTAATCTCCTGAAAAACTCGTGCTAGTTTGCCCTTCTGCTTTTCGTCTAAAAACACCGTTGAATTTCCTCAAAAATCTTTGCTAGTTTGCCCCCACTTTTTAAGCTTTTGCCACTCAAAATGCAATTAATTTCCCCAAAAATCTCTGCTAGTTTGCCAAAGTCTCGGATTTTTAGATCTGGAACGTGTACATCGGGCTGGCCCAAAAAGAGCGCTATCACCCATCCCCCGGCGAGCAGTACCACTCGACTTTTGGTAGCTTGGCGTACCGCTTCAACTTACAATTTTTTTCCAGTCGAACGCTTCCTGTTCATGTTCGGCTCGAACTTCCCGCTCGGGCTGCTCTGGCCGATGAAGCGGAAGTGGACGGGAAAGTCTACGGTACGTTGTTTTCGGTGTTCTCGTACTGGATTGTTTGTCATTTTTTGGAATTTTTTGCTTTATTCATATTCTGGACGTTTCTATGCAAGAAACTTGCGAAGCCGCAATAAAAAAATTTTCAGTTTAAAAATTGCTTTTGTATAGAAAAATCTGATACAAAAATCGGATCCTGAATAAGTGAAAAGCCCTTCGCAAGATCGACATGATTCCTTTTAGCATGCTCGGCCCGCCCGCCATCCCACGCGAATGTCCTTCTGCACATTGTTTGTCGTTGTGCTAACCCTCCCGGTGACGGACGCCACGGATCTGCTACAATCTCGTACAGAAGTTTTCAAGGTAAATCCATATCTCTCTCTCTCTCTCTCTCTGTCCCTGTCTCCCTCTCTCTCTTTCTCTCTCTGTCTCTCACTCTCTCGCTCTCTCTCTCTATCTCTCTCTCTCGCTCTCTCTCTCTTTCTCTCTCTCTGTCTATCACTCTCTCTCTCTCGCCCTCTCTCTCTAATCCGGTGTTTAAGTTGGGCCCGCTCACGCTCGTGCTGTCGTGCATCCTGGTCGCTCATCTCTTCATAGGCTGCACCAGCCGCCGCGCGGCTAGGATGGTGCACAAGCCGAGAAAGTCGGCGGGAAATACCCCGACCAAGGAAAATCCGGTAAATTCTCCAACTCCAATAGCACGATCTTCCGAAATGTTGAAATTTTCGTCTTTTCTGGCATGGGACCGTGACGTATAATTGTTTTGAGGCACGATCCCCCGCTACATCATCACTGTGCTGTTCGACGGCCCCCACGAATTGGCAGCCACCGACCGATGTCAATATTCCTGCTACTCGGGCCAACTCCGTCTACCTGATCCCGGTGAGTTTACTACCAGTGGTACTGTTCAAATGGGCGGGCTGATTTACGCGGGGTGGTGAGATTTTCTGGACGGTTAGCGGGGCGGGGCGGGGGCACCCGCCTTTTCCCCTGTGATTCTCAACCGCCCTATAACAAAATATAAACAGTTCATATAGCATTTACATAGTTTTTAGATCTACAACAAAATATTGAAAATAATAAAATTATTCGCAGATTTATGACTATGAATAATATATAAAATATAATTTATGAAATGTATTATGAAAACTTACCAAAAAAAAGTCAAAATTTCGAATTTTCAAAATTGAAAAAATATTTTTAATAACTTGCCTGCTTGCTAAGCTGCTAATAACATTACAAAAACATTATATATCATCAACAGGTATAGGTGGACAACAAGAAGTGGTTTCCCTACTGCAAAGCATTCCACCCCCCCCCCCCCCTGCTAACAGTCCAGAAACGGGGAAAAGCCCATTGATCTTTTCTTCTTTCAAGATCTTTTTTAAATTTTAGAATTTACGAACGGGAGCGCGACCTATAATTTTTTTTCAGAACGCACCCGTCACGCCAAGACTTCCCGAGAAGCTACCGGATGTTGCCACCCCGGTCAATGAGCCTGCCAAGGCACCTAAGAAGAAGAAAAAGACGGAGCGTGACTACTTCGCAAAGGCAGGTTTTACTCGCCTGCTTTTCCCCGGGTGGTTCCTTAGCGGCCGGGCACTAACCTCATCCTCCTTACAAGGAGTCGTTTTTAGGTGATATCGGCGCTTTTGAGGGGACCTAGCTAGTTCAATAGAGCAAAATCCTGCGAAAGAGTCCCCCAAATCTGCCAACCGTGCACGGTATTCGATCAAAATTAGTTTTAAGCTCTTTCGTATCGGGTACCAACTTTTTTCGACAACTAATTTTTCAAATCATCTTCTATATTTTACACTAATTATTATTTATTTTCTATACTTTACACGATTCCTTACTAATTATTCTTGCTATTCAAATAGTGTTTCGAAATGGTTCTTAAACTTTTTTCCTTTTTTTCAAAATTTATCCTGCTGGAAATTAAATTAAATTTTTAAATTAAGCCAATTCCTACACGTGCAAATTTACAAATTTTTATGAAAAAAATATTAAAAATATCGATTTTTCCACCGAAAATCGCCGATTTTTAACCAAAGTTTCGACTTTTAAAATGTTCTAGAAAGTGTTTCTTTTGGATATTAGCTCTGAACCCCCACATAGTTTTGCAAAAGTTTTATGGGCGCCTGACTGGCCGCTAGCCACCATCCGCGGCTGGCGCTGGATCACGCTGTGGGCTGTGTCAGCCTAACAGTTAGTGCTTTTTGTCTGGGGTGCTTTTTGGCAATGACTTCTATATATGAACTTTGACCAAATCAGAAGATGAACATCATCTTCGAGCAGTTCGCACCAGTCGACTCCAAACCGCTCGCAACTCATTTGGGGGTCGTTTGGTAGCATTTTTTCGAGGTTGTTCAAGGCGGCGGACGACTTCGAGCCGTTTTTTTCTAACCGCCCTAGCCGGCTGAGCTAAGCTGCTCAAAAGCTGAAACTCGTTACATGGATAGAACTTTTCGCGCTCTTTCGAATGATGTACTTGGCACCCCAAAATACTTAATTTCAAGCGAGATATGATGGTTTTACTGCTGCGACAACTTCGGCAAGTACGCCTTTCAGCACTAAAACGCTCCCCTCTCTGTCCCCAGACGGTTTCTTGTAACGTTAAGTATACCGTTGGAAAGAGCGTGAAAATGCCTAAATTTAGACACCTTGACACAAATCTAGTGTTGTGTCCAGGGCTGCTAGGGCGGTTAGAAGAAAACGTCTCGAAATTGTCCGCCGCCTTGAACAACCTCGAAGAAATGCTACCAAACGACCCCCAAATGAGTTGCGAGCGGTTTGGCGTCGACTGGTGCGAACTGCTCGAAGATGATGTTCATCTTCTGATTCGGTCAAAAAAAGCTTAATTCATTTATTGAAGTCATTGCCAAAAAGCACCCTAGACAGCACCCCGAAAAACACCCCAATGGGGGGGGCAGGGTGTTTCCAAAGCACCCGGGGTGCTTTTCAGGGCACCTAGGGGAGTTTATCAGAGCACCCCGGGGTGCTCTTTTTGGGGTGCTGTCCAACACTACTGTACACGCTTAACAGATTTGAAAAACCACACCTTAATTAAAATTTTTCGATATTGAACTCGCTTCAAGGGGCTCCGAAATCTGGTCCACGGCCCCCTGTGTTGATTCCTAGCAAATAGCCAGATGCGGCCGCAACGCGACCGCGCCGTATGATCTTTTGCCCCTGTTTGAACGTATAGACGCTTGAATTTAAAAATTCTGCCGTTATTTCTGGAATCCTCATCGATTTTTGAGCGTACTAGACTTTTTAATTATGAAAATTGATCGGAGAATCACCGAGATCAAGCGATTGGGTTCCTTGCAAGGCATTAAGACGTAATCGCCGCGCACCCAAAAAGTCGTTTTCGCCCCGAAAACGTTTCGGTTATTCTCGAATATTTCGCGTTTTTTCGCAACGAAGTCGATTTTCTGGTACTTTTCTGTGGCAATTCTTTCCTTTTTTGACCAGTAGGTTCAACCCTGCACGCGCGATTTTTGACTTCCGAACCCCTTTAAAAACTCCAATATCGCCTGAAAACGACACCTTGCTAGCGGTTTTCCAACCCCGATATGCATAATGTTCTCGCAACGAGACACTATAAAAATGCATTACGTAGAACTGGACGATTGTGCAAAGGAAGAACAATAATTGGCTCTCCCCGTCCATCAAGCATCTCACTCATGTCATTTTTAGTGTCGATTCTGCTCGCAAGGCAAGCGCGAAACGGTCGGACAATTGGAACTCTGCGCAATTTGTACAACTCGGACGTTGTGGGCCTGTCTTTCCTTATTTTATCGTCCGTGTCTAGGGGCTGGTACCGTAACCCGAACGGGAAATGTGTGATGAGCAACTGCTGCGAGCTGTACTCGCTAGTCAAGGGAGACGAGTAAGCGTTGCATTCGTCACTTATGGGATGGCCTGTCTAAATTTTCATGAGCAGCTCAGTATATTCTGAATTCAGGTACCTCTGCGATTCGCCACAATTTCGTCCCCTCATGATATGTCTCGGTAATGTCGTCTTTCTGCTTTGATGATCGATTCGAATTTCTAGTGTCACGGTGCCCGAGCTGTTGGTATGATGCGCTCCTTTACGTCCACGTACAACTGCTCCAGCAGTACAGGATTCAGCGAGATTCGGAGGCCAAGAAAAAAGCCGAATCAGATTAATACTTGTCTTTGACTCCTCGCATGTGATTTGTGGCCCCTTGGAGCCAGAATTTTTGCCGTCGGCAAAGTGATGCCACGAATAAACTCTCTCTCTCTCTCTCTCTCTCTCTCTCTCTCTCTCTCTCTCTCTCTCTCTCTCTCTCTCTCTCTCTCTCTCTCTCTCTCTCTCTCTCTCTCTCTCTCTCTCTCTCTCTCTCTCTCTCTCTCTCTCTCTCTCTCTCTCTCTCTCTCTCTCTCTCTCTCTCTCTCTCTCTCTCTCTCTCTCTCTCTCTCTCTCTCTCTCTCTCTCTCTCTCTCTCTCTCTCTCTCTCTCTCTCTCTCTCTCTCTCTCTCTCTCTCTCTCTCTCTCTCTCTCTCTCTCTCTCTCTCTCTCTCTCTCCCCCCCCCCCCCCCCCCCCCCCCCCCCCCCCCCCCCCCCCTCTCTCCCCCCCCCCCCCCCCCCCCCCCCTCTCTCTCTCTCTCTCTCTCTCTCTCTCTCTCTCTCTCTCCTCTCTCTCTCTCTCTCTCTCTTTCTCTCTCTCTCTCTCTCTCTCTCTTTCTCTCTCTCTCTCTCTCTCTCTGTCAGAATTCCGAAAAAAACAAGCGTTTCGAACTCCCAAGAGGGGCTAAAGGCGGTCGCGCGCAGCGCGGTCGCGTTGCGTTGGCCTTGAGCCAGGCATCAACTAACAAAGAAGCGGACTGAGCCAAGGCAATTTTGGGACGCTTTTCTGGTGATTTCTCTCTGTAGTTTCGAGTCTTGGTAACATCATTTATTGAGAACCGCTTGGAGGACACGTCGGCGCTCAGAAGCCAATATTCGCGCGGCCGAATCGCGTCTGTAGGGGTCGGCCGTAGTTGTACGACCTCGTGTTGTCGTTCACCTGGTCGAAGCCGGCCAGGTCCATGCTGGAAACGCCTGAAAAAAAATCGGTAGCTAGGAAATGATAGTTCTACGCATTTAAAGCGGCTTTCAGGAAGACTTTTAAAGGAGCTGTCAACGCATGGCGATCGATTTTTTGAGGTATGGAAACCTTCTGGAAGTAGAGGCTCAGTGGTCGCAATCCATTACGCAATGGAAGGGCGAGCGGACGAAGTGCGTGTCGCGGCGCCTTTTCAATAAGAACTCGATATCCAGCCAAATCTATAGAATCTATCGTAAAAATCGGACACGACTGCGGCCCGCTAGAAGGGGGTGGGGGTGATTTTTTTGGGGGACACCCTGTAAGTCATGCCTTATCCACTCCCTTAAAGACAAGCGAAGCGTGAATAGCCAAGTAGCAAGCAAGAGCGCCAGTATGGCTCAAAAATATATAGGCTTACATGCGCCAATGTTGCACTATTATTACCTGGTACCGGCTCATAAAGTTGCCTGGGTAGATCTGGAAATCGTGTTTTTCAAGGGTATTTTTTAAGGGTTTTACAGGTTTAAAGATTTAAATTAAGTTAAATCCGCAATTTTCGGTTCTGGTTTTTAGCGGGGGGAGGGTGGGTTTTCTGGGGGAGTTCACACCCATTTCGCGATATGCCTAGACAGATTTTCCCTGGGAAACCCCTCCTGACCCCGCTAACAAACCAGTGCCTCCTTTTCAACTTACTAAACAGTGGCCTGCCATTGCCACCACGAAAAGCGACGACGGAGCCGAGGAGCAGGAAGAGCATCAACAGAATCGCCTTCAGCATTTTGGCCTACCTAAAGGGACAGTGAAATCAGAATTCGCACATCGGGGATCGAAAATATTGCTCAAAACCACTGAAACTATTCCCCGAAAAGCACCAGCAAATAACAAATAGTTTTATTAATAAACGACGCGGTTTCAGAAACAAATTGGCAACTATGAAAGTTTGGTCACTGGGTCCTCTAAGGAAACCAATGAATTCCAGGTTTTCAAAGACGAGGCCACTCCCAAAGGAGCGACTCTGAACGGAACGGCTACTTGTCGAAAATGAAATTTCATGGAGAAATTAGGACCTAAAAAGGCACCCGGTTTTCTCCCAGCCGATCAGACTGCTCCTCAATTTACGGGCAACGGTTCTAGTTGTAACCAGATGCCCACCGGACCCGACCGGATCCCAGCGAACCCCGGAAATCTTGGCTTTCGCCGACGCAGTGCAACGCAACACGAACATAAACGTCCGTAGTCTTTCTTCTATGATATTTTTTTGGGGTGAAAACGAACTTTGTAAACCCTGCATCGATTCTTGAAACCCAGAAAGAACGACAAAAAAAAGATTTCTTGCTATTTGCGAGCGTGAAATTACCGCCGCAACGTGAAAATTTCTGCATTCTCCTAGAAAAGAGATTGGAAGTGAAAGGAGACTTTGATGTTGCGCAGTGATTTGTAACCTAAAAGATTCTTAGTATTTACGCGCGCAAATCACGTCAGCACTGTCTGGGTCAAAACACCTTTTTAACGCCGCGCAGGTTCTTTGAGAACGAAGAAAAAGACTTACAGAAAAATGGCTAAAAAATTCTTTTTTTCTGGAAGAGGTTTTTTTCTGAAAAGGTTTTAAAAGTGCTAAAGGAGGTATGGTTATTGCGAGTGCGAAACCGCGGCCGCAACACGAAAAAGGCCTTGATCCTTCCAAAAAAAGAGTTTTCGGTGAGAAAATGCCTCTTTAAGGGAGTGGCTTCTTTGATACCTAAAACAAACGGCAAAATAAGATTTATCTATTTATTTGCGCGAGCACGAAACCAGGAACCACTAGATGCCTCCTTGCTTTCCAGCCGCCCATCCGGAATAACTAATGATGATCTCTACTGCTATAAATAGATCTTTTAACGTTAGTGACAGAAAAATAGGGCCCAGTAACCTCCGCGGGCGATAAAAATGATCCCGGAATCCCGGCGCAGCTTTTACCGGGCCCCGGTGCTTCGAAAAAGCCCTGCCGGCACAGCTTCATAATCTAAAATTCGTTCCTTGCCATCCGAGGCGACGAGGCTTCTCGTCGCTCCTTGCCGTGCTGCTGCTAATTCTCCAAGTGCAACATTCACACATTGGTTTACCACTACGAGCACCGCCGGCTGAACTCGAGGGCACGGCTCAAGATTTCTCCAAAAAACCTCTGTGTTTGCGGGGTCTTTTGGGGAAAACCACGGCTCATTTCGTGGAAAACTTCATGCTTCACGCCCACGCTTCAATCGCAGAACCTAAAAGCTTCTTTCCGGTCGGGAACAAGCTTTTCGCGCACGGAATTTTGCGCTGGTTCCGAATATTTTTGCCAAAGTTATGGACGACCCACGACAGGGAAAGTCCAAAATGGGCCGCTTTCAACGGTTTCCCCCGATTTAAATAGTTCATAACTTTCGGCAAGTCGCGATCCTGCAAGTGTTGTAAACAGCTTCGCAATCAGCGGAAAATTCTACACAAGCTAAGCTGGGCCTGGCCCCAGTTGAAACCCGGCAAAACTGAAAAATGTCTGTTAGTCCGAATTTGCCACTGTTAGGGCGCAGAAATTCAACTTCAGGCTAAAAACTACGAGCTACGAGAAGTCAAAGCCAGCAAACCCCACGAAAAACATCTTTCCGGGGTCGTTTTCACGCTGACACCGAATCTAACAAAGTCGCCATTATCACTTTCGCGGTTGGCGACGAATGTGAACCGTATCTGGGTTCGGCGTGAATAACGCCCCGCGGCGCGTTTCGCGGGTTTTGGTGAGGTTGGACTTCTTTTAGTTTCAAGCCTAAAGTTAAATTTTCGCTTTAAAAGCCCCCAAATTCCAAGTCGGCACTGAAAACCACCATATTCTGGTGCAACCAAAATGCCAAAAATAAATAATATGTATTCTAGCAAAGCACAGCGCGAGGAGGGGGTAGGCGATAGTCACATGGTTGGGGTCAGGGAGGAGCACCGTTGGAAGGTCTAGAAAATGAGCTCAATTTACAGCGCAAACCTTTAAAAAAATTTGGGTTTTAAAAGGTTTAAACCGAAAAAGTCCAAATTGAAAAATTCGCATAATTGAGCTGGGGGAAAAACAGGGCAGGCGGCAGTGTAGAAAGCACACAAAAAAGCTACAGCGCTGGAATCACATATCGGAAAAGGAGATCCAAAAAAATCACAAGCTTCAGGGTGAAATGGCGGGCGTACCGAGCACGGGGAAAATGTATAAAAGACGTAAGCAATAAACTTTCAGCCCAATTGGACGGCGGCGACGCCGTTGGCCAGATGAGCTTCGCGGGTCAGCTCGATGAGTTGCCTGGAAAAAATATACAGAATCTACCCAAAAAAATCCCCCTCTAGCGGTCCCCAATCAGGTCCGATTTTTACGATTTAGGTATGTTGTCTACAGTAGTTCTCGGCGGCTAAGGCGATATGTTCTCTTCCGATTTTCGAAATTCCCCGAATTTTTAGCCCGATTTTCCTCGTTTTTATGTGCAAAAATTACAGATTTATCTCCAAAAACCTCGATTTAAATCGGTCTCAGCCCGATTCAAGTTGTGTTTTCTCAAACGGGTTTCAAGAAGCTGCTCGGGGCCGCCAGGAAAGGTTTAAAAAATTGAAATGAATGAGGTTTTTGTTAAAAACCCTTTCCTTGGGGACAGCCTCTACATAAAAATCTACGACTTTGCAAAAAAACACCTATCCGAGCCGCGCTCTATCTTTCGATAGGAAGGCCGGATCGGGCTCGGAGCTATACAACGGAAAGCCCAGAAAATGGCGGGTTTGCATTCGTCATGATAATTCTGATTTTTCTTTAACGCGACATGTTATAACCTATTTAAAAACGTTAAGAAAAGCTTCCTATATAGGCAAAGGCACAGTCCCTATCAAACTTGAAGAAAAAACGTCACAAAAGTTCAAGCGAATCTACATGAAGGGTGCAAACCCACGATTTCCTGAGCTTTCTCACGTAGTAACTACCATTCTGAGCTCGCGACAAATGTAATATTTACAAAATTGAAGGTATCAAAATCACCTTCGTAATGACAGTGCCTTGCTCTCCAGCTGTCGCTCCTTCAGGCGCCATTGGGCCGCAGCCTCGCGAATTGCGTTGACCTCGCTCCAGTCGCGTTGCCAGCGCAGGAAGAGGCGTTCCCAGATTTGCTAAACTTACGAATTATGCCAATAAGCCATTTTTTTAATTATTGAAAATCCCAAGGGTCAGTTTCGGTCGATTTTTGGTCTAGAAAACGCTATTTCGCAGAAGAGAGAGCGCAGACAATCAGATACAGAAAAACGTAGCGTAGCGTCTTTCTAGCGTGTTTCTCGTCAGGTCAAAATCGCAAAAACAATTTTAGACATTTTAGAAATGCCGATTTGGCTAGGTTTGGCCAATTTCTTTGGGGGTTGGGAGGTGCTAGGTAAATGAGCCGCGTTCCAGATTAGGTATTGTCCAAAAATTTCCGTGACTTCCGGTCAAGAGGCGCCTCGACAGCTTCGTCTTTTTTCCCAGGAATTTACTTATAAAAACTTTAATTACTGCGATTGCCTTAATACGACTATGCTCTATCAGATGGCGTCAAAAACTGCGTCAAAAAAACTGTGCAAACGCTATAATCGGGCTTCTTCGGTTCTGCCCTGTCAGCGGGGGGTTAGCAGGGGGAATAACTTTCTGTTTTTCCACCAGTTGATGATACGTAATGCTTTCAGTTTTTGAGTGCTAGAATTACAAAAAATGTTTTTAAAAATTCTGCAAATTCAAAAGTTTTTATTATTTTTTATATTGTTTTTCTATCCAAGAACTCTGGAAAATGCTAAAGAAAATGGTTTAGATTTTGTTATAAAACCGTAGAGGATCATAGGGAGAAGTTTGCTTTCTCACCCGCCCCGCTACAAGTCCAGAACCGCTTCTTCAAGTCTTCGCGGTGTCCTAAACTCACAATGCTCTGCGGCGACACGCTGGGCCACAGCACCGACTCGTTCGGCTCGTACAGCGTGTTCACGTAGCCCTTCAGAATTTCGGGGTTGTTGACGTAGGACCAGAGGGAGACGGTGTGCTTCTTCACGTTGTGCTTGAACTTCTCCTAAACGGACAGGATGAAAAATGTTGGAAATCGCCAACCATCTCGTTGTTCCCCAGAAACGAGCCAAACTCTGAGGCGTACGAGTGCTCGAAGAGGTCGAGCAGGAAATTCTCGGTGAACTCGAACGAGTGCGGGAACTGGGCGCACATCTGAAATGTGAAAAGTAGAGGGTTCTTTGGCGTTATCGGTGGGGGGGGGGAGAATCAACTTTTTCCTGGGATCCAATTTTTTAAAGAACGAGAGCGAAGGGGCTTCTAAACTGTTTTATACTATTCTATAACGTAAAAATTTTACAAACTTTTGTAAACAATACCAAAAATATACTTTTTCGACCAAAGTGGTCGATTTTAGGGCCAAAATTTCGAAGATTTATGAGAATGATTTTTAGTTTAGAAAAGAATTAACTTTTGGCCTTTTTTAAAGGTTTTAGAATTTGTAGCTTATTAAAAACACTCATAAAAAGGTTCTGTAAGATCAATTTTTACCTGCCACACACAATCCAGGAAGGCCAGGAAGACTGGCGATTCGTACGGGCCGGTGATGGCACCCTCTGCGAACGCCGAGTGAGCATTCCGCAACCCAAACGGATGTCCTCCAGAGATCCACTCGCGCTCGATCACCGACTCGAACCTAGAATTGGCAATAAAACGAGTCGAAATCGCATAAAGTACCCTCTAATCGTTCTCGCGTCCGGATCGAGCAGAATCTGTGCCAATGCCGTGGCGAAAAGCGTAGAATCGACGCCCTCGCCGCCGTGGACCACCACCGGGACTTCTAAAAAATAAAGCTCAAAACTAAAAGGGCAAACGAAAATGGCAACCAGGACCAGAACCAAAAACTAATCAGCCAAATTCAATCGCAGCCAAATTCCAAGGCCTAAAAAGGAAGCAACAACATTGCGATTCGGCTATTCCAAGCGCGCTTCTTTCTCATTATCGGGGGGGGGGGAGGGGAATCAACTTTTTTCCAAGGATCCATTTTTAGTATAAATCATGTCACGTCTCTAAACTGTTTTTACTGTACTTGAAAGGTCTAGAAAATTTTATCAATATATTAATACAAAAAAAAATATAGTTTCTGGCCAAAACTGGTCGATTTTTTCGTAGTTTTTTTAATGTGTTCCACCAAGAATAAAGTAAATTTTACTATATAGGAAAAACTGACCCCCCCCCCCCGATAATGCGCAAGAATCCGGAGCACGCAGCGTGCCATTGCAAATGATAAAAGCAGTCGACCACCAGGTGTCTGTCACTACGCACCTGAACTACCTTCGCAGGCCACGCATTGCGCCACGTTCGCCGCCGCGTTCAGGTAGTCAGCCACCGAGGAGAGCCAGCCGGCCGACCCGATCTTCGACATCCAACGGTCCGACGAGACCGACCGGTCCAGGCATACTGAAAAATAGTGCTTTGGTCATTTTTCATATACTTTTGACCAAGAATTGACATTTTTTGAAAATTTCTCTAAGTTTTAACGAGCTTTTCATATCTAAAAACTGCGCAAAATTCCATGAAAATCGCTAAGAATTTGTCATGGGGCCGTGCTAATTCTCCGGTACCAAATATCTTGAAGCAACAAAAAAAAACACTGATCCGACATTTCGTTATGCGAAAATTTGAATATGCGGAAATCCAAAGACGCATAGTTTTGTACACCGAAAGATTTGGTCGGTTCTGTCCGCTTTTGCTGGCAACAGAATTGGGTTTTTCTCTGTCAGAATCAGCCAGTCATACGTTTTTCGTTAGCGGTTCGGGTCAGCATAGCAATCGGATGGAACGTGTTTTTAAGTTTTTAGTGCCAAGTAGTTCCATGCTCGAAATAGAAAAAATTACAAAAAAGGTTCGAACAACCATGAAAAACACGAAATTTTCGTCATTTTGCGCCCAAAAAATCCGTAAAGAAAACCTAAACATTGATTTTTTTACTTTGCCGTTTTTATGCTCAGTAATGGCTAAGAATACACTTACAACGGCAGGCCCAATTTATCTAACAAAACTAGGGTTGCGGCGAAAAAGGTTGGGTCCAAGACAGCGAAATAACCGGAAATGCCTCCGTAATGATTTTCGACGTAATGAAATTTCTGCGTAATGAACGAAGTATAATGTTGATAGGTTCTAAAGTATCTCGGCCCCACGTACCATCAACCATTTTTGCCAGCGAATCGTGTAAATCCTTGATCCTGGGCGTGGCACAGTTGAAGTAACGCCATTGGGAGTAGAATTGTTGACTCTCAGCGCCGCCACCTAAAAATAACAGCTCATCCTCAATTTAAAGAGCAAAAAATGGCAGCATGCAGTTTTTCAAGTCCGCAAAATAAATACCGAAAATTCTATCGTGTCGCCTACAAAAACAAGGAGCTCTCACCTTTGGCCTTGGAAAGTGCGGCCTGCTGCTTGCCCCGGGTGTCGATGATGATACCGCGGGAGTCGCGGAGGAACGCGTTTAGTATCGTCTCGTCCTCCTTGCACCGTCGATTCGTCGGCCCGATCAACGGTTGGCTGCAGCGGATTACCGGCGACTGAAAATTATAGAAATTTTAAAATAAACTGGAAAAATTGCAAACTTCAATAGATTTAGGCAAAGCCGGAAATTAAAAGTTGTCCAAAAAAGGGGTGTTCGATTTTGTGTTATTTAGCTCTAAATCGAATGCTCGCGAAAAGGTTCGCTAACTCGATATTTTCTCCCCAATTTTGGAACTTGCATTTTCCGCAGTTTTCAAAACTTCACATCTTCCCAAAAAAGCAAAATGACAGCAGCCAATCTTGCAAAACGTGGTATTTTTGAGAAAAACCTTGCAGCGGAAAACTCGTGAAAATTCGGCGTGTTTCCCGAAATTAATTTAATATCACTGTTTACACTAAAAAATCAGAATTCGGACAAAACAAGATATATCTTCGCCTTTTCGTAAGCTTTCGATTTTTACATTTCATAAAACCTGGATCTGAAACTAGTCAATGTCAAGTCAAAGGAAAGTACAATCTGAAGTTTGCAACAAAAAAATGGCTTCGATCAAGACAAAAATCAACTTCCAAACACACCTTCGTAGGTTTATGAAAATACGCCAACACCGGAAATCGGCTGCCATCACGAAACGTTGCACTTATCCTCAGGTAATCATCGCCAATACCTCTGGGCACGACCACTTTTTCCGGGTAGGACGTGCACACCTAAAATGCTCTCAAAGACTTCCACGTTCAAAATACCTTAAAATCCTTATTGACCTCGGATATCCGGTAGAGGTCGGGGGCGCAAAGCGAGATTCGCGAGAATTCCGTCTCCACGTCGAACGCGTTCCAGCCGTCGTCGAGCACGGTAAACGGGGCGCGGTAGAAGAACGGGTAGTCGAGAGAGAAACCGTCTAAACAAGTCATTCGGTTCTGGACAGTTAGCGGGATGAATTTTTCTGCCCCAGCCCCGTACAGCCCCCACAATCAATAGAAAAAACGTTTATAGCATTTTACACTATTTACGATCAAGACAGGCCATTTTTCTTGAATGTTACACTACTTATAATAAAAATAAACCAATTTTAAAGCATTTGCATCACTTATGACCGATATGAGCTTTTGTTCTAGCTTTTTACACAGATGAGAATCAGCATAAACCTAATTTAAAGCATTTTACACTACTTAAAATCAAGATAAACGCCTTTTGTAGCATTCTACACTCTTTCTCGATATCGAAACCTCTAAACAAAATAATTTTTTCCAAAAATTTTGACTTTTCCGGAAAAAGGCATGAAAACCGAAAACGAATTGCCTAAGAATAAAAACCCACTAAAAACTTCAAATACCCAATATATTAGTAACAGGCTACGCACCCCCCGCTAACAGTGCAGTACCGGCGCCTCAATCCTACTGGCAAATCGGGAAAAATGAAAAGCAGCTAACTCACTCAGATTACTCAAAGTTTCTATCGTCCTCGCCGCCAGCGTGCACTCCTCAAAATCCGGCACCTCGAAGACGCATCTACAATAAATTTTTCCTAACTTTCTAACTTTTCTTACATCATGAAATTCTTGCACTTTAGCGTCAAGAAGCCTCCTTTCACGTTCGGGTCCCGCGATTTCGGCTCGCAGACGACACGGTCGATCGCGCGGTGGAGTAGCTAAAAACTGAATATTAACAAGAATACAAAACCATCGCTGTCACTACTATTTCGCAAAAACTCACACAAAACTCGTCCTTGTTCGTCTCGCCGGCGCCCTGCGGCGTTTCCACTTGCGGCGCGAAGATTAGATGGTGGCCTATAATGAAAAATAATGAACAAACGCTGATTGAACGCACCCATTAGCACCAAGGAGCCCATTTGGGGTGGCCGGGGGCCCTGCCTGAGGAAGACGCCGCTGACCCGTGGTATTTCGATGGCGTCGATCAGCTCCATCCTGCCTGAACAGTTTTTGTCAAGTTTTCAAGACTAATTGCACATAGAAAGGAAAAAAAAACAAAGTTTCCAAGTTCCAGCGGTCCGCCGGAAGCTTACAATGAAAGTGCACCGAATTCGAGCCAAAAATAAGTGGATCTGAGAGAATCGGACACGCAGATTCCTAATCTGTTGTGAATTTGCGATCTGGAAAGGACAAGAAGGTTATGATGCTTCAAAGCTGGCAAAATTGCCAAAAACGGCATCTTCACGGCCCTGTAAAAATTGGAGGATGGAAATTAGCAAAATCTAACAAGTGCCTCTGGCCCAGGAAAACATTCTCTTTCAAATGCATTAAGGCCAACGAGTTACACGTTCTCCCACTAGAGTTTTTAACGTTAAAACGGCAATTAAAATGTGGTTCTTGCATTACCCAGCCTTCTGCTTTCCGGTCATAAAAAGCCAGCATTAAAATAACTAACCTAACAAAAAGAAAGCGCTTGTTTGCTCACCGTTTCAAGAGCTATCGAAAGCTATCAAAATCGCAAGATTTGGGCGATTTTACGGGCGCTAGAGGTAGATTTTTGGGGCATCCTGCAGCTTTGAAGAAAAGCTATTTTAAAAAGCTAAAAGCTAGCAGAACCGCACGAAATGTTTAAATTTGCGCGAGAAATCGCAACTAAGTTTATCGCCTGTAAAACCCGTTCAGTCAATCGTCGGCTGGCTATTTGCCAGCCTCACTCCCCGCCTGCCACCTCTCCATTCCCTCACTCTCTCGCCAGAGCGCCGGATAATAGCCAATGCTGAAAACCAAGCGAGCCACGCAAAAACGAGCCGAGTGATGCCAAGTTTATTAGAAAACACGAAAACAGCATTTGGCATACGTTTATGTCGCAGCTTTACAGCGAAAATAGTTCCAAAGGGACGGCATCAGTGGCGCCGGGGTAATGAGCGGAGATCAAGGATCTGGAAAAGTGTGCACGTAAATTGGTTTGACGGCCGAGACAAGTTGCGGCAGGACAAAGCGGGGGATGTAATGACCGGCAATGAATAGATCATGTGGGGAAATGAAAGGAATGTACAAAAGTTAGGCGGCTTTGGGCAGCAGCAGCCTTCGTAGGTCGTCGCCCATCAGCTCGGAGAGCGCCTCGTCGTGATATTCCTAAACAGACAGTTTGTATCGAAGCCATAATGGGCCATCGAAAATATGGGAACGCACTTCAGCGACTCGCGAAAAACGTCGTTTGAGCGAAAATTAAAAAACGACATTTCCCCCGAACCTCGGCTTACAAACACCTAAGACTGAAAAATTCGTAATTTCAAACTTTTCTAAACTTATCGAATTAAATTAAGGCAAATTGGAGCTATTCAACACAAAAACTACGGCCTGGATTGATAGGCGAAGGCTTTTCGAGCAAGGGTCCAAAAGAACTTTTAAAAAACGATTGAAAAACAAAAAGAAACCCTCCAGCAGCGAATTTACCCTATAATAGCTGTACCTGAACTTAATTTAATTCATAAAGACAAAACCACGTTAAAACTAGCCAATTTTTATGGTTTTATATAACTCGCTGCAAAGACGCTTTTAACGTTCGCTGAAATGGCCTTTTCGCGATTCGCTAAAGTAGCGTTCGCGCAATTGCCATGGCCCCAGCCAAAGCAGCAAGTAAAACTACCTCAGGTATAGTTTGGAGCATCCAGTGGAAGTACTCGGTGGTCAGCGGATCTTCAGCCGTCGTGTATTCGCCGGAGTGGGTGCACGCGTCGATGTCTGCGCCCAGCTTCCGCGCTAAAAAAAGCGTTGATTGAAGATGTCAGGCATACTTTTCAACTCTCGCGTTCGTGGGGCCAGCTTGTCCAGTGGTCGCACCAGCAAATTCTGGATGGGCTCGTCCAAGAGATTCTGCAAAAAGTTAGTGTTATAAAAGCGCTAGAATGCCTAATTTGATAGGACAAAATTGATGAGGCGCAATCAATGCTCGCTAAGGTTAACACTAGGAATAAGAATAGCTAGCGCAAAATTGATTTCGAAAGCCCAATTTCTGATCAATTAGAGAGACTTGACAGAAAATAGATCGGCGACCAAAATTTTTTATCGCAACCGTGACCAGCGAATTACTTGCGAAAAACTCAAAAGGAGGGGGCGAAAACAAGGATTGCAACAGCAGGCTAGGTTTTTCCAAAGAGGTCGGCTAAGAATGCGCAAATATACCGAAGGAAAGCGCTAAAAATCTAAAACCCTTACCGGGTCGAGGTCCTCAATCAAGCAATCGAACCACGTCTGCACCAGTTGATCGTCGTGGTGCACGTGGTCGCGTCGAGCGCATAGTTCATCGAGCGGGTGAGGTTCACGAGGGACTAAACAAGGATCATAATTTGATTGTAAGACACCACCTTCATCGACTTTGTCCGCAACCTTTGGCGTTCGGCGAGGTCTCGCGGGCTGCCGACTGCTTGTGCTTCTCGAGCTGGCCGGCACGTCAGTGGAACCCTTCTTTTTCTTTGGTGGCATCGCGTCGCTGCTCTGCAAAAAAAGGTTGAACATTTCGTTACTTTGAAGCCATTTCGTAGGATATGAAAAAGAGAAACGAGGAAAATAGCATCTTTGGAAATTAAAGATTTGTTGCGAACGGCGCGGAGGGCGTGCTAAAAGGCGACAAACAATCCGAAATGACAAGTTCAAGATCGAGAGGCTACGGAAATTGCGCGAAGACATTGCAGCGAAAGCCGATGATAAAACAAAGCTTGATAACTTTAACTTTAACGCTATGGTTCTCAATGCCTTTTGGATCTTCAAAGAAAATTAATGGGTGCTAATGCAGTAATTAATGATACTAAACGCTATAAGTAACTCGCAGGGCGACGGGATATTAGTAACTCGCAGGGCGAGTTTTGTGCATTCCGGGCGACCGGACCTTTATCCCTGGGTCGTAATTTCCCTTCTAATAACAGCTAGTATCGTTCAGGTAACTGATGAAGACGGGGAATTTGGTGGAAACTTTAACAGGGGCTGTTAACCTATGCATTTTTCAACACTGGCTCATTGAAATGGCGCCTTTTACAGTCAGGCGCCGAAAGAGGGTGTCGCTAAAAGTCGATCGCACAATTGGCAAAGTTCCCAAAATGGAGCATCAAGGAAAAACGGGCAGGAAAACTATAATAAAACCTCAGAAAAATGTTGTAAAACTGAAACGAGCTTTAATTTAGTGGTTTGGGGCGTGGGGAGAGCCGCGGCGAGAGGCCCGTGGATAGGCGCGCTTTGTAGCATGGGGACCGGCGGCCGCCGGCGGAAATGAAAGTTTGCAACATCGAACCCTTCTATCAAATAAACAATAAACCATCAATATCCAAAAGCAATAGTGGCTTATTAAAAACGCCCGATGATGACGAAGCAGCCGAGCTGTCATTTGAAATTTTCCGAATTTTGGAGCCCGCCGGCCCAGCCGTTGCTCATAAAACAAGATTTGTGATGTAAAAAGTTCTGTAAATTATCAGCTTTATTTATCATTCCTTCGCTAGGTTCGTTTCGTTTTGTGCGATGCGATGTCAGCCCAAGCACCCGGTTTATTGCAGAGATGGACAGTAGATACGATGAAAACGGATACACATACAAAAGAATGGGATACAGAGAGGGGACATCATACTACAACAATGCAAAGGGCATGGGGCTGGGATGCGTCGAGTTGTTAGTTGGCGAGTATCGTGGCCGTCATCACGGCGAGGGAGTGATGTCGAGTCATGGTTGGATCGTTCTGAAAAGAAACCGTGTAGTTGAGCTAGAAGGCTTCACTTACACTTGGCTTCGGAGGTTTCGGTTGTATCAGATGCGGCCTCCGTGTTGGTGATCGGCACGACGTCCATGTCGACGCTGATGTTGCCGGCGCCGACGTTCATCTACCAACAGGCAATGTTAGACCCCGCAGTACCACCAATACTCTCTCAAAGCCTCTCTACCCACCATGTCATCGACAATCGGCTTCTTTCCCTTCGGGCCCTTGTCCTTCTTCTTCAGACAGCAACACAACACGATGACGGTCACGATGATAAACACGAAGAGGGCACCACACAAGGCTGAAGAAACGATTTCACAAGTACGACCAAATGTTCTACCTGCAATCAAGATGACCTCATCCCCCAGCCCGTCATTCGGTTTTTCGGTCGTTGTCTTTGCAGTCGTCTTTGCCGTTGTCGTCGTCGAGGCTTTTGTCGTGCTCGTTGTCATGGCCGAGCCGACGCAATGGTACTGAAAGAAGTGTTCATCTACCTTCATCCCTTGACAAGTCTCCCACCTTCACCCTCTCCTCTTCCGTCAAAGCACTGCACTGCTTGTAGACGACGCATGGGACGCCGTCGACATTTTTCTGGTAGTAGAGCAGATTCTTGCGCCAATCCCTCGCATCCGGCTGAAATACGGCAATTGTCTCGTGGTAGATGATCATCTTCTGTCTGAATGACGACTAGAAAACCCACTGCACGTCCTTCGACATTTCCACGACACTGCGGAATCGGATTGCACGGTGGGTTGAGTGACCACGGGTCTTTGTGAGTCGACTTTTCCGCGTCGCACCAATCCATCTTTTCCTGTAAAGAGTATTGTGGCGAATCAAAAGAGATATCTACCGTAATACTGAGGACACCGAAATAGTCGTTTTCCGGATTGCTAGGGATGGGCCGACAATTCGGTTTGTCCGTCAATCCACGGCCATTCTCATTTCTTGGACAAATATCCATGCAGTTCAGCAGATCTCCGTTTTCAGCGACAGGCCTCAGGTATTTTTTTCTGTAAAATACAGGGGATAATGGATGAGACTGTGATGCGGACTGACTCATCGAATTCTCCCGGTTGGTCCAGTTTGCAGAACGGCAGTACCATACATCCCCAACTCGCCACATTCTTCGGCTCGAACTGATTGCCGTGAGGATCGGTGCACCACTGAAAATACTCAATACATCATACTTCGGACGGGGAATTGTCACCGCGAGGTGATTCCCTACAAAACGATACTCACCGGCTTGTATCTGCCCTTGCCGAGGATGTAGGTCTTTAACGGACGCGGGTAGCAGATGCGGGCCAGCGAGGCATTGGCCAAGATTTCACTTGAAAGGGATGGAGAATGATTGGAACGAATGAATTGTGATGATACCTCGGAAAGGCATTCTGCTCCTCGCACCATGTCCCTTCGTAACATCCAAAATGCAGCTTCATCGAGGCCATCGCCAGTTCGTTCGCCGTCTAAAGTCAAAACTCAGGTAGGAAAAGGAACGACAAACCAGTTTGTCAAAATCTTCCCGGCGGCACTTGGGGTTGTAAGTGGGGTTGATCGGGTAGTAGATGAACACGTTCGCGTCCTCGTCTCGCTTGGTGCGCTGACGAAGACGGATCCGCTTGATTGGCGCTCCAGGAGCGGCAACTTCACGACGGACGCGCTGGAAAATTTTTATGATTTGTGTATCGACAAAGGTTATTTTATAAAACTGTCGTCACACTGAAGAACCAACCTTGTCTGGCTTGTAGCGAGGGCCTGTGACGGGTACGTACCACTGAAAGCGAGTGTTTCAAAAGGCGTCGAACTAACGAAGTGCAACGGCCTGGGACGCCTCAATTATGCCAGTTTTTGGTTTATCTGTTTTAAAAACAGGAAACGCGCTTCTACAACGGCATCCAAGAGGCTGGTAAGAGTCTAGGGAATCCCCCCCCCCCCGCGGCCCAGTCGCAACGTTTAGCTTTCAGCCATACGTCCTATTAAAGCGTGGAGTATGCCAAACTGAAACAAAGTTTCGTAATTCAATCACGGAGAATATTTTGAAATACTCCACACATTAATAGGACGTATAGCTGAAAAATTGGGGTTGGGGGTTTCCCAGACTCTAGCCCCTGGGATAATTCGAAAAGTGTTTTAATTATCCTTTTAGCAAAATCGAACTGTTTTTGTAGCGCAAAATTGTTTTAAAAAAGAAAAATTGTTAGTTGAAGTTTTGGTGGTAAAAATCTTTTTTTTTTGCGTCGGCTGAGGCACCCGCACTTCTATGATGTATTTTCGTGAGGTTTATTTCGTGATCGGGAGACTCTGGAAGTTATCTCCAGGAAACCCTTGCAAAACGGCTGGCCCACCCATTCGTTTTTCACAGGCTCTTGGTGCAGATAGACGGGCCAGAGATGGTGGTATCGACAGTTGGGATGCTTCGACATGTAGAAATGCTTTGGCTGGAAGAAGTTTTACAGCTTCGATTCCATAAAATCAATCTACACTCCGGCAACCCGGGTAGAAGCTAACTAGATTGTAGCTTACCTTGTCGCCCGGTACGAGGCACTTGATTTGACAGGAGGGATGAGCGTTGTCTCCAGCATACCGGCACCCATGGCAGTCCTGATGATCTTGCCATTCGGGACGAGCACAGTTCATGCAATACGGATCCGCATCGTCACACTGAAAACAATTATCGGTGACAAGACGAATCGAATATCTGTAAGTATATCGACAAAATGTGTGAGGTGTGTGAGTTAAAAAAAACAGTCTATCAAGACAAGATAGAAAAGGTATTCGGTGTGCGCGTTTTTTTTTTGTCAACTTCTGTGATAATGTTCGGTAGCTAGAGCCTTAGGGGCATATTTTAAGGTCTGTTTGATGTCATGACCAGGGCCGTAGCGATCCCCGATTTTTGGGGGGCAACTCCAAAAAATTTTTGGCAACGTGTCAAAACTATCAAAAACAGCGCCGCAGGCGAAAATTTTTGAAAAACTTAGGGCCATGACAGTAAAAATAGTCTTAAAAACAATTATAAAAAGCGCCGCAGGAAAAAATTTCACGATAAAAAATCATAAGGGTCCCCCCTTATGAATTTTTCGGCCTTCGGCCGATTTTTGGGGGCATCTTGCGCCAGTTGCCCCCCTTCCTACGGGCTTGGTCATGACCAGGCCCGTAGCGGAACCGAAATTTCGGGGGGGGGGCCCAAAAATTTTGGCGGCCTCCCCCCGTCGCCATTTTTTAAAAAAACCGAAAATCGCGTCAATAATAGCGCCGCAGGCAAAAAAATCGCACAAGGCGTTCGCTACACTCAAATTCGTGTGAAAACAAGCCAGAAAACGCGCCGCAGGCGAAACTTTTCTATGAACAATTGATTCACCAATGAAAAACCAGCGCCGCAGGCAAAAAATTTTGAAAAAATAAGCTTCATATACGTAAAAACTGTTTGAAAAACAGTAATAAACAGCGCCGCAGGCAGAAAAATTTTTGGAACTAAAAATCATAAGGGTCCCCCCTTATGAATTTTTCGAACCTCGACCGATTTCGGGGGGGGGGCCCAGGGCCCCCTGGGCCCCCTCCTACGGGCCTGGTCATGACGTACCTAATGGTCTTGAAATAAGTGCAAACACACAAAATTTGGCAAAATAAGGTAAAAGTCGCTTAACGGGGAGGGGACAAATAACGGCCGTGGAAAAAATTTTTGTATTCTCAAGAATATCCTGCTATTTTGAAAACGCCATCGGATAGAGCGTCGGAAATTATACTACGAGTTTTAATTTCAGTCAAAAAAATCCTCGTTTTTAACGATTTTTAATTGATTAAACTTTTTAGCTTAATAAAGTAATAATTTCAACCTGTGTTATTTTGGGTTAAAATTCAATCTTTGACTATAATTTTCGCCGCTCTATCCGATGGCACTAATTAGATTCCGACGAAAAAGCTGAAAACGCCGAAAATGATGATCACCTCATGGTTAGACGTCATGACCAGCCAATGGTTTTGTTTTTTGATAACTAATTTATAGGCAAGAGTTTACTGTACCCCCCCGGCCAGAAGGTCCCAAAAATTTTTTTAAGGCCACCAATCGGTGACCTTAGGTCCCAGCTACTATTCCCTCGCCGGGAATTGCGAAAAATAAATATTAAAATTTATACAATTAGCATAGTGTCTAGGCGGTTATTCGAATTTTGCTTGTTTTACTATTTAATTTTGCATTATTTTGGGTTGTGATTAAACCTCTTAGTATATTTTTAATGCTCTATCGAGTGGCGTTAAAGAAATTTTGTAAAAAGGTCGAAAATGTCGAAAACTAACCATGCACCTCCTGTTCCTATAAGAAAATCGCGTTTAAATCTTGTTTTTTTTTGCTGTAACTACAGGGTGTCCCAAAACCCCCCCTCTCTAGAGGCCGTCAATCGGATCGGATCGGAATGATTTTTATACCAATCGAAAGCTCTCGGAAAGGCGAGAAAACAAGCGGGTTTCGTTTTCTAAGATTTAATCTGATTCTATCGATATGTCAGGTTTTTCTAAAAAGCCGGGAATTTTTCATCAGGAATTTCGCAATTAGCATGCAGATCTCGCATAAATCAGCAGTTTTCACGGTTTTTGGACATAAAATTAGCAAATAAAAAGGCTTAATTAAGAAATTCAACCCTCCTTGTTTTCTCGCCTTTTCGAGAGCTTTCGATAGATACCTAAATCGTAAAAATCGGAATCGACTGCGGACCGCTAGGTAGGGGGGTTTTTTTTTGGGACACCCTGTATTTTATATTGCCCTATTTTGGGCTGAAATTAAAACTCTTAGTATATTATTTGATGCTCTATCGGATGGTGTCGAAAAAAATCCCGAAAAATAATGAAAATATCGAAAAATTTGGGACCCTCGGGCTGGGGGGGGGGTAAAGTAAACCGTAGCCAATTTATAATAAATGACTTGGGGCTCAAATTAAATCACTATTTTCTTTTTTATTATTGATTTTTATTTATTTTTCCCAATCATATTTTTCGACGCTCTATCCGATGGCATCCGATCCGACGGTTTTCGCCATACCGGACAATCCTCGGCAACGATCCCTTCACATTTTGGGCAGCGACCTGTTTCCTTGTTCCTTCTATCCGGGAACTTCAGGCCACTGTTGCAGTTGACGCACGTGTCGATATTATTATCACCCGGCGTGCACTGAAAATCAATACTTGAGGGAGATGGCCGTGGCTCGTGGGGAAACCTGGTTCTTAAGGATTCGCGGGGGACCATTTTTTCCTGGCCGTCCCGGTTGGCCTAGTAATCCAATATAGAGTGTTTCTAGAACGTTTTTAGTAATTTTTAACTATATTTCAAGCAGTAAAACTTTAAAAAAATCTGTGAAAAAGTCGGAATTTTGGTCATTTTGGGTCGAAAAAAAACAGTTTTTCGACCTAAAATCAATCGCTTAACGAAAAATTTTAAACCTTTTATAGGCTTAAGAATAGTAAAGAATAGTCCGGAAAGTAAAAGTAAAGAAAAGTAAAGAACAGTAAAATTTTTTTATTAAAATCTATATCGAGCTAGCCTAGAGCTACCTAGCCAAATCTTTAGACAAAGCGGAAATCATCTCAGCGATAACATAGGGTACGCTGGGGTGTCAAGAGCCCAATGAGGTGCAGTTAAAGGGATGCCGACGGCATAGTCAATCGGTTACGCGCTGGAAGAAAATATCTCTGCGCCGCTCCCCAGGGCGTGCTCTCTGCCCTTTTGGCTACTTGCCATTTTGTTGATGGGGGGATCGACACATGCCGTCGGCAGCCCTTTAAAGCCTAGTGACTACGAAGCTTAGAGGGATGGGGACGGCATCTGTTGAACCCCTGGCTTGCTACGACCGGGGGCCGAAACCGGGCCTTGTGCGCGGCAAGCCAGCACAAGGCGCGGTTTCGACCCCCGGTCGTGGCATGACTTTGTGTTTTTTTTCATTAAAAGCTGGGGATTGAATGTTTCTTTAAGCGAAGCGTCTCATAAGTTCGTATTGTTAAGTTTGTTACCGCCTCTACCAAAAGTAAGGTCCCCCATTGTTAGCCCAGTACCGGAAAGGTTTTACGCTCTTGTTCACCACCTCCCACCTTTCGGGCATCCGGTTTGAGCACGAAAACGCCGAAGGGAGGCTTCGTGGTCGTTGTGGTCGTGGTCGTGGTCGTGGTAGTTGTCGTGGTGGTTGTTGTCGTAGTGGTTGTCGTGGTGGTCGTGGTGGTCGTTGTTGTAGTGGTCGTCGTTGTGGTGGTAGTTGTCGTAGTCGTCGTAGTGGTGGTGGTTGTTGTCTGGAATCCGTATCCTAAGCTTAGGACAATGCGATACCGAGGTAGTGGTGGTGGGATCGGGCGGAACAGCGGCGTGCTCCCATCCGGCCAGACAGATTCCCTTCGGCCCATCCTTCGGCTGATCCTTCGTCGAGCATCCCCCTTCTTTCTCGATGAACAGGTCGAAGTTGCAGTTCAGCCACATCGTCTTGTTGAACACCTCAAATTGAACATTTCCATGCCAACGCGTGACGGAGTTATACCTTGATGGCGGAATGGTTGTCGCAGATGACACCGGGCGACACGGGGCAGTGGCAGAGGGCATTCTGAAATGGCGAAAGTGAGAGAGAGAGTGAGAGAGCGTGAGATATAGATAGAGAGAAAGAGAGGCAGCGAGAGCGGGAGAAAGAGAGTGAGAGAGCGAGAGAGAGAGAGAGAGAGAGAGAGAGAGAGAGAGAGAGAGAAAACCTACATCGGCGGCCGACCGCTGCTCCGAATCCCTGACGACGAAGCAGGCGAGAGGACGACCGTAGCCATCCGGGCAGCCCTCCAAAAGAAATTTGCTACTATCATAAAATCCATATAAAAACAGCCGTTTCAATTTGACAACAAAACCCTGTACCTCTTGAGCATGAGCGCCGGGAAGCTGAACGACGAGGAGGAGGAGCGCAAAGATGAGCAGTAGCTGTCGCCGCATCTTGACGACTATCGGTTGTCGGGGGCGAAGTAAAATAATGAGACGTGCTGGTGAAATCCATTCCTACCAAATCTCAGATGCTAATCGTGAACAACTTCCGGTTCGGCTATGCTGTATTTGTTGGGATGGAAAGGTATGGAAAACTAAAATCTATGCCAATTAGGCGCACATAAATACAGGGTGACCAGTTGAAAGTGTATACAACTCGATATTGAAGAAATGGCCATAAAAAATTTCCTAAGCTGTTTTAAAACTTTTTGCTCATTGGAGGTAAGCAAAACCGGTAATACTAACAAAGTATCAACAGATTTTGAAGGTAGCTTCGGTTGGGTGCAAAATACAGCTTCCAAAATGTTGCTCGATGCGAGGCAAATGCTCGCCAAAAGGCCGCAACTCCAAGTCGGATACTTTGTTACGCCCTGAAGCACCCGAGTGCTTTAGTGGGCTCAGATTTTGATAGAATGTAAAGAAGGCTTCTGCCTATATCATACACAATTATGGAAATTTTTGGACACAATTGCTTACGACACGAAGCTTTTTACGGCGACCTAGTCGGAACAAGAAATCGGCTGCTGAGCTAGGCTCAGACTAGTTTCGCTCGTAAAAAGTCGCGGCATGCTTTCGTGAGGCCCCAAATTTTGTCCATAGATACTTGTTAGCAAAGGATACACATTATCAACATCAATAAACTCCTTCATCCGTTTTCGCCAGTTTTTGAGCCCCAAATGCCACAAATCACGCCCATTTTACAAATTAAGGTAAAATTAAATCTAGATTCGAGATTTCAGTATTCTGAACGGTTCGAAACTTACTTCCGATTGTTTCCGACCGAAAACGATTATTCCATGCACTGCTGATGGCCCCAACAAAATTTTGACTGAGTTTTAACACTGCAATAGCAAGCCGGTGGGAGCTGCGGCCCACGACCTCATAATGAGCCTCCCTTCGGAAGCTCTGTCCAGAAGCACAGAGCAGCCAACTTAAAACCCAATAAATATGTGATGATCTAACTCATAATCTTTTGTTTTATTCATCAGAAAATTTTGGGTTCAGCTTCTGTCAAGTTGCAAAGGTAAAAGTTTTGTATACACTTTCTACTGGTCACCCTGTACAAGTTAAATTCCAAACCGAAAAATCGTCTTTTACGACCAGCTTTTAATTAATTTAACTTTTTAGCCTAATAAAGCCATTGTTTTAAATGACGTTAAGATTCATGAAATCCCGACAAAAGTGCTAAAATGCTGAAAAAATGCCTTGCCATGTGATTCATGCCCATTCCATGGTTTAGATTTGTAATAACTGCTTTATATTACGCAACTTCGGACCGAAATTAACAATTTTGGTATAATTTTTGCTCTTCCATCGAATATGGGAAAAGATGTCTCGACCATTATTTCGTTAACACCCCCCGTTAAAGCGTCACCAAAATCGACCGCGCCCCTCAGCGTTGATTCCTGGCGAATAGCCAGGAGCGACCGCGACGCGAGCGCGCCGCATCCCTTTTGTGCCTGTTTGGACGTGTAAACGCTTGAATTTAAAAAATCTAAAGCTATTTCTGTAATCCCCATAGAATCTTGATCATTCTAGACTTTTTAATTCTAAAAATTGATCAGAGAATCACCGAGATCGAGAGATTCAGAGCCTTACAAGGCATTACGACATGTAATCGCCGCACGCACGAATTTTGACCTTCGAGGAGCTTCTTTAATCACCCTTTATCGAGGTTTTCCCGTGTTCTGCCCTACTTCTGCGGCCCTGGCATGATGACTGGGAGGCCGTGTTGCCGTGTGCAAACACTGATCGAGACGTCGACCACCGAGGGGGTCCGTGGTCCAGAGGCCGCGCTTGTTGCTGTGATTGCCCCCGAGGGGGCGCCCTCTCTAGTCAACCTCCATCGATTTATTAGCTTTTGTCTTGCTAGCATAGATTGATTAGCACAGTTTTGTTATCTAAAACTCACGGAAAAACTCTTCCAGTTTGCGTTTCCATTTCCATTTTCGTCTCCTTTTCGATGGCCATCGAATTGGAAACTACCATGTTTGCATGCCTTTTTCCGCACGGCAAACCTAAGGCCAATTAACCATAAGCCAAGCCTAACACTCAGCATAAGCATAAGCCTTAGCTAAACCAATTCCCTTAGCCTAACCTAAACCTAAACAAGCATAAGCCAAACCTCAGCACGCTCCCGGGCGTAAGGTAAGCCTAATAGTAAACCTAGGTCTACGTCAAATCCAAACCTAAGCCGCAGCCGCCGCCAAAGCCTAAACCCAAGCCTAACCTTATCCTGGGCTTCAGCAAAAGCTAAGCCTAGTCCTAAACCTAAGCCTAAGCCTAGACCTAGACTTCCCTAAGCCGCACCAAGCCTAACCGAAACCTAAGCGAAGCCAAAACAAAGCCAAGCCTAAGCCATGGCTCTAACCTAACACAAGTCTAAACCTGCCCTAACCCAAGCCAACGCCTAGGCGCTAACCTAACTACTCCATAGAACGCTACACCCAAGCCTAAGTATCGTAATGTACTCAAGGATCGACTCTTTCCAATCGCCATGATATCATTTCGTTCCCTCGCCCAGATGCCAGCCAACATGCCAACCACATGCACATTCGGCTTTGTTTTTTCTTCTTTCTGGCTCGGGATCTGGACCATTTTTTCGAGTCCCCTGCCACCTGCATGCTTATAGCTGGTCGGGAGGTGCCGTATAATCCGGGGTATAATCCGCCCATTACAAGGGCCCTCCAGCCTGCCTTAGCTGCCATTTATGCAAATCCTTTGTGCGGTCCGGTAGGCGCAATATTTTAAGTGAATATGGAAGACTTTGCCATAGACTTTCGCCATTATTTTATGATTTTGATATGATAAAATAAGCTTGTGTAAGCCAAACACGGGTTTCCCGGGAGTTGGAACGTGCGGATAGCCAATAAAGCCCTGCAGCCAAGCTAGCGTCACGACTCTCAGCAACTCCTTTTTCCAAGGGCATACAGGACTTGGCGTGGCGTTTCGAGCACCGGGAAACGGGTGTTTAGTCGTCGTGAGATGGATCAGGGCGAAATCTGTGGCTAGGTAAATAGACGAGCTGGAGATGTTGCGGCAAGGTGTTTCTCTAAAAGACTTGGCAAGACTTAGCTATGGATTTTGTTGAATCCGGTAACCTTCCGGATTTCTGCGACACGCAACGAACACGCAACACGCAACGCATCCGCCGCTCACTATAACCGTCTTGTGATCGAGGTGGGATTCCGATACGTGCGATCCTGTGTCGAACTTTCTTTGATTCCAAACCCAATCTAAAAAATTGCGGAACATTTGTTGCTAGAAAGTTGCGACTGTTTCTAGTGCTCAAAATATTAAAATTTTTGCACTGAAATCGCTCTAAAAATCACGCGAAGCACCTTTGTGCCCTAAACAAATTTTAAATTTGTTATTACACAAGGCCTTTAAATAAAAAACATGGTTATGAAGGTCATTGAAAACTGGCCGTAAAAAGGGCTATCGATTGGTGTAACTACCCTTCTGATCCGACGCTTCTGCGTCGACCCAGAGTGGCTTGTTTTTATTGGGAGACCCTGTACTAAAAATAATGCCGAGCCATCGCATTTGATTCTTACTAGGGCTCTTGCTCGGGTTCTTGCTCGGGCTCTTGCTCCAATTATAATAGCACTATATTTTTCTTACCATATTTTATCTCCATGCCACTTTTCTAGCCAATGATAAACTAGCCCTATGCCTGAATCTCGAATCCAGCCGCAACTTCAGCTAGTTTCCGTTGATACGCCAAGCTGCCATTTCTTCTTGCAAACATCTTTCCCCCCCTTCCACCATTTGACAGGTGTTGACGCAGCGTTATGATTCTGCCGGCTGGCGGCTTTTTGTGTCGAGGGGTGGGGGTGTTGGGTGCTGTATTATTTGTGTGTGCCCTCTGGAAGACGGCCGCTTTTTATGGGTTTGTCGCCTTGGGTGGCGGGGGTATTTGGCTTGAATTTATAATTTTCAAAGGGCCGGACCACGCTTAGCTATGGATTTTGTCGGCTATCGCTTAATAACGATTTACTGCGACGCTACTGACGACGCAATACGCAACGCAACGCGACACGCAATGCGATGCGCGACGCGGCACGCAACGTGACAAGTAACGTGCTCCTGCATCTCCATTGCGTAGCCCATTACGCTTATTAGATCTGTACTTTTTGTTCACCACGGACCCATAGGAATTCCTTCGCGACGCTACACGCAACGCGACACGTTGCGCTTGCGTATTGCTAAATCGACGTTTTTAATCGTACCAGAAAGCTATGAAAATGTTTTTTAAGTGCTGTAAATTTGAAAATGTCACCTTTTTCGTCCTTTTCCACATTGAAATGCTTTTATATCTAAAAACTGTGCAAAATTCTAACAATAAATGCTATAAACCTAAATATCGCCTAAACTGACTAAGATTCATTAAAAACGCTCGGATTATCGATGTTCGATGTAGATATCTTATCGAAATCTTTATCGAATCCCCTCTTTATCGCTCTCGCTCTCCTCTCCCCTCTCTCTCTCTCTCTCTCTCTCTCTCTCTCTCTCTCTCTCTCTCTCGCTCTCGCTCTCGCTCGTTCTCTCTGTCTCTCTATCTCTGTCACTTTCTCTGTCACTATCTCTGTCTATCTCTTCTCTCACTCTCTCTCTCTCTCTCTCTCTCTCTCTCTCTATCTATCTTTATTTCTCATTCGCTCCCAATTTGTTCTGTTACTCCTTTCATTTCGTCCATAGCCCTTTTTGCTCCAATTTTTCGTGGCAGTTCCCCTTCCAAGAATTGTGTTCCAAGCCCGGAAAAACAAGAAGCAAACGTCGTCCCCGTCCGGCTGTCTCGCACGCACGGCAGCCAGCAATTAGCAATCAGCACTCCCTCCTGCTTGCCTCTTCCCTTTAGATGTCGGGACGGCAGGGAGAGGTCCTGCGACGGCTTCTCGATAGAATTGGACACTATGCTGGAAGCGTGATGACGCCCATGCAAAAAGTAGAAAAAGTAGAGAACATCTAGCTGTCAGGGGATACCTGAGAAAATCGATATGACTAGAGTGGAGCTTGGCTATAAAATAATATAAAAAATGTATATTAGGTTTTAGGGCGGTCTGCGATCGCTTGAAAAAATTTAGCCTCCTCGCTACCCCCCGCTAATGGCCCAGTACCGGAATATTTGGTCTTGTTTTATTTTTTTTAGAAGTCATTTGGTAGTATTCGTCGCAAAATTTGCATATCGAAGCTCAGGCTCAAGTGCTTGAAGCCGGACTTCGCTTTGGAGCTTCGAGCTTCAGAATTTCAAGCCCACCATAAGCCACGGCGCTATGAAACCCTGATTGTCAGACTCGCTCGTTGGCTTTGTGAGCTTATTTTTCCAAAGCGAACTTCCGCTCCCTACAACTTGTAGTTGCCCTAGCAGCAGAATAGTCCTCCTCCTGGCAGCTCTTCTGCCCTCCCCATCTACATCCATTCCGTGATCGATGTTAGTTGGTCGGTCCAGAGGGCCCAAGCCAAGCCATCTCTCCAGAAAAAAGAGAAGGGGCCCTTTTTGGGCGGGAGAAGCCGAAGAAGAAGCCGAAAGACAAAGAAGGCGCTTCCTGTTGGCATCTCTCTTTCCCTCTCTCCCTCTCTCTCTAGCTACGGGATATCCCCTCCCATCCGGTCCTTCTTCTTCTTCCTCTCTACTAGAGGGTCCCCAAGATTCGCGCCTTTTGGGGGGTTATATTGGCAGCCGGCGGAAGCCGAGGGTCACACCTCAGAATTCATATATTGTCTGTAGTCTTGTCCTCTCTCTCTATCTCTCGCCCTCTCTCTCGCCCTCTGATATCCGATCCTTGATGCTTGAGCATTCTGGGTGGACATGACGAGCTATTCCCGTCTGCCTGGCATGGTCAAGAATAGCCCGAAGCCGGAATCGTAGGAAATTTGCCTAAAATTTCCTGATTTTGGCATTATGTGATTCTCGACTGATAGTTTTTCTACGTCTCTCTCAATCGTTTTTGAGCGATTTGCATAACTTGATTCAGGTTTTCTCCATTTTTGCATCTCCTAGTCGTATTACGTACTTTTTGACTCATAGTCATTAACTTCCTGAATTTACCAAAGCCGATTTTGACGTCCCCAAAAATCGGATTCTTATCCTAAGATCAAACAAATTTCTGAAGCGTGAAAAAGCGTGTGAAAAAGCCTCCAAATCAGCAATACAGTTGGTGTTTTTACTTTACAGCGTCACGTCAGGAATAGGTTTTCTGGATTATTATGGCTCGTAACTGTCGAGACCTAGTCGATAGGAGGCTCCGATTTTAGCGTTTCCTAGCTTTGACGCGCTAGCTTTGGTTCGCAACGCACGCTGATACGCACGCTGTTTTAGCGCTGCGTCGGGGGTTTAGCCCTACACCTCAATTAAGCGGCGTAGCGTTGCGTGTCGCGGCACGGCCAAATATATAAAAAAACACTAGGATCGAGGGTCGGATTTCAGGCATAGCAAAGGTATCTAGGTATTAAGTCGCGCCTTTCTAGCTTTATAATCTCGTTTTACAACCGCACATTTTCCAAAATTAATAATTTACGTTTATAGTGAGACAAAAAGAGATCTAGATACTAGGCAAAATTCCAGTAATCGAATAATGGATTTTTGAAGCCAATAGTTTTGCGATTTTTCTGAAACATACCAAAATTGGCCGCTGGCCGATCTCCATCTGCCGTTCCCCCCCCATTTGGCTCATTGTGCGGCCGTGGATAGGATATATTCGTGGAGGCCTCCATGGCCATCCTCTCGACCCAGAGAGGACCCACCAGGGGGGACACTTGGCCGATAATTGAAAATTGGCCCTCGCCCCCCGCACCCACCCTCAACCCAAAGCCCCGAAAGCCCCGCGCCGCAAGACCCTTAGAGCCCATCCATTCCCAGCAATTTTCCATTTTTTTCTTTATGATCATCTGGAGAGCAATTTAGCGGGGTTTTGGTCGTGTGCCAGAACTCGTGCTCCTTGGCATAATATTTGCATTAGGAGGAGTAGGGATTTTATAATTTAAGGAAGGCATTCTGACTGCTAGGATGCCGACAGGCAAATTAGTTGATATTCGATGATCTACGGCTGAAATGCCGACACTAGAATGCCGACAGCTACGAAATGCCGAAACAATTCCAGCGTTTACATTCGCTTGTCGGCATTGTCGTTGTCGGCATTTTGGCCACCAAGCGCCTCACTGCGTCAGTGCGGAGTTTGAGTGTCATGTCGCGATTATGGCTGTCGGCATTTTTAAGGCCAGCAATTGGACTGTTGACTGTAGGCTTTTAGCCGCTTGCCAGATTTGACTAGACTAAAAATGCCGACAATCCAGATGTTAACACCCAAACTTCCGACAACGCACAGGGTATGCGAAGAACAGTTCATGTTCAAGCGCCTGCATATAGGAAATTGGCTGTCGGCATATCGAGCGTCGGTATTTCCTGTATTTCGGCTGTTTTTCATGTTTTACTACGGAAACGACGACTGGACGCTATTTAGCTTTTATTTATTTTAAATGGACTTGAATAGTTTTGGCTGATACCTTGAGACATCCATCCACTGCCATTCTTTCCCCCCATCTCCAACTCGGCACAAAAACATTTGTCTAGCTGCCTAGCAATCTGGTTAAAATAAATTAAATTCTTCCATTAGGAGAAGCGGGGAGAGGGGGGAGAAGCGCAAGTTCAAGTCTTGTTTTCTGCTTAAATTCAATTTAATTTAGACTTTAAATTCAGCTTACAGCATCCTCGAGACAAGTGGAGTTACGAAAACTTTCTAGAAGCGACGCTGCCTTTCAAAAACCTGTATTTTTATCTTTAAAGGGCCGGTGAAGCGAAAAATCGACGGCCGCCTACCTGCGTCTTTTGGAGTCACACGTTTTTGCCCAGATCTAGTCGGTCGAAGTGGTCGATTTCAGGCTTTTTCTAGATCAACCCCAACCCGTTCCGGCAAAATATTTACACCTTCCCCGGCCCGTTGTGCAATTTGTCCAATTCCCTCATTTTTTTCTTGTTAAATCCGGGAGGCAGACGAGAAAGAGAGAGCGAGAGAGAGAAAGAGCGTGAGAGAGAGATCTTTTAGAGGGTTCCACAGCTGTTTCTTGGCATGTGTAACGGCGGCTTCTTTTCCCTTGCTAAAGCTCACACTCCTCACACACCTCTGCTGCTCCTCCCCCCTACTCCCATTTCCCCCCGGGTGCTCACCGTTCGCTTCACTGTTGTTTTTACGGGTTTAACGAAGCGCTAAAAAGTTATGAGCCGGAGTTTTAGGTGTCGGTTTTCGCCTAAAAATCACCTAATTGTAAGCTTTCCGGATTTTGCAACTTTTAGGGTACGCTTTACTAACTTTTCTTGGTTTTCGATGGTTTTTAAGAGTGAAAAGCTTTAATATCTTTTTATTTATTTTTTAAAATTAATTAAAAAAGTTTTTTTTTTTTTTTTTTTTTTATATAAAAATTTAAAAATTTTTTTTTTATTTTTTTAAAATGCTTTTAAAGGGACTAGGCAGCCCGCCGATTCACCCCTGCCATAGACTGGGTGTCGACAACAACCGATCCAAAAATGTAAATAGCGCTTACAAAAGCGTGTCGACACCTATTGGAAGACGGGTCGATTATCGCAGTTCCTAGTCCCCTTAAAAAGTATTTTTCAAGAAGAAGACCTTTTGAAAATAAAATTTTGATCATTATACATTATTACTTCCTTACTTTCCTTTTCTCGTCCCCAGACACCACTCTGCGGCGGTTTCCGGTCGATTTTCCGGGTGACTACACCGGTCGCTGACATACGAATGGGTAAATTGGCTAACCCTTCTAGCCTTCTTGTAGAAACATTATTTTTCGTGGTTTTTGCTTCTTCTTTTTCCTAAAAACTCCGATGTTTTCTATGCAGCGTTTCCGTTTCCGGTAGCCCGGGGCTACACATCCATTTTCTTCCTCTACCCTAGTTCCCACCCGCCCCAATATTATTCATGCGAAAATCGAAGCGCGCCAAAAAAATGTTTTTGCTTTCCCACAATCGGGGAAAGCTTTTCGCTTGCTTCCCGGAAATTCCGATGTGTCTAGTAGCGGTGCGGAATTTTGAGCCGCGGGAACTGTGAGCCAGTCGGCATTTTTACGATTTTAAGATGCAAATTTTTACGTTGATTTTCTAGTGATTTTTTTAATGATTTTTGAGTTATTTCTTCGTAATTTTGTTACTACGACGATTTTCTTCGTTTTGAGATATATTTTGCCATTTTCAGAATTTTCCAACTGGATTTTTCATGTCCTTTAAAAATTCTAAATTCTTTCTAAACTTTTTCTAAATTTTATAGAAAATTCTTATATAGTCTGACATTAAAAATCAATAAATTAACCAATAGAGCTTTTTCGAGAATTCTAGTTTATTTTAATATGCATTAGCACTGGCATTTTTGATGTATTTTCATATAGATTTAAGTTAGTTAAATTTTTCGATTTTACAAGATTTAATTATTTATTTATTCATTTATTTTGCCGTTACGTAAACACTTCATCGAATTGTCCAGCGATTTTTTTGAAAATTTAATTTATACCAGGTCTAGAAAAATACTAACGATATTTTTGCCGTTGGTGTAGACAATTCTTTTATTTTCTGAACCCACCCTCTTGTTAATTTCCCATTCAAACGCACTGGGGGGGGCACCAAAAAAAACTAATAGAAACCCGATCCTCCTTGCCGGCAGCTTCTAATCTCCATTTTCCGACTGGCCCCCTTCTAGAGGTGCCCTCCAGCCATTTCATGCCCCGTTTCACCCAATGGAAATCGGAGATTTTGTTGGCTTTCACTAGCCGAGGATTTTTGAAGGGGCTGAGAAGCCATGCTATGGATTTTTTTGACTACGGACTTACTGTCGATTCTGTAATACGTCACGGATGAGCCGTGTTGCGGGTGTAGCAAAATGCCTAGAAAATCCATAGCCTGGTAAATCCAGGGCTCTGCCTTGCCGCTGCTTTTAAAGGCGTTTGGACCGCAGGATTTGGCCCCTTTTCACTAATTCATCTGGTTTACTTAAATTATCTTTTTTTTTTAGCTTTTAGGTTAGGACTTTAAAATTTGGTGCTTATGCACTTGGGGGGGTCCAGATTTTGACTACGAGACGCTCCAAATGCCGTTTCCAAACTCTAAGCCTCTGGAAAAGCAAAGCTAAGCCTAAGCTTACAATTAGGCTTGGCTTCATAAAAAAGAAGTCAGAGCCTAGCTTGATCCAAGCTTAGATTAGCTCTAAGCTAAACCTAAATCATCCCATTTTGACCTGGTAAGGTATTTTCTGAATTTTAACTTATCTGGTTCCTTGAGGACCCTCAAATTTAGCATTTTTCAAAAGATTTGTCTAAAAAATTTAAACGTATTTCATAGCCAGCAATGCCCTTTTTCGGAAAGCCTCGAGATGTTGCCGTAGGAGGGCCCAGGGCCAATTTGTGGCCCCACCGTGTGTTTGGTGGAATTCGTGCTTTTCTTTTCCATTTCCTGTCTCTCTTTCTTGCCTCCCTTTTCGACATACTCGCCGTGGGCCCTCCCAATCTCATCACGACATACACCTCCTCCCCCCTTTCCGCCCAAATCCTGTTTCCGGTCCCCTGGCTGGGAGGAGACTGACAGGGAGGAGGAGCTGCGAGACGCAGGAAAAACAGACAAACGGATAGATAGACATACGAAACCACAATCAGAGTATTGGTCCTTTTTACTCTGGGATGGCATGCTAGCAGTGATTTTTGGGGAAATTGGGTTGAATTACCGTGAGCTGTAAGGATTTCGATGTCTTTGACGTCTTAGGAAGCAAACTAGCAGAGGTTATTTGGGAAATACGATTGAATTAAACTAAGATATAAGAATTACGATGCATTTCTTACCGTAGTGAGCAAGCTAGCAAAGATTTTTACGGAAATTCCGTCAAAATACCTATAATTTGTTGCCTTTTGATCGTTTCCTACTAAACAAGGCCAGCTAGCAGAGGATATTTGCGGAATTTTGGTCTGTAGATGTTTAAGAGTTTAAAGGTGTTGAGAAGGCAACTAGCTTGAACATCTCCAGAATGCTGTAAACTCCAGAATACCCTTTCTGTCGGCTAGGTCTCGACAGCTGCACCTTGCTTCTACATCATCTTTAAACTCATTTTGTCGTGCGTATTTCGACGTAAGGTGCAAGGTGAGGCACAGAGAGTCTCGCTCTCCTGATTTTGTCGAGACCTAATCACGTGAAGGGGTCGATTCTGACACTTCAGAGCCCCTTTAAAAACTTTCCTTGACTTCCAGGTCCCTTTAAAACCGGATAAGTCCTGTAGCTTCGTCCCAGAAGTTTGATCTGTGCCTGGAAATCTTTGCTTCCTTCTTCGCTCCCACTTGTTCTCTCCATTCCTCAATGTGTGCCCTGGGGCTATTTGCCTTTCTCTTCTTCTTGTGCCGATTGCGGCTGCGACTGGGCGCTGTTATCCATAAATCTCGCCCTTTTTCTCCTTGACCCCCCGGGACACCTCCTCCTCCACGCAACCGAAGACGAAGGGGAAGAGCAGGAGAAGAGGAAAGTGGTCCTGGTGATGGTGGTGGTGCCCTTTAGTCACCTTCTTGTACTTCATCCAGCGGTTTTTTTTTGATCTATACAAGCTATTCAAATCTTCGATTTGTTTGGTATTCCGCCGGCTCTCAGGACCCTTCAAACCTGCCACTAATGTATCAGGTTTTCAGCCCATACAAATTTAAAGGACCGTGAAAGGCATATTCCTATACCGTATTGAGGCCGACTTATCCATTACGTTATGTTAATTGCATTGATGTTGGTGTGGGTGCTCTCTTGTCAAGTTATATTACTTCAGCAAAGTGCTTTTGCAGCTTCAAAACTATAGAAATCCTTGAATTTCGCCTGCCTTGACTTTAAAAGACCTTTAAACCACCTCTACGGCATTTCAAGAAACTTAAAAAGGCAAAATTCTCTGCCCTATCTCTGCGTTGAACCAATTGGTTACGCGAAGAAAATGATGAAAAAATTATGAGGCTGCTGTATCTTCAGTCGTACATTAATGAGAGCTTGTGGGGCGTTCGGCTTTAAAATTTCGTGGCGTAATCGGTATGGCGTAACGTTCTAAAGGAGCCAGCAAACGCCAAAATCCACCCCTCTAAGTTCCTAGCCCTCGACAACTACGTAATGCGGCAAAAACGTTAAAATTTCATTTAAAACCGCCGATCAACTCATAGGGGGCAAATTCTTAATGCCGTTCTAGGCGTCTTTTGGGGCTACACGTAGTTGTCGGCGTTTAGCTGATCGTGAAGGTGGATTTTTGGGCTTCACTGGGCTGCTAATGTTTCGTGTTTTAAATTCGTTAAAATGCCGTTTGCAATGAAATCGTTTTCTACTTGGTTCTTCCCTTTTTTCGGCCCTGTAATCCCGTCCCGGCTGCGGTGAGTCGGGGGCTATTTGCCGGTCAATTAGCCCCGTCGAATGTTATCATAGTCGTACCGGTTTCTTCCTCTTCGTTTCTTCCCTGTCAACTTTCCATACCGCGGCCAACGGAGATCGTCTCCCGAACAAATTGTTGGTTTTTCTCCTTTTCCCTCATCCTGCATTACCGTTGCAATTTGCCATCGATCATGGTAGGTAAAGAATCGTCTTTATATATACTAAATCAGGTAGACTCTTTACTTTTCAGCGTTTCAAATTTTTGACAATTTTGGAGAAACTGTCTTTTAGAAAATCTAAATTTTCTACTGTTTTGAGTATGTATGAAGGGCAAGTCCTTCTGCTAAGGTTTTTTCCAAGGTTTTGGATAATGAATAACCTTATTTGTCCTACAACTTAACTATTTTTAAACAAGGCTTTCACTTATTTTTATTACTTCCGGTCTCGGTGTAAAAATACTTCCCAAAGGAATTATCCGGCCGTTTTCCGATTTTCGTGCTTTTGCGCCTTCCACTTTCCCATTGTTTAGCCGGGTCCTTCCTTGCGTGGGGCTTTTCGTGTTTTTCCCGGAAATAATTATCCAAGCGTGGACTTCAATTTTTTGCCAGCTTTACGATTTTAATTTTATCCTTTCTGAGTTTTAAGCCTCTTGATACCGATCTTTAAGGCTTAGCATAAATTGGAAAGTACGCAATCGACCTCTCTATCGCCTGGGTATCGACAAAGCAGTAACCAGCAATTTAAATAACCGGGACCTAGCTAACGATTACATCGGGTTTAGCGTTTTCAGCTCTTATTACAGCTTATTTTGTATTTATCCTAGCGCTTTATGCTAAAGTTACAAGATATTGCTGTAAAATCTTAGTTCCAGCGGATTCGGTCCCTTTAAAATTGTTAGGCTTGCAAAATTGAAGTCCACAAGTCCCTATTTTTAATGCCACACTTCCCGATTTACATGCCGACAAGACCACCCTGCTGGCACGCTCCCTTTAAAAACTCTGACTTAAATACTCGGTTTCAGTATAGCGCTTAAAGCGCACGTTCAGGGAGGGGCCGTGTACTCGTCCCAACGTGTACACCTACACCCTATGGACGTAGAGACCGCGCGCACTGCCTGCCCGGGCGGTGACAGGCCATTCCCCTCCTTTGCGGCGTGGGGCGCCCCTCGTCCCCTCGCCAGGTTATAGCTGTGGCTGACTGGTATCCATCCGCGCCTCCCGAGCGGGGGCCCGGGTCCGACCCCCGGCCGCGGCAAAAAATCTTTGCTTTTTCCAAAAAAGCGTCCTTGAACGTGCCCTTTAAAGTAGCATTATCATTCCTTCTTCGTACATACATTTCCTCCTCCCCTTCCCCCAAAAAGTTCTGATTCTTTTCAGCAGTGGACCTGAAAAGAGGGGTGGAGAGTGGTTGTGCCTGCTTCTTCTTCTCCGCCCCTGCCCTACCCCCCATCGAATATTCATGAAAATTCGCTGGGTGTGGGCCCTAAGGGGTGGAGGAGGGAAAGGTCTCAACACGGAAAAAGAAGAACACTTTTCTAGGGCCCACCCCTGGCTGGCCAGTGGGCAGCACCCCGCGCAAATTGCCCCCGTTAGTCTAGGCAGCCAAAACTGGGCCCTCCTATACCAACCTCGGCGCTTTTTGCCTCCCTCCCGGGCCACCTGGTAACAAATTGGGGGTGTGGGGTTGTGTGGCTGATTTTTTTTCTGACTGGCACACCGATTTTGTTTGTAGCATTAAGTTGGAGACAATTACGATAAGATCGCATCGTTGGATTTTTCGGGCTTGGTTTCTTCAATTTTTCGTATCTCCAATTTTTTGACCGATAACGATACTCCTGACCCTGCCTGTCTCTGTCTCTCTCACTCACGCTCTCTCTCACTTTTTCTATATCCCTCACTCTTTCTCACGCTCTCTCGCTTTGTTTCGCTCACTCTCACTCGCGCTACCTTTCTCTCTCTATATCTCTTTTTCTCTCTCTCGATCGCTCTCTTTTTTCTTTCTCTCTGGCTCCCTCTCTCTTTTTCTCGCGCGCTCTCTCGCTCACTCTCTCGCTCTTTCGCTCTCTCTCCCTCTCTCTTTATCGCTGTCTGAATAAAACTTTATGGCAGCCGAAATTCGATTTATCTGATCAGGTCAAAGGCAAGCCAGCCGAGATCATTTGTGGATTGCCAGCTTGGAAAAAGCCAGTTCTGGCCAGCTAGCAACGTTTCTTTGAGATCACATTTTTTACGTCTAATTCTCTTTGGAACCTTGCAGAATGTTGGCAGGTTCTTTTTTCTCCTCCTGTCCCCTACAGCCATTCCCGTTTTTCGTGCTTTCCAATCGCTGGTCCTCAATCCCTCGTACCGTCGACCAATTAATCTGTCAATTGCAGAGATCTACGGCCAGCAGAAGAGCGTCCTCAAAAAACCTTCTCCTCGCTTTTTTGCCTTCCCAAAAATGGAGACGATGGCTGGGAGGAGCCTGGCGTTGGCCGAGTTGATGGCCGAGGGGCGGATCCCGGATGATGGCACCAGTCTCAGGTAAGTAGGAAAAAAGAGAACGATAGTGGAATACGATAGTGGGTTAGGAGCTCTCAACTACTCCCTAAAAAACCCAAAGCTGCTCGCAAAAGCTGTGTGAAAATTGCCGTTTCTCCTTCTTCCTAGCTCCTTCTCTTACTCACGAGTTTTTCGATCTTCTCTCCGCGATAAAATTAACCCGAAAATCCGATTTCGCGGTACAATATCTGCTGACTATCACTTAACTTGCTTTTTTTCAGCTCTCAACAGCGCCGGAAATCAAATTCTAACGCTCTAGTTTGGTAGCATTCCTTCTAGTCGATGGCCTTTCCTGCAAATACTCCAACTTAGGGGTGCTCGTCAAAAATTTTCAAGCTAACAAGAAGAAGAATTTTAGCTTGAACTTTAGCTTATAAGCTAACAATTCTTATTGTAAGAATGGCCACACAGTGCTTTGAACCCTTTTCGGGTTTTTCAAAATTTAAAACTTGGCTTTTCAGTGCCCTCAACAACAACCACCATCCGGAGATGAGCTCAATATCGCTTGGGTTCTTGAAGTCGTTCTCGGCAGGGCCCGAATCCGGTCAAATTTCGCATGCTTCGTCGCTCGAAAGCTTGGATTCAAGTCCTGGATCGTTGCTCAACCATATGGGAAGCCAGGTGAGAGAGAGAGAGCGAGAGAGGGAGAGAGAGAGAATGAGAAAGGAGAGAAGGAGAGAGGCATCGAAAGAGAGAGAGAGCGATCATGAAAAATAGCTAGAAAATGTAAATTTCATTAATTTCCATTGTCAGGAACCCGACGACGGATCCACCTCATGCTCCGAAGATTCTTTCGAAATGTCTTCAACCTGCTCTACGCGAGACACCCCTGGCCACTCACCGCAGCGAGAAGGAACTTCATCTTCTTTCACTTCCGGCGGCAGCGAGTACAAGTTTGTTTTTACCTTTTTCTCCATTTTTGAAGTGTCTGTCACCCCTATGCAAATTACAAACCCTCGAAGGCCAAAAATCTGGGGTGTATTCACGGGGGTTTGGCGCGCGGGAGTAGCCAGTGACTACTCGACGCGTCTATTCACGCGGTATAATCCACTTGTTTCGTCCTTTTGGAAGGTTCTGAAGGGATGGGTAACGGCAAGAAGGGGAGGGTGACTTCTCACTTCCAAACATAGCCCCTTCAGGATTATTTCTAACTTCGAGTAGGCTCTTAGTCAAAAATTCACCTCTTGAAAGACCTTTGATAGCTTGCTGGTGTCGAAAATTGTACGAATCTGAGCATCGGTTTTTGAAATCGGAAATTCGCGTCTACACGCGTGCGCGTAGCTGGCATTGGCCCTTTAAAGTTAAATCAAAGCTCGATTTCAGGCAAATTCTGAAGTCCTGTGGCCCAAACTATGGATTTTGCCATCCAAGTCCCTCCAGACAAATTGTTAGGGACAAATCGACCCCCTTGAGTTGACCAGGTTTCGACAATTCCGTGCGAAGCCAAAGTAAAAGAAAATCCTTGGATTTTTCCGGAAGTTCTAGACGTTCGCCGCTTTACACGGCGCTTAAAACTCGTCATTTGGTTTCACGTGTAGTTGTCGAGACCCAATCGACAAACGAGGGTAGATTCCAGCGCTTTCCAAACCCTTGAAAGCAGTTTCGTGACCTCAAATCTGGCCTAACAAGCTATGCCGTCGTATTTAGAAAAAATATCCGTTCTTTGAATTGAATTTGCATATTTTCCAGGTTGGACCCCGAGTCTTCGGTGGCCCCATCCCGAGAAGGTTCTTCCGGACGTGATTCTGTGGTCGGAACGCTACCATCAACTTCTTCACTCTTGTTACTACGAAGACCTCCCTCAACTTCCATCAGCATGGATTCATTTTTGTTGAAGGTAAATAAAATGAAGCAGTTTTACCGTATCAATAGCAGCAGTGACAGTAATATGGTAATAAGTCGGTAATCTTAAAAAATTAAAAATGATAATGAGCCCCTAGAGAGTAAGCCTAATCCTGTGCGTGGTTTACGGCAGACAACCCGGAATCTGATCATGACGCCTCATAGGAAGGGGCTGGGGTGTCAATTTTATGTCTAGACGCAGGGGAGAAATATGCAGAATATTTTTGGTGGATCATGTAGTTTTTTAATGATATCTGACCTTTCAAAGTTACTTTGGAGCCTTTTACAACATACTAAAATCTTCTAAGGCATTTTGAGACGACAGAGCAAACTTTTTAAACGGGAAATTTATTTTTAGGGTCTAAAGAATTTTAAATTAATCGATTACGGTATGAATTTTGTTTCAGGACCGGATAACAAACCTCCGGGAAAGCGTCGACGAGCTGGACACGAATATGCCGACACTGGATTTTGATCGGCTCGAGAAACAGCTCCAATCGGCCGCCAAGGAGCGCGAGGACTCGGAGAGGAGATGGCTGGGTGAAGAGGTTGGCTTTTCGGAGTTAATGTAGAACCTAAGAAAACGTCACAGGCAGGAATCGAACCATTCTTTTTACTTTACCTCTACTTTTTTACTACTTTTACTTTTACATCTTTTTACGGAAAATAGAAAAAAATGGGACTGGCACAGGATTTTCTGAATTTTTTTTGACCGAAGCTTGGTGTCACTTTCCCTTTAAAAAGACAGATTTTCCCATTTATTGCAGCTTCGTGGAACCTAAAATTTGACATCAAAAACCGCTGCGACCCCTCGATTCTGAACTTTGCCCCCCCGTTTCAGGCTTTTCTGCCCCTATTTTCGCATAAATAACCAGCCGTGTCTGAATTCGAAATGACAACCCGGGGCCGCTCGTCGGCCCGGCCTTCGACACGTGTCTGCCATTTTTCGCATTTTTCTGGCCTGAAATTCTTTTTTTTTTGCAGCTGTCGTTACGGTGTTTTTCACCTGCCAGAGGATTTTGGAAAATGGAGCATATCAAACTATTGAAGCTAAATTAAAATTTAATAACGGGATTTGCGGGGAACTGTATCTTGAAAATAATGCATTCTGTCTTTTCAAAACAACGGATTAGCTGTTTCGCTAAGTTTTCAGTTCCATTGTTTTTAACCGCTGATTTTGGATTTCAAAATTTGCGTTAATTTAAATTTAAGGTCGATTCCCAAATTTACCTATATACTTGCGTTGAGGAGGTTCCCGAACGCAACTAATTCCGTCCAAAGGTCTACGTTTTTCTGGCTGGTGAACCGGCAAAAACGAACCCAAAATGAGGCCAAATTCGCATCACCCCCGGCCGTTGCTTCCAGCTAGGGCCCCAAAATGTAAAATGCTCCAGGTTCAACCCGTTTCAGCCGCCTAAGCCTGACAATAAGATTAACCGAGCCTAAACTAAGCCTAAGCGTAACCTAAAACTAAACCAGACCAAATCTTGGTCAAGTCTAAGCATAAGCCGAAGCCTAAGTCCAAAGCTAAGACAAAGCCCAAGTCTCAGTCGAGCCTAACTGTAAGCCAAACGTAAGTCCAGCCTGATCCAAATCCAAGCCAAGCCTAAGCCTAAGCCTAAGCCTATGCGAAGACTAGCTTTTTAGCTTTTTTTATCTACTAAAATTAGCCATCACATCTCCCCAAATTATACGCCTCATTTTTCAGTCTCCCCATCCATCCCCCCATTATCCCCGAATTTCCATTTCCATCCATTTGCCACCACCACCAGGATAGCAAATTTTTGCGGGTCATTTGTGCCCTTTGCCGGGGCTAAGGTTTCACACATCTCCTCCGCGCCTCGAATTTCAAAATTTTCCGGAATTTGGTCCCGGAATTCCGGGCGGCGAATGGATTTGCGTTTTCGCCGTCTGGATTTTGCTTTTTACGGATTTTTGAGCCTGGAAACTATCAGGTTGGACCGAAAGTAATTACAATTTTTCGAACGCGAAAAAATTATGGAAGCAGCCATCCTATCTTTTCCATATTTTAGCATGATTGAGGGTCAAGTATGAACTTCCTGCACTCCCGATTTCAACTTCCATCTTTTGCTACTTTTGAAGTTATGAGGCGAAGAGGTTGCGCGTTGTAATTTCCGCTCATTTTAGGTTTCGTAAAAATTTGTCCGTCAATGTGTCCACAGCTACTTGAATAATTAATCCCGGTTAGAGCAGTAGTAGTACTATGCAATGTATCGAACAAAATTTGAATAGGTGGCCTCATACTTTTTTCCTGAACGATTTAGAAAGATGTCAGATTGGGGTTTCGGGCCCCAAAATAACAAATCCCTTCGCAGCGGTTTTCTCCGATTTTGGTGGCTAACTTTTAAGAATTTTTATCGATATGTAGCTTGGTTGCCACTGTTTCAAACGCGATATTGCCTAGGAACAAATCTTTTATACTGGGCCGCAGAAGAGCTTAAACCCTGATTTTCCAGCACAATTTTGTTTTGGTTTCTCAAACTGAACTAATGGGTTTGGGGCAATGATAATTGGAGTGCCTTGGCTACTGTTGTTCTGTCAATGCCCTGTTTTGTCGAAAAAATTCGATCAGCAAGGATTAAAGAATAACAACCAAAATTGAATGACGAAGCCAGATCCCGTGTCGGTTATTCGTCGTTACATTTGGTAGCAAAATTTACCCGTGAAAGCAAGGCTGCTTGATAAATGTTGTTGTCACAGTGTTCGCAACTAAATGTTTTTCAAAATAGGTGGAGCGCTTCTACATTGGCGGTCGTCATTGAATTTATAAGCCCCATTTCATCAGATTCATCCCGAATCGGGATTTTGTTCCATATTAAAGGCAATAACTACGGGATCCACGGCTGTCTGGCTGATTTGGCACCATAGCTAGAAAGATATGATACTGGCGCTTTAAACCGCCAATTATGCTGGGAGGATTCTGACTTTAGAAATTTTCATAAGGCTGGAAGGGCAGAGGGCTCGCGGCTGCCGCCGCGTCGGGCCCACCAGTGTCCCAAGGAAAACCGGTCATAGAAAAATAAATATAGGTTGGATCGATTCAATATTTTAGTGAGCTATAGTAGCATCTTAGACTCAACCATGGGTGCAAAAATCCTGACGGCCAGGTGGTAAATGTTTTTACAAAACCGGCTTGAAGATCGATTGTAAAGACTTTCGGTCCAGCCTGATAGTAGCTTAAATTCTGTGCGTAATCGCACGAGGTTTGACGTTAATTGGCATCTAGCCAACCGTAAAATCAAGATGGAAATAGTGAATACAACGATTTGCTACCAGAAAATGGCTTGAAAAATTTGAAACTTCAGATTGATGCGAAGAAAAATGTCTAAACAATATTTTTCAGGTCCGAAAGCGGTTAGCGACCCAAATCGACACCTACTCCAGCCCCTCACCCATGTTGACGAATCGGCACAATCGGCCGATAGGCATGAGATTGCAGACTGGGATGAATCTACAGGTCAGTAGGGTTCAATGAGCCTTTAAAAGCTGTATCTCTCGCACTCCCGCACCTGCCTCTCTCTCGCTCTCTCTCTCTCTCTCTCTCTCTCTCTCTTAAACATTTATTTCCAGGTCTGCTACATCAACGAGTTAAGCGAGACGAGCGAAGCGGCTTCAAGCTCCGGTAATTCCTTACAGATCATTTATCATACATATCTTACTATATTCATACAAATTTTTACACCTTTTACAGCTAATTTTGTTTTACGTTAATCGTCGCTTTTAAATAATTTTCTTGTTTAAGAAAGCGACGAGGAATCCCGAATGTCGAAAAGCCGATCCGTTCCCTGCCTTAAGTCAAAAGCGAAGCGCGAAGACCCGATCGTGAACGAGCTGCGGAGGCGGGCCGGAGAGGGGCAGAAATTGGATCCGGGTACGGTAATTGGGCCAGGAAATAATGTAAAAAAAGCTGGGAAAGGCGCTAAAATGCGCTTGAAAAGTTTGTGGAAAAATCCAAGAAAGTTTAGGACATTAAAAGACCGTGAAAACGAGTCAGACACTAATTTTGAGCTTTAAATGACGTTGGCAATTTGATAAAACCTTTAAATATAGCTTCATCTTAGTCAACATTTATTATAGATGCTTTTAATTAAAACCCACTAATCCATCTATGCAAATTTCGCTTCCTCACCTCTCCTCCCATTTTTTTAATTAGACGCCCCGGTGGAAAAAAATGAGATAAAAGAGAAGAAGCGAGCCCGGGTCATCCATCCGTTGAATTCCCCATTTCCGGGTCAAACGGCGGCCGCCCCCAGCTAGGAAAAAAGAAAAAGGAGAAAAAGATGAATATGGGCTAATGCATCAACGGGGGGTCCCGCCACGGCCTAGCAACCGCTTTTTTTGGGGAATTTTCGTTTGGGGACCAGAATATTTATGTAAACGGCTAGGCTAGGGAAAAATATCGTTAAAATAGCGCTATTTAAATATGCTGATCTATCCAAAAAGCTAAAGTATTTTAATTGAAACAATTTGGTGAGAGCGGACAAGAAAAACAAACCTTGCGAAATATTTAGAAAATGGATTGAATCTTCATTTTCGTGGTTATAATTAGATTTATTAGACGCGCTATAAGCCATAATAGGCAATTTGCATAAATCATTTACATATGCTAATTTAAATTAAACGTTTCAATTCCCGTTTCCGAAAATCTATCATTTTTCCAAGTTTGGACCCAAGGGAGGGAGGTGTGCATAATTCACCCTGTTGCGGTCCACCCTTGATCAACCCCCTCACCCCCTCTCTCCCATGACCGTGTGGCCTAATGGATAAGGCGTCGGACTTCGGATCCGAAGATTGCAGGTTCGAGTCCTGTCACGGTCGAAAACTTTTGCTTTTTGCGTCGGAGGCTGAAAATAATCAATAATCCCGGGCTCTATTACCACGAAATTCACAAAAGAACGAGATCAAAAGACGAAATTATGCTTTATCTATCGATTTATTGAGCTTTTTCCGAGCTTCGTCGCTTTTCGCAACTTCTATCCTCTTTCCTCCTTCAGATCAATATTGATGAGGGTGGCGGCTTCTAGGCTTTTTGCGCTTTAAAACGAGGCTAATTATTTAGCCACCAAGAAGAGAGCCATTTTGAACGCCCCGTTGGCCCGAGAGGGGATTAGTCTGATGGATGGGAAGGGGAGAAGGAGGGCATTCCGGGGGATTACGGACCGGCAACTCGTGCTTTTCATAGCTTTTCCTAGCTTCCCGAAGCAACAAAAGAGTCAAAAATGGGAATCGAAACTTGGAGAAGAAGAAAAAGCGGATTGGGGACCCTAAAAATTCTTAAAAATAAGCTAATGAAAGATAAAGAAAAGATAAAAAGGCGCAAGAACCCGAAAAATGCAAAAATCGTGAAGAAGTAGAAAGGTAATTGACTAAAAAAGCCACAAAATTGCCTAGAAACGACAAAAGCCAGCTTTAAGCAAAAAAATATAAATTATTTTTTAGCCGAGCGACAGCGTCTTCTTAACGCTGAAACGAATGTCGTACTGGCAAAATCGAAAGAAGCCGGTGCAAAAACGTTAGAAGATTATAGGTAAGCTTTAATGATCTAAATTCGATAAAAAAAAAATTTTTTGAATGGTCATAAGTTTTTGTATGTATAATGAGCGAAATAATAATTTATATTAGATTGTAAAAATCAAATAGTTATAAAACAAGCCAATTCCTTTCAGGAGAACAAAGTCTCGGGCCTGCGAGATCCCACGACAAAGTCGACAACTTCTGAGTAGGCTGTCAACTTCCGAAATTCAAGAGATCCTTGACAAGATACAGAACGCAATTGCGAGTACGTTTCTGGACCGCTTACACCCCCTGAAAGCCGTGAATTTTCTAAAGATTCGAAATTTCAGCGAAAAACCACCAACTCGTGTCGTTGCTGATCGAGCGTGATACTCTGCATATGGAGCACGACTCGTTGCTGGTTGATATTGAGGATTTCCAGGTATTTTTTTAAGTTTTAGGATGACACGATTTAGCTTAATCTATTTTTTGCACTGAATTAATATAAAACCTTTTGTAAAACTTTGTTTATTTGGTTTTTAGGAGCACGAAGCCGACGCGCCGGCCCTCGACTTCCAGAAGCTTCTCAAATCTCAGGAAAACCTTGGCAAAGAGCCAATAATGCAAGAGCTACCGGAGAGGCGATCCCAAAACGGGAATGTCATATCGGTAAGCAAACAGATAAAAAATCAATAATAAATCACATTTTTAATCGGCATTGGTAATTTGCAAATTGTGTAAATCCTGATTTCCTAAGTTTCACGCGGCCTTTAATGGGTCCATGAAGGGCGGAGGTCGACCGCTGCGTCGACTAGGTATCGACAGTCATGAGATATTCCAAATTATGCGTTCCAAATTAATTTATTTTGGTTCTAAGCGTTCATCAAAAAAAAAACCATTTTGATGAGTTTTCAGGCAATTTGGTTGAAACGAAATTTGAAAGTGATGCGTAATTTGGTGCAAAGCGTAGCTGTCAATATCCGGTCCCTGGTTGGGGTCGATTTTGCGTCCCGACTTGGTCGATTAGTCCATTAACTCGCTTCGTTATATATTTTTTTTCTTCTAAACCGCTAAAATCGAAAATACATTTTTGAAATTTGGAATTAGGAAAAAAAGTTTTTGGAAATTGCAATCGGCTCTAAATCGTTGGTATCAACTTTTAGGGAACTTCGAAAAGCGTTAGATAGTTATTTCTATATTCCCATTTTTCAGCCTCCCTCCCCGGCACCTCCATCACGGCCGAAGTCACTACACACCCAGTCACTTCCACAAAAAACATCAGCCGCCTCCCAACTAACATCCCCCGTCTCCCCATTTGCCCAGTTGTCACCTTCGAAAATTTTGTCCAATTTTAGGATATTCAGGCGGTAGAACCGAAACAACCTAATTTTCCGAAATACCGTAAGCCCAAGTTTTTATTAAGATACTTTTTAGCTTTAAAAACGACTGGGTAAGAATGGGATCCCAGAGGTTGTCTAGAACTTTTTGTAATTTTTATATAATTTATTTACGTTTTTTCTACAGGGTCCTCAAAGGTTCAGTGGACCGTACTTTCCATTAAAAAGAGCTTTCAGAAACATTTTCGGGGTTTTAAAGGGACCGGGAAGGCATGAAAGCTGTGGATTTGGCAAAAATTTTAGTGTTTTTTTGGGCGTACGGTAGTTTTCCAAAACATTGTGAAGTGAAATTAACTTCGAATTTTGGCTTAAAAAAGTTTAAAACATGTAAACCAACAGCAAAAATTAAAAACATTAAAAACACAACCAACATTTAAAACAAGCAAGACTTTTGAAATTTTAGGCGGTAAAAAATATCCGCTAATGTTATGGATTTGCCTTCTCCGTCCCTTTAAAACCGACGATTTCTACACTTAAATTTAATATTGATCTAATACGGCAATTGCCTTACCATTATTGGCAATATTCATCGTATCAAAAGGCTATGTGTGGCCAAATAGAGGAAAAGCCTAGCTGGCGATAAGGCCGCTACCCCCCCCGGTCAAAACCCACAAACCCGGTCACCCAATATTATTGATCGATTTTCATTTTTCTCTTTATTTTTATTCGTTATTTATGGTGCTTTATCGTGTATTTTTATTTGTTTTTCTTTGTGCATTTTCGGGCCAGCTTCCGAACTTTCCAAATGACGGCCATACTTCTGCTCTACCAGTTCCACGCCCCTTCACAGTCAAAAATATTCACTTGGCAATAAATGGATTTTTATTTATTTTTATTTATCGTTTTTACCGAATTTAATTATCATTTTAAGCCGCTAATAGAATTTTACTACAAAGTAGAAAACAGCCAAAATTTAATTTACAAAGTTTTGGAGTAATTTTATCGCGCTAAGTCTAAGCTTTCGATTTTTACGCTAATTTTATTAATTTTAAGACAGCTTTTTCTCAAAATCGTATAGGATTCAAATACCTTAAAAGTTTAAATTAACCACCTAAACGACGGATTCAACCAACCACCTAGAAAACCGCCAAAAACTAAATGAGCCATTTTTTATAGTAAATTTATCGCGGTAAGCCAATTTTCCGAGGTTTTGCCGCTCATGTTGTCAATTTCAATACACTGTTTTTTTTGGAAATACTACAAATTTAAATTATACGACAGTCTTACGGCTAGTAAGGGTCCAGCAAAATCGCGCTTTTCCGACAAATAACATCACGGTTCACGGGGTGAATCAAAATGCACCGTCACGGCGATGTGGACCGCCTGGCTGACATTTACGCTACGTTGGCGTTTTCCTACAGTCCTTAACGTTCTTTTGCACTTAGAAGCTTTCTAAAAACTATTGAAATCTTTAGATCCGCCTTAATCTGGATTGTACGCCTCAAAGCCGCCCTTAAATTTGCCCCTCCACCTACGGTTTTCTGGATTAAATTTGCTACTAAATTGGGTGCTGAAGCGCAAAAATTCAGCCAATCTAACGGCCCTCACCAGAAAATCCCATAAACAAAGCCCTCTCTGGCGGGAATTCCGGACATTCATCCGGCACCAAGAGACTAACAGTTGCTAGGCAATGACACCGGTGAGAGGCCGTCGGTGGTCGCAAATTCTGAGCTCGCCCTGAAAAAAATGGCTGCCCGGGTTTTTTGGAATTGATTTTTGGGCTGTTAGAATGTCTAAGATTGTGTTGCAAGATGGCAAACGTTGTGTGTTTTTGTACGTTGTGTCTATTCTGACGTTGCGTCACCTGCAAAACCCCCCGAACGCTCAGAAATTTGTGTTCATTTTCAGAAAAACCAACGGAACGGTGTTGCACGCCTTACCTGGTCCGACAGGCCGTAGCTCAAATTGGGCATGAAGAAAAGATTGATCTGCTTTTTGCGTGCTATCGAGGCGACTTTCGCTTATCTCGCCAATCGGCTTTTAGCGGTTGGATCCCAACAAATTTTTTGACGAGTTTCCATGAAATGGCTTTCTATTTTTGCTCTTTCCTAACAATATTATCAATCTTATATAGAGTTTTTCTTACTCAAAATTGCCTACAAAACCTGCTAATAATCCAATTAAAGGTGGATCCGCAATAGTTTTTGAAGCGAAATTGAGTGAGCGGCCAGATGTCTAGTGTAAACGCCCATGGTGTAGGATGTAAGCCAGTAAGCGCGTAGAATGTAACGAAAAATGTAAAGTACGAAGGAATAGGTCTGTTTTGGCGCTATGTGGGTCATTTTCCAGAATGTAAGGCTGTCCGACCTGAATGAACCTTTGCACCCGCGGCGGAAGCTCCACTAAACCCTTTTTTCGGAGATGACAATCCGGTGGACCTGGTAATTGGTTGGTTATGACAAACGCACAGCTATGACGTTGTAGATTTTTGGCTAATTTATACTATATACTTTATACTTTCTTACTTCGTTATCATGTTATTCTACATTTAACTGGCACTAAATACTGTGATTTTTCAAGATTCTGACTAGGAATTTCCTATCCTATAAGCGAGAAAAGTATGTTTGTTTTCTGTACAGCCGATTTCTCGGCCGCCAGGCCGAATTTTGAGCTGATTTTTGGCATGGAGGTGGAGAAACACATTTGTCAGTGACGCATTTTTTTTGTTTTTTGAAATTCCTTCATTTAACGGTTTTACAAGCAAAATAGTGAAAAATCCTTGGCCGAAAAAGGTTTGTTCAGAGGATACCTCCCGAGGCAAATGGAATTAGGCGCTAATTTTTGGAGGGCAGATTGAAAATTACATTCTCCTGTGATATAATTCTGGGTTTTGGCAGATTTTGTAATCTAAAATTTTTATGAGCATTTTTCCAAAAAGTCCTTAACAAAATGGGCCAAGAGCCGTGGTGTCCGGGGCATAACTCGATGCCCTGTTGGAATTCCGGGCTGGAATTCGGGCCACTTTATGTATTCGATGATGGGGATCACGCGCATCTTATTATCTTTGCAAATTTTCAGCTGATTCAGATTAGAAAACCGAATTTTGTAAAGTGACCAGTAGGCCTCTCTCCGGGATCATTGGGTCGCCATTCTCTTTGCTTCCACCACCCCTCCCCCACGAGAGAAGAGGCCTTTCCCGCTGCCTGTTCCCATCGTCACGATGGTGCAGTGCATTTGCGTCTGTCTGCCACGCGCGTGTAGTGAGTTCGGATCCTGCCTGGATCTAACTTTTTGCTTTTTGGTAGTTCAGCAACAAAACATATTTCTAGGCTCTCGGTGTGCGGGGGTTAGGCCTGGCCCTCGCTCTAGCGCCGCAGGCCAAAAACGGTCCTTCGCTCAAGGCTCTCGCGCCCAGGCCAAAAAAGGTCCTTGGACCAAGGCTCTCGCGCCGCAGGCCAAGAATGAGTCCTGCACCCGGGCTCTTGCGCCGCAGGCCAAAGCCTGAAGAAAAACCAATAACTAGCGCCGCAGGCTTATAAATTCTAGCGCAACGCTGGCTCTGGCGCCGCAGGCCCAATATGGAGAGTAAAGTCAGTAGCTAGCGCCGCAGGCTCAAGGTTTTGAGCGTAGCCCGCGCTCTGGCGCCTCAGGCCGAGGAATGGCTCCGGGGACTCCGGCACTTGCGCCGCAGGCTTTGAAGAAAGGAAAGGATTAGAATTCGTGATTCTTAGACGGGGTCCAGTGGAAAATGGCCGCGAAGCGGTCTTTTTCCACTGGTTAAATTATAATTCTCAAAAAATCAATACGTTTTTCAACGCTAAGTACGCAAAGCAACATCCTAATAAAATTAAGCAGCTAAAATAAGTTAAACGGTGTTTTGAAAATGATAATTTTAGAGGGCCAAGGCAAAATCCATATTTTCCTGTTTATGGTTTTTTCGGCTGAATTCCAATTCACTGCTATAACCTTTGTTTTATTGCTGCTCCACCCCGACATCACGACAGTGTTTTGACCACGCCCAAGTACCAATACCCAATAAAAAAACTAGTTTCCGGCCCATTTATCCCCGTGGCTGGTGTCGGTACAGGGGAGTGTTGCGGAGTGTGATGAGCACAAATCCCGGCCAAATATGCCGACGACGAGACGAGTTGGCGAGTGAGAAGTGGGTAAACAATGCGGTGGCTAGAGAGTGGGTAGAGAGACAGAGGGATAGCGGGAGAGCGAGAGAGAGAGAGAGAGAGAGAGAGAGAGAGAGAGAGGCAAACTACTAGTTGAGAACTCCCACCTACTCTCAATACTTCAAACACTGCGTCTCCAGGGTGGGTTTGGGCAAGGTCTGCAAGCGGTTGGGTCCCTCAGCGCAGACGCATTAGCGAGCGTAAATGGCGGAGTTATGAGTTCTTCATATCTCTCGCTTTACCTCGCTCTCTCTCTCACTTTGTCTCTTTGTCTCCCTCTCCATCTTACTCTCTCGCTCTCTCGCTCTCTTTCTCTCGCTCGCTCTCTTTCCATATATTAAAATTCCATTTTTACGCATGTTTGGAGTACTGTATCGGAAAATCCAAGCGCTCCTGACTTACCTGGCTCTTGCCACACCCAAAATTGACACGTTTCCGGACGCGAAAAACCCCCTACGGAATCCTCTATTTACATTCCACGCCCTCCGAACCGCGGGTCAAATTTCGTCGAACCCATTTTGGCCTCAAATTCGGGTTAGGGTTTTGTGCTTTTTGAGCAGGAACCAATTGATTTTTAGCGCCTTGATGCTCTCAAAAAATTTTACTTTGCAGCGTTCACTAAACAAACTTGTCGGCGCCCGCGTATTTATCCGATCACGCGGTGTAGATTCTCACCCAGATTAACGTCTTTTTGCACGGTTCCGGAACCTTATTCATATTTTTGAGCACAACTATATCTTCTAAATTCGTTCCGCAACTTCTCTGCCCCTCATAAACCGGTGGATCCCATTGAAAATGCGCTTTTTTGGGTTGCTCATCGGCCATCGGGCCACCCATTTCCGCCCGACCAACCGGGCATTAGTTGATTAATTCGGCCCGGGGAAGCGCCGGACAAATCGACGGGTCCATCCAGGCACTTGACTGAATTACGCTTCGAAACTGGCACCGATAGAGTTAGGCGACGTTTCGCTACTATGTACGCTACGGAATGTGGCGTAGTAACTCAGAAACAGCCCCTGAGCAATCAAGAATCAATGCTAGGATAGTTTCCTGAGTTCTCGAGTTTATTAACTTCCAAATTTCACGACTTAAAATTGCAATTTAGATTTATCAAATTTAATTTTAATGTCCAATGTATTTCGGGCCCGGCGAAACGCAACGCACCGGCCACAACGCGCAGAACAAATTCCACTAAGCCATAAGAACGAAAAATCGCGCATTGCGTGTCGGCAAAATCCATAGCCAACCCTAAAAACCTAGACCTAAAAACGCACTTTTTCGTAGCTTTTCGATTTGATCCTTGTCTATTAATTTTTACATACCTTTACCTGATTTTCATATTTTTTAGTTTATTTGCTACCAGGGATTCCGAAATACTTGCAGCTCCATGTCATAGCCTTTCCCAAGTTTCCATATTTGCCTAGAAAAATGGAATAGGGCCTCTAAAAAGCCCCCCACGTCGTCGGCCTGGTCGTTCGAAATATTTGCACTTGAGCTTCAACTAGCCCGGCAACCCCCCCGGCAGACACAATATCAATTTCCGGTGTTATCATGCTTCAAAAAAACGACCTTTTGTATGCAATTTCAAACTTCAATTTTATTTTTGATAGTGAGGGCTAACACTGAATATAAAATCTTATGTGATATATTTAACTTCTATTTATCTTAATTTATTTATTTATCTTCTATCTTCCTTACACTACTTTTTAGTTGATTTTTCAATGGATTTTTTAGATGTGATGACCAAGAGATGGAAGACGGCGTTCATTCTGCTGTCCGCACTGCCATTTGTAGTTATTTTTACGTTTTTTAGAACTGGTAAGACTTTCTATACCTTAAACTAGCGGTTTTCACCATGCAGTTCCCTTAAAATAGCGCAAAAAATTTAATAAACCATTCTTATAGAAAACATAAGTTAAAACCAATTTAGACAACCGTCTAACCAGCTTTGGTTCATTCGAAAACCTATTCCTCATCGATCCACTTGAACAGAAATCTCGAATTTTACTAAATGGTACGGAGAAAGTGGTATGTTTTGTTCGTATTTCACGATACAACGCCCCTTAGAAAATGCATAAATACATGGCGTGTTCGCTTTTTAGGACGTGGCATTCGTCGTGCTCGTCCGCGACCGGCACAACATCACCGAGTACGAGTTTGCCCAAATGACGGTCAAGTGCTATGCGGAATCGAGGGGAATACCGTATTTTCTGGTGGATGAGACGCCGGAGAACCGGGAGGGATGTGAAATGGAGGATGTAAGTGAGAGAGACAGAGCGAGAGAGAGAGAGGAGGAGAGAGAGACATAAAGAAAGATTCTTATCATAAGTTTTAGCAAATGTACCGTCGACATTGTATTTTGGCAAACGTAATGGCCGCAACAAATCATAAATGGTTCGTCATGTTTGACGCCGACATGGGTAGGTTTGACAGCGAGGCAGAGACAGAACGAGATAAAGAGAGAGAGAGAGAGAGAGAGAGAGAGAGAGAGAGAGAGAGAGAGATAAATAGAGAGATATTATGAGAACATCAATAAAATTTCCGTTTCAGGTATCATAAACCCTCGACAAAAAATCGATCGCTTCATCCCAAAAGATGCCTCCACTTTTCTGGTCTTGACGAATCGGGTGATGAACTCGGAGATTATGACTGGGAGCTACATCGTCAGGTTTGTGCATTATACCTTTTTAATAGTATGACAAGGATATAATTGATAGAATATCCGTAGCCTCCCGAACGAACAATTCCGGCTGCATTCGGCCATTAAAATCAACCTGAAACCCGTAAAATATCCTAAAAAATCCCCATTTCCAAGGCTATATCTAGAAATGACAAGCGAGGCCGCGGGTTTCTCAATTTTTGGGCATCCGGCGATACAAACTACACGGGTCTGGTGGGCAGTGATAACGCCGCTGTACATGTACGTTTCTCTATCGTTAACTTTTGGAAAACCATGATTTTAGAGTACTTTAATCCGAAAATACCTCCCCCACCTCGAGGCCGACCTCAAGAAGTGCGAGACGTGGTGGCGGAGCGCTACGTAAGCGGAGGCAAAGCCTAAAAACTATCATTTTTAGGGCATTTTGCCGACTTTTCCTGTATGAGGTCTGCGTCAGGGATTTATTGGATCAGCATGAGATTCCCGGAATTCAGGTTCGTTTCTCTTTCTCTCACTCCCTCTCTCTGTTGCTCTCTCTCTCTTTCTCGCTCGCTCTCGCTCTTTCTATCTTTCTCTCTCTCTCTTCATTCATACATCTTCCATTTCATAAGGCTATTTCAGTTTTTGCCCAAGACCTATTCCTACGTGAGGGATGGCTGGCTGACAAACGGGAAATTCAGCGAGGATGATTTTGTCTTTCACAATTGGAAAAACAGGTATGAGAATTTTGTCGAACTGATGGGATCTATTATTGGTATAGCAAGTTGTAGTCTGTAGTTTTCTCAAAGCGGCTATTTTTTAGTGTCAAAAACAACCGGAAAGCGTTCGGCGCCTGGGAGTTCCAGTTTGACGACTCGGCTTTCAACGATTTAAGGTAATAATTGAAATTTCCGAGAAGAGGGAGAGCAGAGAGAGAGAGACAGAGAAAGAGAGAGAGAGAGAGAGAGAGAGAGACCGAGGGAGCGAGTAAGCAGTCTTATATTTTTCAGTTGGTGCAACGACTCCCAATCGGCCGGCGAGCTGTGGCGGTACAAGGACGGGTTCGCAGTTGGAAAAGATGTTATCAGGAAGTAAGTGCTATTTTTCGAACCTAGTAGCAGCAATCAGTTGATTTGCCATACCGATTAATGACTGAATTCCACGATTTCTAATACCGACCTTATTTATTTTTTTCATTTGCAGACGATTGGATGTCTGGATCAAAAATACGGGCACGGAACGAAAACGACAAACTCGGCAGTACCAAACCTTTAACGCCTCTGCGTCAATTGTGAAGAATTGCAAATAATTTTACCCTAGCGGTATAACTCCCGGTCATAAACTCCGAATTCATCATCCGATTCGCCAAGACGAGAAAAGTTGAGTCATCTTTGGGGATGAAGCGATCGATTGATTGGTGGGGGTTGATGATACCTTAAAACCAGTTTTTTGTGACTTTCTGGTAATCTCTTGCACTCTCTCTCGCTCCCTCTCACTCTCTCGTTCTCTCTTGTGCTCTCTCTCTCTCGCTCTCTCTCGCTTTCGTCTTTCCATGACTTCTAATTGTTATACCTTAATAAGACGGGTGTTATTGTGCAATTTTGTGTTGTGTAATTTGCGGGTCATGCTTTTACTTATTTAGAAAGTGTGATTGTAGATCTGTTTTTATGCTCAGAACTTAAATAAAAGTATTTATCGCATTTAATGGTCCTTCTCCTTCTCAGCAGCAATCTGTTCTTGGATGTGCTCCCAATCGATTTCGTACTGAAAGGGTAAGTTAGTGTGTAAAATTTTAGCTTTTGAAGCCTTTTAATAGCCTTGTCGTGCCCATCTTTTCAGCCGGAAAAGGAATTACCTTGCTGAGCTGCTCCAGAAACTTTTGATCCGTTTCCCGCTTGCCGAACTCGTCGAGGTACTGCTGCCGGTAGCCGAGTACGGTGTCCACGTGCATTTTATGCTTTATAGCGAGATCGAGGGCTCTGAATTTCAGGCGTAAAATTGCGAAAATCGCCCCTTCTATCGACTGGGTCTCGACATACACGTGGAAGTTCGAAACCTGAGTTTATGCAAATTTTAATATTTTTTGACACCTAACGTTCTAACGAATTTTCACGGGCTTTTAAGCAAGTCACGCAGCTGTCGACACCTAGTAGGTAGGTCGATCCTTAGACTGACTAGTGCCTTTAAAAGGGCTATCACAGGCTGGTTAACCGATTAACAAAAATGCGCTTACCGACTCCATCTAAACGTCGAAATATTCAGCATTATAGCTCGGAAGGGATTTCCGGTCCTTTCGAGCATCGCGTCCGCGTCACTGATCTAGATTTTTGATATATCTTGCGACATTAGAAAAATTATAACCTTCCCAGTTAGTAAAACAAGCATTGCCGCCCTGACATCTTTATTCGGATGGTTTCTGGCCTCGCTGAGGAAGGCCACTTTTTCACCCTGAAAGGTCAGGAATAAGCTTTGAATGAGTATGAATTCAAAGGCACTACAATGCGTCATTTGGTGGAGCGCGTAGCTGCCGAGCCCTAACCGATTGGAGGGGCCATTCTGAAGTTTTTGCACCTTTGAATGCATTTTAAATGGTGCAAAAGGAGAGAAAATTGGGTCATTAGTTGGATTGGGTACCTCTTCCAGCGCTCCATAAGCAATCTCCGCGGCGTAGAGATTTTTCTGCTGGGCCGCCGATCCGGCTAGAATTGCCCAGAGTACGTCGTCCTTAAGAAAGTATTGTTATTCTACCGTAACTCAAACCCCGATGTGGCGACAAAGTCTGATAGCTTCATCCCATTTTGAGGCATCAGCGTGCGCAAGCAAGGTTCCGGCAAATGGTGACAATGCAATTGGGACCAAAGATCCGTCCGACCGGCGCAGGACCACCTGGTTTTTGGTGAAGCTGAAAAATAGTCTCTGGTAATCTAGAGCATCTTCTCCTCGTCCACATAACCATTAAAGGTCATTTTGCCTACAGTATCCCAAAGCAAATTTGTAGACACCGAAAAATCAGCAAAAACTTACTTTACAAGATGCGGAAATTTCCCGAGTCCATTGACCGTTTTCTCGACGACAGCACGTTGGAGTAAATCGCGATCGACGAAAGCTAAGGATGGCATTGGCCAGACGGATACCTGGAGAGAAAAAAGAACTAAGACATGTTAAATTGCCGTACTTTTCCTTCTCCGAGGCCTACCAACATCGAAGAAAGGTCGTTGAAGCAGATTTGTTCGACGAGAGTACCTGAACGTAGTATTAGGACTTGCTATCTATAGCTTCTCTCTCTCTCTCTCTCTCTCTCTCTCTCTCTCTCGTCCTACCAATTTTTGCCGTCCTCGGATTGGCCCCAAACGAGTTGACGAGGCTGACATACACCGAGGCCGACACATCGGTAAAAGCCACGACCCGTTGACTCAACGACCCGCATTGTGACAGCCCGATGCAACAGATTTCCGCCTATGAATTAATTCCTGCTTCGAATCATGGCAACCTGCTTACCGAATGCGTTAGCGCGCCATCTCCCTGTACTTTTGAGGTGTTCGGGTCAAAGAAATGAAGCTTGGCAAAGTCGTTTTTGTCTCGTACGGCTATGGTGTCGTTGGAGAGGGCAACGTTCTGAAAAATCAAGGTTCTCTCTCTCACTCTCTCTCCCTCTCTCTCTCGCTCACTCTCATCGTTCTTTCTTTCCATCTCGGTCTCTCTCTCTCTCTCTCGCTATCTGTCCCTCTCGCCCTCTCCCTTTCTCTCTTGATTTCTATGGATTAGAACACCTACCGCCTCATTCAAATTCCCGCCAGTCCCCGGCACCTTAATTTCGCAAATATAGCGCCCCTCGTAGCTGTAGGAGTACAAGGAGCCTCCATCAGCGACCACGAAAAGTTTAAAAATGTCAAGATATCACCATTTTAAAGAAGGAACCCACTTTTCAGTCTGGATCAACAACGTCACACTGCCCTCCTTCAGGTCGACGAGCACAGGGGTGTTCCAGCTGGTTGAGCTGAAATAAATCGGGTATAATTTGTGATTTTCTAGGATTTTCTGTTGGTTGTTGACCGTTTCGGGTATTTTTGAGGTCAGAACACTACATGGTTCGAGTTTATGGAGGTAAAAAAAATCAATTTTCCGTCCGTTTGGAATTTTCTTTACATATAGATATAAATCTGCTTGCTGGTGACGACGACGAGATGGTCGTGGTTCATCGAGAATTTTGTGATTCTGAATAGGTATACTGTAAAAGTCTCATTTTTCGATGTTTACCTGTCCCTGGTATCAAGCTTCTCCCTGGCTACTTCGCTGGCCATATCACGCACTTCAATCAGGTTCGTTTTCGCCTGGGTGATGTCCCAGTTACGGTAGGAAATGCGTCTAAAATTCGCGAGATATAGCTAATCGATAACGCAATAAAAAGCCAGAAACGCTACGGTACGACTTCATGCATATTTTTTCTGGTCAATACGCTAGAATATGAATACGAACTTTTCGACGAGATGAGCATGAACAACATGTCCAAGACTGCCACCAGCCACAAGTTGAGTCCCATCCGGACTCCACCCCACCGCCATCACCGAGCCGCAGTCGAGACGCTCGACGCTGTGTGACCACTGGAATGTTGAATTTTTTGCATTTTCCGAACCTGTACTATAGACGGGTCGGATGCTAGAGTATTATAAACCATTTACCCCAGCTTTGTCGCACAGCCTCAACAGGTTAAACGACCCGACGACGAACAGCGAACCGTCAGGTGAAAATGCCAGACTCGTCATCGGGGTCTCGTGGCTGGCTGAGGTGAATAGGACACGGCCGAAGGAGTCCCAGACCTGGAAAGGCTCAAGATGCTCTACTGATAGAGAGCATGAGATAGAAAACGTGAGATGGAGAGAGCGAGAGAGAGAGAGACAGAGAGAGTGAGGTGAGAGAGAGAGAGAGGGAGAGAGAGGGAGAGCGAGAGCGAGAGAGAGTGAGAAACAACAAGTAAGTTATAGAACACACCTTAAATTTCCCATCTTCGCCTCCGGAAATGATCAAATCTGTAGTTCCAGACCAGTCCACGCAGGTGACGAGGCCATCATGAGCTTTCCACTTAATTGGTGATACCTGAAAATGAACTTTTACTTTTTAGAGAGAGAAAGAGACAGAGCGAAAGCAAGTGAAAGAGAGAGAGAGAGTGCGCGCGAGAGAGAACGAGAGAGAAGGAGTCTGAGAGAGCGATAGTGTCTCTTGCTAACCTGTGTTTTCAACGATTTAATGTAGCATGAATCGTGGCAAGAATACAGTACTCGCGCCGCCGACCCATCCCAACAAGCCGCATACACAGGGGTGGCCATTTGGGCGAGTACACTACGCAACATTGCCGCGCGGCTCCACATTTTTACGGCACCGTCTTCGCCACCTGCAGTAAGAGAGTAACATCGCAACGATGCGCCTTACATGTAATCAATCCCGTCCCATCGTGGCTCCATCTAGCACTGAGCGCGGCTCCTCGATGAGCATCTACCGATTTCTCAATTTTCCCGCTGCGGGCGATGATATGAAGTTTTCCTGAAGTCAAATGAAGCGTACCCCTTCAAGTTGTTCCGCGAGTTTAAGGCCTTTTTAGAAAAGCCTTGACTTACCATCAGATGACGTCAATGCCAAGACGTCATTTCCGCCCTTGGTTAACGATCTCGGAAACCAGGACATTGAGGTCGGGAAGAGGGTTCTAAAAAAATATTGGAGTAATGAGAGCAAGAGGTCAATGCGGTTCCTGATGTCGTCGTTTGCGTACTTTGCTCTGCCATCGCCTCCAAACGGGTTTTTTCGCATTTCCTAATCGCCATCCGAAAAATATAGTTAGTGGGTTTAAGTTATGAGTCATAAGGTATTACTCGGCGTTACTATCACTCACTCTGGTAGCGTGGCGACTTGCGTGGCTTCCATCGTCACCAGATTCCACTTCAGAAACGAGTGGTCGTCGGAGCAGGAGACCATTTCATCGCTGGACGACCATCTGAGAGAGAAAGGTGTTTTCAACGATTAATGCATCATAAACCAGTTTAAAAACGGTGTGATTTTTTAAACTTCCCAGGTTTGACATCGTCGCATTGGGATGGGTTACGGTATTTCCTGCTCCAAATTGGCCTTTGGCTACCTCCCATTAACTCATTATAAGCCCCGAGAAAAGTCTTGTTATTCTACAGAACCCCGTTGATCAATCATAAATGTCCTTACCAATTTTTCGGATACGGTAATTGCTCAAACGTTCCTTAAATTCGTATAACAAACTTACCCAACAGCCGAAACGGCATCGGAGTGTCGCGGAACGCTGGATTGTAAAGTTTTTAAGCGCATTTCACGGATAGGACGCCAAAAACGCCTATTCGCAGTCTCCCTCCCCCTTCTGTTTATGTCCAAATCGCCTAGGTTACCGTCGCAGGCAGCCGTCCCCTAAGCCCAGACCCAAACACCGTAGTCAGCCTCCCCAGTCTGTGCCCACCACGTTCCCCCACTCTCTCGCCCCGCCCGCCCCTGGAATCCATTAGGCCGGGCGCTAATTTGGGGGTGCTGCACGACTTCCTGCCGCCGTGGGCACTGCCAAAGGCGCCTTGCCCCCGTAAAACGACACTCTTGCCGCCAGGGGCAAGTTATAGCCCATTTTCACGGCTTCGGCGTGTTGACGTGCTTGGGACGACTGCTAGGCTCGTGCCTTGACTTGGACCTCTTGGGAGGTGGCCAAATGGCTGCTAAACATTGGGAATTCTTCACACTTCTCTTCTTCCTATGGGTCCTGACCGATTTGAGCGCGTCTTCGTCATTACACTCATTCTCAATTTGTTGAAGATGGTCAAGTTTCATCTAAAAATAGTAAATTTGCTCAAGTTCTACTTTGAAAATTAGATCTTGACGCAATTTGAGTGTTTCTGCTCGATTATTTCCTGCTTCCAACTTCTCAAGCTTCTCCAAAGCTCCACCAAATATCTTCTTTAGAATACCAGCCGATTACAGCCGCTTCGCGACTGTAATCGGCTGGACTTCGGGCTACCCTCCATATTCTACATCACCACATTTCATCCCTACCTTACGCTGATGCCTTCATGGCAATACCTACACTGATGGCTTCAGATACCTCCTCTAGCCCCCCCCACGAAAAGATAGCTACCTTCCCGATGGCTTCAGATACCCCTCCGAGCCGAAATTCCCTTAAAAAACTACTTCGATACCTGCCTGCTGGCTTCAGATAAGCCCCATGGCTGAAATCTTCTTCAAAAACTACCAAAATACCTTCCTGATGGCTTCAGATACCCCCCATAGCTGAAATCCCCTTCAAAAACTACCAAAATGCCTTCCTGATGGCTTCAGATACCCCCCATGGCTGAAATCCCCTTCAAAAACTACCTAACTACCTTCCTGATCGCTTCAGATACCCCCATAGCCGAAATCCCCTTCAAAAACTACCTAACTATCTTCCTGATGGCTTCAGATACCCCCCATGGCTGAAATCCCCTTCAAAAACTACCAAAATACCTTCCTTATGGCTTCAGATACCCCCCATAGCTGAAATCCCCTTCAAAAACTACCTAAATACCTTCCTGATGGCTTCAGATACCCCCCATGGCTGAAATCCCCTTCAAAAACTACCTAACTACCTTCCTGATGGCTTCAGATACCCCCCATAGCTGAAATCCCCTTCAAAAACTACCTAAATACCTTCCTGATGGCTTCAGATACCCCCCATGGCTGAAATCCCCTTCAAAAACTACCAAAATACCTTCCTGATGGCTTCAGATACCCCCATGGCTGAAATCCCTTCAAAAACTACCAAAATACCTTCCTGATGGCTTCAGATACCCCCCATGGCTGAAATCCCCTTCAAAAACTACCAAAATACCTTCCTGATGGCTTCAGATACCCCCCATGGCTGAAATCCCCTTCAAAAACTACCAAAATACCTTCCTGATGGCTTCAGATACCCCCCATGGCTGAAATCCCCTTCAAAAACTACCAAAATACCTTCCTGATGGCTTCAGATACCCCCCATGGCTGAAATCCCCTTCAAAAACTACCAAAATACCTTCCTGATGGCTTCAGATACCCCCCATAGCCGAAACCCCGTTCAAAAACTACTTAAATTCCATCCCGATACTTTAAATCATTTAAATAATAAATTAACATAATTAAAAGTATTAAAAGTATTAAAGTAACTTAAAAAGCTATTTGGACGCGGGAAGGGGCCTGGGGAAGAGGGGCGAAGGGAAAGGGGGCGTGGCCTCCCGGGAGAGGGGCCCCCACCCCATTTACTAAGGAAAACACTTTCAAAGTTAATTTTAATAATTTAAATTAAAACTTTTTCATAATTTTTTTATCAGTTTGGGGGTTTCTGACCATGCTCTATCCGAATCTGAAGAGAGCTAAGCTCTAGCTCCTTTCCCCTTCGAGTTGAATCTGGGACATGACAGACAGACAGACGGACACCACTACTTTTTTATTATAGTTGATTTTAGACCGCTTCGAGCGTTTATTTTTCTTTCGGCTTCGTTCGCAATTCTTTGATCCTATCAACTCTGAAAGCCGGGTTAGAAAATCGACTTGGAGCTGTCTTACTTTCCCACGAGGCCACCCTAACTTCAACGAGGTGGCTTCTTGCGTGGCTTGGATCTTTTCCAAACCGGAAATGGTCAAAAAATGCGCAAAAATTTCATCTACTCTTGCTAAATCTCTTTAAATACATTTTTAAAGTAATGAAATATCTTGAGAAGCACAAATAAGCTTAACTTTCCTTATGTCTCTTGCAAAATCAAATAATCGGGAACCAGAACATCAACGGCGGTCATCTGACACGAACCTTCAAGAATTCTATAGATTCTTACCCTGGGCCCATTTCTCCATCCCATCATCAATCTGCCTTAATAATTATATATCTCGTCCTCCTCCTTCTCAGCCACGCCTTGACAATCCCCCATAAATAAGCAGCGGGCCTTTTGGACCTTTCTTGGCCCTCTACCCCTTCGGCCGGCGTGCCGTGTGGCTCCAGAATGGAACTAATTCCGGGGACCCATCGAGAGCCTAAAGCCCCCTCCCATGCCGCCCGGCTTCCGATTTCAATATTTTGTGCTGGGCAACAGGGGAAAAAGCTAAAACAAGGGCTTTTCGATCGTAGACTAGACACTATTTTCTTTTAGGTAGTGGATTTCTTTTTCTTTCATGCTCATTTATCATCATCATTTATTTCTTTTAGGTATGATTTTTATGATAGTAATGGGAAATTACTAGAAATATTATGAAAATAGTGGGTTTACTTACGGGGATTAAACTTAACAGGTGGAATTTTTGCCCCCCTCCCTCCCCAGATAACAAACCAGAACCCCGCTAACTTCCCCGTCTCTTTAAACGGCACTATGATTCTCTCCAAGACACCTTCTTGCTCCCAGGGCTTCTTCTCGAGTCCCCCCCCCCCCCACCCTAACGGCCCGGGATTTTAGAGCCCAGGGGGTTTGCCCTCCTTTTTCATTTCCTGCCATCGGGCCTTCAGCTGCTCTCCCCACTCCCTACCCCCCCAAAGGCCCTTCTTCGGGCCCTCTTTTTTTGCCAGTGTGCCCATTTTCGGCCGTTTCGCAAGGGCCCTCGCTTTTTGCACGGACCCCCGGCTGCACAAAGGCCGCCCTAAATATTGATGTTCGAGCCGACGAGCCCTGCTTTTTTTGTTGTGACTCGTTAGAAACCGAAACCCCCGGCGAGCCCGGGCGGGGGCGCGCGCCGTTCTTTTTCGCTGCGTAGAATCATGCCCATTGTCGTGTTTTCTATTTTCCAAAAAATACAGCGTTTTCCTAGGAAAAAAAACCAAGACAACTAGTACCTTTTTCAGTCGCGATGGACTTCAACATTAAAAAGATGGCCAGCGACGCGAGTGGCTTTTTCAGTCGAGCAAAACAGGTATGAAAACTTGCTAAACTCGAAACTAGACCTAAAAGGAGCGGCGTTAAAGTATACAGGTTCGAAAAACAGCACGATGAATACCTAACGCCTAATAGTAGCGTCTAAATCAAACCATTTAGTACACCGAAGAAACCTTCCTAAAAGCCGAGAAAACCGAGCTCGACCCACACTTCGAGGCGTTATTAGTTCGAGCCGATAAAACCGAGGAACACACCCGGAAACTACTTGGATGTATCGAAAGCTATCTACAGCCAAACCCAAGTAAGTCCTGAAAGAAACGACATTAAAAAGTCTCCTCTATTCGTCCTGCCTACTTTAGCAAAGCACTCCTAACAATCCGCACAAAAAGCCAGCGCAACACGGATCCACTTTCCCTATCACCCTAGCCGTTAATAAGATCTCACGCATGAATGGGTAGCTCTAAATAGCTAGCTGAGCTATTGTGGGGCTATTAAAATCCAAGACATTCGAATCAAAATGAGAACGAGCTCAATTAAAAATCATCTTTCGTTTTCTAGCTGTTCGAATGGAGGAAGTATTCTATGAGAAGCTCGAGCTCCGAAAAGATGGTGGCCGGCAGAACAATTTGGAACATCTAGCGCAAGCTATGCAGGAGGCCGGCGAGGAATTCGGGCCTTCAACGCCATATGGTGAGTACGAAAAGTAGAAACGACGATTAGTAGTGAAAAAAGCTAGAAAGAGCTCTCCCTAGAAAAGCGCAAGATTACTGGGCTTAAAACTAAAACATTACGAGTCGAGCTTGAAAACTGCAAAAATCCGACCTTATATAATTTTTGCGTTGCTATAAAAGGTATAGTGATCGCCTGTTTGTTTTGCACTAAACCTGCGATGGCCTAAAAGCCATGGTGACTGCTAGAAAAGCGCGACTGAACTAATCTGGGCCTTGGAATATAATAAAATTAGACGGACTTTTAAAAAGCTTCACAACGCATAAAAACTAATACCAATTCAGGCAGCGCCCTCACCAAAGTTGCACACACGGAGCAAAAGCTCGGCCAGACCGAGCGCGAATTCGTCGCCCAATCCGCCAGCCACACGCTTCTCCCCATCAGAAGATTTCTCGAAGGAGACATGCGAACAATCCAGGTAGGCCAATGTTTGACAAATCTCAACAAAACCTCGGCCTCCAAAAGTTTCATACATCATAGTGAATGCTCACCAAGGGTTTTCTTTTCGAACTCCAAAAACGGTTTAACATTTTTATTAACAGGATCAACAAATTAGAGGGACACACGAAAAAATATAATAGAACAACACATTTGCGATAGTGTAAAGAGTTGGGGCATAACAATGTGTGCGCGCGCAGATAGTGATAGCTCGAAAAATCTCGACGGGTCCACAAATATTAGGTGTGTGCGTGTACGTGTTGGGGTGAGGGCGGCCGGGGGACGACGACGACGTTGGTGGCGGCTAGTGTTGTTGCTGGTAGTGCTTGTCGCGCTTCGGCGGTTGATCCTTCGGCGTGCTCGGCGGCGTCATGCCCATGCCCGGCTTGTTGTCTAAACACAGGAAAGTTAAGGGCAATAATAAGGCATTACTCACTATATTTTCGTTGAGACTTCAGCCGGTTGCCGCTCGAGCTGCTCTTCTGTGCGTTGCTGTCGCGGCTGTAGTGGCCCTAGAAAAAAGTTTTTGCAATGCAAAAACACGACAAGATACAAGGCTCGATTCTTGAGTATTTCCAGGAAGCGCTAATTTTTCCCAAAATTTGAAATGTTTCAGCCTTTTTCGCTTGAAATAGCCCTAAATCATACTAAAAAGCGAATCCAAATTTTGTGCCCTACGAAATTTCAAATTCTCGGAAAAAAATTGTTGCCCCACTTGGGAAATACCAAAGAACGCAAGCGGAAAAGTTTCAAAACGATACCTCGTGACGTCCGTCGCCTTGAACGAAGCCCGTGTTGCTGCTGCTGCCACCATAGGCCGCTTGCTGTTGGGCCAGGTAGGCGAGCTGGCTCATCATCGGCTGGAAGTTGTAGTTGCCGTCACGCGGGTAGGGTCCGGTGTCGTGGCCGGGCGGCGTCAGATGGTAGTAGTTCTGGTAGAGGAGCGGGGCCGTCGCCTTAAAAAACCACATTTGGATCACCGAAGAACTCTTCCGAAAGCATGATAAAAAAAATGCAAAACATACACCGATCGGCGTCGTGGGCATGTTGTAGTACGCGTGGCCCATCACCGGCGATCCGTGTGGCACCAAGGGCTGCATGTCGTTCGAATCGGCCGAAGGGGTCGACTGGGCGCTTCGCGGCGTAACCGGACCTAAAAACAGTAAAACCGAAGAAAAGCTGGTGTACCTGATGAAAAGTCGTAATTCTGGCTGGTTTGCGTGTTGGGCGAGACGACGGGCGCTTCTGGGTGGTAGTTGGCACTGCTGACGGGCATGGCGAAGGCGGTGGGCTGCGGGAGACCGAGAAGTGCGTACGGGGCCGACGTCGGGAAGATGTAGTGGAAACCGCGGCTGGGCTTCTCCTCGCCGTCCGGTGTGATTATGTTATAGTCTAAAGCAGAAAGTAATACCAGAAAAGTAGCCATACCTTGAGGTCTTATTTGGTGAGGGAACTTGCGATAGGCCACACCGACCTTCAGCTGGCGTCCCTTCAGTACGAGCTTCTCGGGTGGCTGTAAAAAAACGGTGAAAGAAGCCGAAAGAATGTTTACCAAATTGCGTGCAGCGTCGGCAGATGCGACGTCGTTGAAAGTGACGAAGCCAAAGCCCTTCGAGGCGCCAGTGTCTTGGTCGCGCACGATGCGCACTTCCCTGATCTCGGTTTGAGTGGCCATCAGGAGCACTTGACCCAGCTCGCTCTCATCAACCTGAAACAGACATTTTACAGGGAATGATAGAGAAAGCTAAAAGTAATGATTTGAGCAGGCGAGGGCCCCTTTTGTTTCAAAACTGAAGTAAAAAGCGACAAAAGCGCGGGTTAAACGTCATGAAAGAAAGATGCAGAAGTTAGAAGTGGGAGAATTGAAATAAGAAAACAAACTTACATCTGGTGCAAATCCGCCGACGAAAATCTTGGACGGCATCAGCTGGTGCTTTGCGTATATCGGGCAGTTGGGGGCGACGAGCTTGAAACCTTCGTAGAGGGCCGTGCAGCTCGAGGTGCTGACCGCGGACGGCCGCCTTGCTGTCTTCATAGTTAGCGAACCGGGGCTGAAAAGAAAAGATTACTTTCGAAGTGTGCGACAACGCGAAACGCAACAAAACAAGGATAATGGAGCATAAATTGTTCTCAGACAAGACTGATAAAATAAGAATCTTCTAAAAAAAGTGATGACAACTTTTGATGCTTGGAAAGGGGACGAAAGTACGAAAAGGAAAAACTTCGTTGAAAAAAAAACGAGAAAAAAATCTGATCGTTTTGAAAAATGATGGCCGGAAAGCTAAAGTTGACCCCCTCTGGTCCCACAGCGAAAATTCCACTAGACAACTGATCGTAAGGTGTAGCATAATCTACTATATATAAATTTCTAATGTCCGTGATCCCGACCGACCGCCCGACCGGGAATTCAATCCCACCGCGAACCCCCTGAATACCGTAGTCGGGGGCTGAAAATTTTCACCGGAGCCGCAGCGTTTCGCCTTTTTCCCCGAAAGGGCCAGGGTAGAAAAAATATCGTTTCAAAGGGTATTTTAGCCATTCCGAGGTTTTAGGATGTTTTTTATTATCTAAGAAGGGGAAATAACTTTCTTTCAAGGGTATCCTAGCCATTACGCGTTTCCTAGATGTTTTTTTTAGTATCGAAGAAGCGGAAATAACTTTCTTTCAAGGGTATCCTAGCCATTACGCGTTTCTTAGATGCTTTTTAGTATCGAAGAAGCGGAAATAACTTTCTTTCAAGGGTATCCTAGCCATTACGCGTTTCCTAGATGCTTTTTTAGTATCGAAGAAGCGGAAATAACTTTCTTTCAAGGGTATCCTAGCCATTACGCGTTTCCTAGATGTTTTTTTAGTATCGAAGAAGCGGAAATAACTTTCTTTCAAGGGTATCCTAGCCATTACGCGTTTCCTAGATGTTTTTTTAGTATCGAAGAAGCGGAAATAACTTTCTCTCAAGGGTATTCTAGCCATTACGCGTTTCTTAGAGGTATTTTAGTAACTAAGAAGGAGAAATAACTTTCTTTCAAGGGTATCCTAGCCATTACGCGTTTCCTAGATGTTTTTTTTAGTATCGAAGAAGCGGAAATAACTTTCTTTCAAGGGTATCCTAGCCATTACGCGTTTCCTAGATGCTTTTTTAGTATCGAAGAAGCGGAAATAACTTTCTTTCAAGGGTATCCTAGCCATTACGCGTTTCCTAGATGCTTTTTAGTATCGAAGAAGCGGAAATAACTTTCTTTCAAGGGTATTCTAGCCATTACGCGTTTCCTAGATGCTTTTTTAGTATCGAAGAAGCGGAAATAACTTTCTTTCAAGGGGTATCCTAGCCATTACGCGTTTCCTAGATGCTTTTTTAGTATCGAAGAAGCGGAAATAACTTTCTTTCAAGGGTATCCTAGCCATTACGCGTTTCCTAGATGTTTTTTTAGTATCGAAGAAGCGGAAATAACTTTCTTTCAAGGGTATTCTAGCCATTACGCGTGCCTTAGAGGTTTTTTTAGTATCAAAGAAGGAGAAATAACTTTCTTTGAAGGGTATTCTAGCCATTACGCGTGCTTTAGAGGTTTTTTAGTATCTAAGAAGTGGAAATAACTTTCTTTCAAGGGTATTCTAGCCATTACAAGTGGAAGGCTCTTTTGGAGGAGGGGCGTAGGTAGATCACGGAAGGTATTCGCGCCAAGCGGGAAACATACTAAAGAGAATGGGAAGGACCCTGTATTGCCTTGCCCCCCGGGAGGGCCAGTCGATAGCAGCCGCGAAGCGGCTGTTATCGACTGGTGTACACATAAAAAATAAAATAAAACTAAAAAAGGGGACCATGAATTTTGCGCAACGAATTTTGCGCAACTCGGGGAAAACGAATTTTGCGCAACACGCGAATTTTGAGCAACTCCCACAAAACGAATTTTGCGCAACTTTTGGTGAAAAAAATATAAAAGGCTTACAAATATGGTTTTTTCATTGCTTTTCGCTGCCGATACAATAAATGAAGGAATGTAAGAGCTAATCGAAGAAAATTTCCAACACTAGCGTGTTGAATAATGGTTATCTCGTGGATTTTCGCATGGCCGCTGGTTTTCGTGATTTGAACCTGTTTTCTGTGAAATTGAACTATTAGAACGCCTCAATAGTTGTTCTAAGGTCGTTCTTGATCAAGAAAACTACACTGCCGCGGCATATTCCCCATTACCTCGTCGAACACCATATGTCACGCTAGTCGATTATCGTCTAAAAAGCGATTTCGAACCTACTTTACATTTTTCTTACATTAAGTATGGAATACATTATTTTATTTTAATAGAAAACGCTTGACTGACAATGAAACTTCTTGTTATCAACGATTTTAGCAAAAACCGGCGGCCAGGCCAAAATTAACGAAATGACCGTTATTCGGCACGCCGGAACTGAAAATTTGCTTCAATTAGCTCTTACATTCCTTCATTTATTTTATCGGCAACGAAAAGCAATGAAAAAACCATATTTGTAAGCCTTTTATATTTTTTTCACCAAAAGTTGCGCAAAATTCGTTTTGTGGGAGTTGCTCAAAATTCGCGTGTTGCGCAAAATTCGTTTTCCCCGAGTTGCGCAAAATTCGTTGCGCAAAATTCATGGTCCCTAAAAAGCGGTAAAATAATCAAAAAAAATAATGATGATTTCCCGTTTTCAGAAAGAACGCAAGGTGCTGAACAGCAAACGCCTCGACCTCGATGCCTGCAAGAGCCGCTTGAAAAAGGCGAAAACGATGGAGACGACGACTGCCGTAAGTTCAAAACTTGTTTTATAGATCTAACCGCTAGGAAGCATCACTAGTTTTCTATTCTTACAGGGAAATAGCCGCACCACTGGCGGTTTTACCGTAGAACAGGTTTGATAAAGTGTTGTGAGGTGGTGAATAGAATGTGGCCTGTTATTTTAGCGTGGAGAATTCCATAAAAAGCCCAAATTTTAGGCTGAAGCAGACTTGCGAGTGGCCCAGGCCGAATTCGACAAGCAGGCCGAGATCACGAAGCTTTTGCTGGAGGGAATTCAATCGGCACATGTAAGTAATGAAGATATATTGGGTTTTATTAGTCCTAAAGCGTAGATAGGCTGTAAAAAGCGCCAAAAACCTTAGTAAAGGTTCGTAAAGCCAAAATATCCGATGGAAAGGTTGTAGCAGCTGAAGAGAGCGCTTTTACCAATGCGCCGCATTAATTCTGCGCCCAACATTTTCGGTGGGACACAATTTTGACGGGCGCTTGACCGCCGCGGGCTGAATTTATGTGATCCAAAATCGTGCGGTTGTATCAATGGGTATTTTTAGATATCTTGCACACTTAAAATAGTTTCTGCTATAAAGACTATATTTTAAATAACGAAAAACGATAAAGAACATTTCCACATTTCAGAACAGCCAACTCAAATGCCTGCGCGACTTTGTGGAAGCGCAAATGATGTTCTACGCGCAGGCGCATCAATACATGGCCGATTTGCAGCGTGAATTGTCTGGGTAGGTGGTTTAAAAAGTTATACTACAACCTACAAAAGCATGGAACCCTTGTAAATCCGTCGTAAGTTATGATCTCGATGATGCCAGTTAGCTTTTTGAAATTTTTAGGTAATTTTTTGAAAATTGTCGTTTCAGCTGGCGTCATCAACCGTTTAGAAACTAGTATCGAGTAATAGTATGCCTATTTTAGCCCGAACTCAGCCGATTCGCTGTACGACGACACCGGATTCTCATCCCAGCCACCGCCACAGCAATAACTGAAGAAAATGATTATTTATTTAGTTTTTTTTTGCGTGAAAGATATAGTCGTTGCCTTGTGATCCCTCGACTTCTGCCGTCATCGCCTCGACTCGACCTTTTTTGCATTTTGTTTTTTTCTACTTATTAGCTCAACCGTGTTGGGATTCTCGTATGCGATACTTGAATTATTTTCTCGATGGCTTTCGTATTTTTGTGATCGTGTTTGTGAGCTCGAGCGTGGGAAATGGGTATATGTCGGCGGCTCCCCGACATTTGCGGCCCGACCATTTGCGGCCCGACACTTGCGGCCCGACATTTGCGGACGCGACATTTGCGGCCCGACATTTGCGCCCGACATTTGCGGCCCGACGTTTGCGGCCCGACACTTGCGCCCGACATTTGCGGCCCGTGCTATTCACCCCACTTTTCTCAATATAAAATTAAAAAGGGGGTTAGTAAGGGTCTAAAGCATTTTCAGGCAAGGCGGGCCGTCGCTTCGGATGGGCTGCCGCTCCACTCTTTCGAAATCGGGGCGCCTGGCCGCTACGCGCGCCTCAGGCGCCCCGATTTCGAAACCTTGTACGAGCTCGCACCCATCCGAAGCGACTAGGCCCCCGGTGGCACGAAGCCTTATTTTTAGGTCAATACCAGGGGACAAGCTATCAAAACGATTCAGAAAACTAGCCTTCCGGACGGTTAAAAGCTTCAGTTTTGGGTAATTAACTACAGCTTTGGGCCGCAATTGTCGGGGGCGCAAATGTCGGGCGCAAGTGTCGGGCCGCAAATGTCGGGCCGCAACTGTCGGGCGCAAGTGACGGGCCGCAAGTGTCGGGCCGCAAGTGTCGCGTCCGCAAATGTCGGGCCGCAAGTGTCGGGCCGCAAATGGTCGGGCCGCAAATGTCGTGGCACCATGTCGGCTACGCGGGGGGAAAATTTTACGCGGGGGGACGGACTGTTGGGGCCGAGCTAACTATTTTTTTGCGTTTCTTTTTGCTACAAACAAAACTCTTAGTATATTTTTCGACGCTCTGTCGAATGGCACTAAAGAAATTTTGTGAAAATGTCGAAAATGTCGAAAACTCGATTTCCTTCTATGTCCTCCATCGAAACAACGTTTCATACTTGTTTTTGTTATAACTGTTTTATATTACATTATTTTGAGCTAAAATTAAAACTCTTAGTATATTTTTGGATGCTCTATCGAATGGCATCTTTAAAATGTCGAAAAAATAGCGTGAATGTCGAAAACAGCCGCTCAACCCGATTTTCAAAGCTTATTTTTGGATTTGCCATAACTTTTTTATATTACACTAATTTGAGCTAAAACAAAAACTCTTAGTATATTTTTCGATGCTCTATCGAATGCCGCCGCAAAAATTCCGAGAAAATAACGAAACCATCCAAAAAAGCCTGCCTGTCCCGTCCCCCCCCCCCGCGTAAAATTGTCCCCCCCGCTAGCCGACATATACCTGAGAAATGGGTTTGTTACGGTATCGTCTACCGGATCTAAGGTTTTTAAACGTTATTTTACAAGTGTTTTACGATTTTTGAGCCGAAGAACGTTAGCTACCTTGAAAAAGAAGATGTAGCAGGTTTTTAAGAGTAAATTTAGCAATATTTTGCGATCTTTAAACCGTAAAAAGTAAGCTGCCTACGAAATTACGTTTTTCTAACCTAAATATGAGGTTCTAAAAGCTATAAATCTCCTTTTCAAACCCATTTCCCCGATAATATGCCGTTACAACCAAATTTACGCTAATTTAACCGATTTTTAAAACCCCATTTCGCCAGGCTTTACCCAGCCAAAACCCCCAAATTCAGTCGGGTCGCGCTTTCCACAAGGATATTTATTACTTTTTATTATTTTTTTTGCTCGCTGCAATGTCCGGTCTTGCCCCAGCCCCGTAGAAATTAAATTAAATAAAGAGATTCTACTTGATATATTGTTAAAAACAATTAACTACAAAATTCAAACTACAAAATCTAGAATGCTAACCCTCGGAAACACGTCGGTGGTGATGGCGCCTGCGGGGAATAGCTTCGCCTCGAGAATCAGCTCGCCGCCAGGTGGTGGAAAGGTTGATTTTTATCTGGCTTTAGATGGTAAAAAGGTTTCTATATTGTTTACTTAACTATTGATAATATAAAATATAGTAAATAAACATTAATAAATTAATTAGGGCCTGGATCCGGACGACCTATCAACAAAACAGGCCAAAGTTCTGATGGCCTACGAGGCGGTGACACCAAATGAAATCTCGGTGGCGGAGAATGATGTAAGTTTTTTCCCAAGTAGAGAAAATATAGGACTTTGATTTTAAGACGAAAACTTAATCAATGAATCTGATTAGAATTGAATCAATTTCAAAGTAAAGAGTTAATTTTGAAAGCCTAAATTCGATTTTTATACTTTGAATTCATGAAAGATCAATAGAAAGGTGTAGGATTGGATTTAATAAGTAAATAGATAAATCTGGATAGGAATCCTGTTGGTTTCAACTTATGAAACGGTTTTTCAAGAGTGCACTTATGTTCCACCCTCAAAACCTGGAAATTTACGGGAAAAAAATAGTTCGAAAGATAGAGATCGTCTTTCTGATTCCGTTAAAACACTAATTACAGTGCACATAATTATCGTAATCTTACCTTAACGCCCTATTAGTCCAAAAATTCCAGATCCTGATCATCTACCGCCTGCCCGGCATGGACCCCGAGTTTGTGATGGCCGAAAAGGGAGGGAATCGCGGCAAGGTCCCGATTTCCTACCTTGAAGTACTCTAGAAGACCAGTTTCTCACTTTTTTTTTGCATTTATTTCCGGTTTCATCACTTATTCATATTCTCTGTACAATCCCCAGTGTCAGTTTGCTAGTATCTTCTCACCGTGCATTTTTAGAATAATAAATCGTGCAAATAAATGTATAAACTCAAATTTTATCGGCATTTTTCGGGGTTTTTCAGTGCGGTCAGGCACAAATACACATTGGGGAAATTAGGGTATTGATTTTTAATAAGTTAATCGGGGCGACCTGGCTAGCAGAGTGGTCGAAATTTTTCCATTCATAGGGTTTTCGAAAATTTGTAAATAGTATTGCGGGATACGGATATGGAAATTGATCACAAAATTGACGGAAAAAGGTCGCTTATGAGTTAAATTATACCAAAAAAGAAAAGTAATAACTGAAACACGAATTAAAAGCGGTCATATTAAGCTGGTTTGTTCTATTTTTTTATCAGTACATAACATTATAGACACCGGAAATATTGGGGTTGAGATCGGGGCGGGATATCGGAATATTGCGGTTTTATGCTATCGTTTTAAGCTAATGGGAGAAATCGACGGGTAACACAAAGCAAGAATCACATGCGAAAAGTTATAAAAAAGTTGAAATAGACGGAAGGTATCATAGTTATGATATTTCTTGAACAATGATGACTTTGATACCTTCCTGCCCATTTAAAAAAAAAAACAGACCGGTGTCGAGGCGCATCAAAACGCATTTGGAACTCGATATCTATCGAGGAATTTCGGTTTGGAAACTGAAACGCTGAGAAACGTTTTGTTTCGGCAAGCAGATATGCTCGGGGGTTTCAAAAGCTTAAAAAATTGGGTCAAATCAGGGTTACAATTTGCGAATCAGTGACTAGAAGATGATTTGGCTCAAAGACAGTGTTATAAATTACAAAAAAAAAAGCAAAAAGCGTATTTTAATAGAACACATCACAAATTGTGACGCCATTTGGTCACTTTTGCAAAAATGGCTTCAAAAAACGCTGATTAGTTGGATGTCTAAACATCGCTTGGCCGTTTTAATCCTAGGATGGCTCGGAGGGAGGGTTTTTGGCGAAAATGTGGTAAACTGCTGCTCAAATCAAATTGTCGAAAACGGAAGTCGGGATCCTTTGTCTTCGGAGAAGGATTTTCTTCAGCTTCTCGGCTCGTGGGCAGAAATGAGGCTGATATGCCGTGTATGGGAGCTCGCCCTTGATCACGAGGCTTCCGCGAAGGTGGTGGCGATGCGTGGTTTCGGCTGGGAATTTTCTGAAACGACGCGATATAGTAACGTTTTTACTTATTGGGATTTTTTAGGACATTTCAGGACGATTTTTAGACAAAACAACACTACTAACATCCCCTTTCGTTGATTTTTTTCTTCAGGACTTCATTTTTTAGGTCCTTCGATTTAGTAGTTATAGCATTTTGGGTTCTTGAACCTTTTTGATGTAGTTTAACCTATTAATTATGACAAATTGCTTCCTAACTGAATGTCGACCTATGCTGTAGATTCGCACTTTTGCACGCCTGGTAGATGGCAAATTGCCAATTCCTAACCCTGAATTATTGTTGAATTCAAAGGCATAAATCTGCTTCCTAGTAAAATAACACGCTTTACGGCAATTATCTTGATCGCCATCGAGGCTGAAAACGATCTTTGGGTTGAGTACGAAGGTGCGCAAAGTATGCTTAAAATCCTACCCTTCCTTCGCGAATCCGAGCACGACGTCACGGAACTGTGGCAATACTTGGGTCTGGTTGCCGAACAGGTAGTGGAGTTCGTCACCGTGTTGTGAGTCTGCAAAAGCCAATTTCGACGTTTCCGAGTTAAAGCGATTGAGTTCCAAGAAGAAAATTTTACAGCCACTCTCAAAATTGCTTTTTCATCGCGATTCCGAAGCGCTGCAACTTACGGAAGTTATCGTTGCCGGATTTGATCGGGTTTCGCACATCAAAGGTATAGATTTGGATGGCTGGGGGCTTGTCGGCGGCCAGGATTCGTGACACTTCGGTGACGGTTGGCAGATGGAAAATCAGGTCGGTGAGCGCCTGAAAGGAGATGATAGGTGAATTTGCCAATATTGTTCTCTCTCTCTCTCGCTCTCTCTCGCTCTCTCTCTCTCTCGCTCCCTGTGTCTCGCCCTCTCTCGCTCTCTCGCGCTCTCTATCACTCTATTTCTCTTGCTTTCTTTAGCGCTCTCTGTTCTCTTTCACTCTCGTTTTAAGCTTAAAGCCACGCAATAGCCATTCTCACCTGCACAGTCCTCTCGTACCAATGCATGCTCGAATTGTCATCCTTCTTCCCATCCAAGTAGAAATCGACCATTAGGTCCATATCCTTCGCTTCGCTAAGCCCGGCCCAGATCCCAAGCTGGCGCTTGAAGTAGGCTTCGTCCCACGTCAACCCCGCAATGGTGGCTGTGAACAAATTTTCTAAAAAAAGCGTTGGAGAGGGCCAGAAACCTTACCGAAAAAAGCCCATTCGTCAGTGGTGACGCCGATCAGAATGTCGTGTCCACGGCTGCTGCGTTCCATTTGGGCGGGGTGCCGCGGGAAAAAGTATCCATCGACGACGAGTTGCCAATTTTTGTAGAGGTACTGAAAAATTGCGATTATTGCTCTTTTTGTGATTTTAAAAAACCAGTAAACTCCGAAAATTTTGAAAGCGTACCATGTCCGCTCCAATAATTTCGCTTGCCGGCGCCTTCATCAGGCATTCTTTCAGCTCGGCATCAGTTGTGGCCGGAGCGCAGACTCCAGATTTCCACTAAATTGATATATTTTGGCCTTGTTTTGAACCTACGGTATCCATGGCCGGTACAGTATTGGAAGGTCCGCCGAAAGTCCCCTCAAAGCACACATCAACAACGGCCGACATCAGGACGACACGCTTGAAGAGGGCTAAAAATACGGTTTTTTTAACAAGTTTTAAGTTTTTTTAAAGTTTTAAAGGTTTAAGTTTAAAGTTTTTGGGTCCTAAAAAATTCTTGATTTAACACTGACCATGGTTGGTGGCTGGTGAAATGGCTAGGGCGTGGGCGGTGCAGGCTCCAGCAGATTGTCCGATCAGCGTCACGTTTTGGGCATTGCCGCCGAAGCTAAAATGAGAGTCTATTGTTAGCTCGGTTTCTATAACTTTCTATCTCTCTCACTCTCGCTATCTCATTCTCTTTCATCTCTATCTCTCTCTCGCCGTCTCTCAGCGGCACATTTTGGTTTCTTCTCTTTCTCTCTTTTCTCCCTCTCTCTCCCTTTATATCTGTCTCGATCTCACTCTCGATCTCACTCACTCCATCCTTTTCTCTCGCTCTCTCTCATTCACTCCCTGCCTATCTCTCTCCCTCTCGCTCTCGCTCTCTACAGGGTGTCCCAAAAAAAAACCCCCCTCGGCATTTGGCCGTCTTCTATCGGATCGGGGCCAAATTTTTACCAGTGGTGGGGACCCATAAAAACTATGTGCAGCCGAATTTTCTAAGCAAAATATTGTAAAACAAAGCAGATATATTAAAATTAAGGTTAATTTTGCCGATTTCACTAGGATTTTGACGGATTTCGGCCTCGAAATGTTTAGCAAAAATGAAGAGGGCGCTATTTCCTACCCGTATAATTTTTTGGTTTTACGAAAATTACGTGCCTCTTCATTTTTGCTAAACATTTCGAGGCCGAAATCCGTCAAAATCCTAGTGAAATCGGCAAAATTAACCTTAATTTTGATATATCTGCTTTGTTTTACAATATTTTGCTTAGAAAATTCGGCTGCACATAGTTTTTATGGGTCCCCACCACTGGTAAAAATTTGGCCCCGATCCGATAGAAGACGGCCAAATGCCGAGGGTTTTTTTTTGGGACACCCTGTATATCTATATTTCATTCTCACTCTCTCTCTCTCTCTCTCTCTCTCTCTCCCTCTCTCTCTCTCTCTGCGCCTAGCTCCAGATAATTTGTCTCAAAGCTTACAATCCAATGTTCTTGTGGATGAATTCGAGGGCCAGGTGAGAGTCGTGGAGGCCGAGGTTTGGCGTCGAGGTACCGTTCAACGCGAGGAAGCCTGGAAATGGTACTTGCTCAATTTTCAGAACTTCGATTTCCGTTTGGTAACTAGCATCTTAACCTCAATTTTCCCCGGTCTAAGATTGCAGTCCATTTCTGCATCTATCCAATCCTCCTAACTTCGGCAATGTGACGGACATCCGGTGGATAATCCGCCCTTCAATTCCCGCTACGGCGAGGCCACCCGCAAAGTGATCTATACTCGTCCGCGTCCCGAATTCCGTTATAATCCGTCCCCCGGGGCACGAAAAGTACCGAACGGTCTATGATGTAAACAAGGAATGGTGATGGGCTTCTTCTGGATACGGCGGGTGTCCCTACCCGATCAGGGTCCAGGAAAACAGGATTAGTTCACCGGGTTTTTAGGGCCCGAATGGGTCGGCGTCAGAGGGCAACACGTTTCAAGGAAAACCCGGAATGGGTTGGATCTTTGCAAAAAAATTAGTCTATGGTTTTTGTTTCGGACGGTTTCACGTTTTCCTTAAGGATCTTTGCTAGTTTGCCAGGCTTAGAAATAAAAAGAACGTCGCAAACCACCAGAAGACCCATTAGAACCTAAAAAACGTTTTTGGCGCCTCACGACTTGAAAGCTGCCCTAGGAATCTTTGCTAGCTTACCCCTCTCGCATCCGAAAGCATATCTTAAGTTTCAAAATTGTGCTTACCAAGCGCGCTAAGCCGATACTGGAACGCGACCACAACGAAGCCGGCCATCGCCAGGTTCGTCATGTCCTTTGGCTTGAACTCGTTGCTGGTGCCGAATTTGTAGGCGCCGCCGTGGATGTACACGAGAACGGGCAGCTTTTCGGGGAGGGCTTCGGGGTCCTAAACGGATAAAATATTACATTTTAGGCGGTATTTATGCCACTTAAATATCAGCAAAATGCCCGCAACATACCGTCGGTCCGTAGATGTTCATGAAAAGGCAGTCCTCGCTCATGTTGTGCTTTTTGTAGAAGTCCACTGAAAAATCGGATGTAAGTATGATGCGCTCTACGCTACGGTACACTGCACGCTCTTCTCGCTTTTCACCACAGTATCCCGTTTTCCCCCTTACTTTGTTCACACTCCTGCGGCCGTTGGTCCATCGTCGATTCTCTCCAATTTGTCGCCATCGTTGCTTTCTGAAAATATGGTAATTAGGGCGCAATTTCCGGAAACCGCCTTCACAAGCCCCGTTCATTTTTCCGCCACCCCCAAATACGCAATTTCCCCACCAATTTCCTGTTATTCTCCACAAACAGTTTTCGACACATTTTCTTAGAAGAATTTTGGGGGATTGTTTTTGAAAATTGGCCGGAAATGCTGCCCTTGTGAGGCGTTAGGGGGATTAAGCGCATTTCCGGATTCGGCCGCCGCATCGTTACGGGAAGCTACCGTAGTCGACATTCATAAGTTGCCGGCTAATTTGGAATTTTGATGCTACGCGCGCCTTCCGTGAATGTACAGGTGTTGCTTTTTGTGGGGGGTGGGAAAATTGGGGGCTTACCAGCACCGGAAATTAGGGTTAGGGGAAAATGAATGGCCGTTGGCGAAGTACGGATTTGACCAAGGCATGAATAAAAAATTGGAATTTGGATAGAAGAAAAGAGCATTGAAGGACTTTGGATAGTGTAGCATTAAAAGAGAGAGAGAGAGAGAGAGAGAGCGAGAGAGAGAGAGAGCCGAGCTCCAAGAGCTCTATTATGGGCCATGCATATAAGTATGCTAAGTACGTCATACACCTTTGGACAGCGTTCTTAGGCGCGTATGGAAGTTCCGGGAAACTGCGCTGAAAGTTTCCATGATTCGCTACTGTATTGAATTTATGTCGATGCCTTTAGTGTACCCAAGCTCCGATTGCGAAAAACTGACCTGAAACCGGACGGGTTGCGGAGCGTACCGGACTCCCAGTCTTGCCGAGAAGGACCGGCCGGAGGCATCCGGGCCGATGACGAGACCCTTGGGGAGGGAACTCGAGGCGATGGCTATTAGTGTGCCAAACAGAGCAGAAGTCAGCATTGCTCTGGAAAGGGAATGTAACGTACTATTGCGTTTCGAACCCGCAGAAATTAGAAAGAGCGAGAGAACAAGAAATAAAAAGTTCCATAGAGAGTGAGTGGGAGAAAGAGATGTAGAGCGAAAAGCAGGAGACAGAGCGAGAAAGAGAGGCAGCTCGAGAGAGTGATAGAGAGAGCCAGAGAGATAGAGAGAAAGAGAGAGAGAGAGAGAGAGAGAGAGAGAGTGAGAGAGAGAGAGGCATGAAGATATATACGTCTCAACCGCAAATGCCGAAAACGACGAGCTACTTCCCGGAGCTTCTCCTTCCATCTCTTGCTCCTTATATACCCGTCAGCTACCACCCAAAAACCATAGATTTTCCCGCAGGGTTCAAAGGGAAATCACCGTCTGCAAGCTCAACCTCCAAAATTAGAAATATCATGCGAGAATTCCACCGAAAAACAGGTCTGCCGCGTCAAACCCGAAGTTTCACGCGGCAGACCTTTCGGGTCCGTTAAAAGTAAAGCTCGGAGCAAAAAAGTACAAAAAAACTTCGTGGGATCCTTGATGCTTACGTCAAGCCACCTGTCGCTATTTCGGAAGACAAAGTTTCAGGTGCGTGGGTCGCAAAAAGGTGGGTTGGAAGGAGCGCCACCGTATCCCAAAGCCCCGGGGGAAATTACCACGCGCCCGGGCGGCCTCCGGTGGAGTACTATTTCCGGAGGAGAGAGCGAGAGTGAGAGAGATAGAGAGAGCCAGAGAGAGAGAGAGATAAAGCGAGAGATAAAGAGAGAGATAAAGAGAGAGAGATATCCCGATTCTCGATTTGGATAGGAAATAGGGGTGGAAGCGGGGATGATCCCGGCGTGATATTATATTGCAAAAAGGCATGGAAGGTACACTCATGGATTCTAGGAACGATTTGTCATCTAAAAAACAGTTACGATAGCGTATTGTAACGTATTGTAACGCACTGCGACAACGAAATAGGAAAACTGATAGGCAAAGTGGCTCCAGATATTTAAGATGCTTGTATCCGCAAGCACACAAGTTTTGGCGCCAAGTTTCGCGACCATTTTCAAGCATTAATGATATGCATATCGCCGCTGGGTTACACCCACCAAATTGTGGCGTAATCCGTTTTTGATAGGAAAGGTCTCTAAAAATTAACTTTTGCAATAAACTCCGAATTCGGAATCTCCCTTTTTTTACCCGATGCAGAAAACTGAAAAGCTCTGGAAATACACTTTAGAATCCCCATTTTAGTCATTTATTTAAATATCCAATAGTATTTATTAAGTTCAAAATTCACAAACCTTTTAAGAGCCACTGTTGGCTTAAAAAACGACATTTTTTATATGCTTCTACGGGCAAGTAAGTCAGACATAGTATAGCTTAAAAATTTTGAAAACTTAGCCCCGAATAAATTCTAATTTTCCCTTCATCGCTACTTTAGAGCGTAGCATAGCTACAGGAGGTAAATTCCTAGACACCCTTCCCGGGATGGCCGTCTGTAAATGAGGGCCCAGGGTTCATGATGGGCCCCATTTATACCTAGAAGAAGCTCCTCCCTCTTCTCTCTCTCACTCTCTCTTGCTCTCTCTCTCCAGGGGATTGGAGTAATTTCACCAAATTCTTTCGAGTCATCACTCGTAGTAAATTGCAAAAACCATAAGGATTCCCCCCTTGGGAGTACGGTAAATCCGGTCCACGTGTTATTCTGACAAATACGAGGCCCTACAATGGGCTTTTTGGAACGTGGCGAGTCGCAAAAAAGTTTAATTAACGTGGGGCAGTCGAGCGTTCTTGAGTGATTCTATTGGATGAAGCCATAGGACCACGTCTGAATACCCTGGACGGTTTGTGATCGAAAGGGGTGGGGAAGGGAATACTGTAGTATGGGTCTAAAAGGAGTGAACGAGAGAGTGAGAGAGAGAGAGAGTGAGAGAGAGAGAGCGAGAAAGGGTGAGAGAGCGAGATCGTTGCCTTCCAAGTTCCTTTAAAGAGCTTAAGGTGCGCAAAAGTAGTCTGAAGAGCGAAATATGGGTTTAAAGAAACGACGAAGTCAAATTCTCACGGATATCGATGAATTTACAAAAAAAAAGATTTTTTAGATTTTTTAGCTTCAAGTTCCCTGAAACCCGAAGATGCCCTCGAAAAATCTTATTTTTTTTTTGCTGAACGCCGAACTTCTTTTGCGCCAAAGACAATCTATGGTCCCACCCACCGATCTGATTTACGGCAGGGAATTATTGGCAAATTCAAATCGAATTCCCAGGGTTCATGTTGCCGAACGTAAATTGTGTTCCAGTGAACATTTTTTGTGACCTTTTTGAGAAGCTGATGTCAGGAACGTTGCGCATTCTAAGGTACCAAGATTGATTTCGGTTAAGGAAAAATGCCGTTTTTTGTCATCGTAAGCAAAATGCGAAAAATTTATGGGTCTGTAAATAGTAATGGTCTGTTAACGGGGGGTCGAGAGATTTTTAGCCGGAGGAAAACTCATTAGCTAGCCAGCTAAGGCGGTTTATGATAGCTAGAAGTTGCAAAAAGCTGTGAAATTTCGAAAATTTGTGACTCATTCATTTTTCATACATTTTAACCGAAAAGACAAAGTTTTGCGGACATGTTACAATTTCTATGTGCTTTTACAACCAAAAATAATGTAAAACGTTAGAAATATGGTTTGTATTTTGTTAAAGGGCTATACAGGGTTGCCGAGAGCCCCTAGAAACCCCCTCCCCCCTGCTAACAGTCCAGTGCCCCGTAGATTCGCTCTGTACACCATAAACAAAAATTTCTAGTACGCAAATCCAAGCAGTGACAAACAATACTCGATCCCCTCGGACTCTCCTCTCTCGGATTAGTTCGACCCCTTCGGGTCCCCCTCATCCCCCTCAAATCCTCTCCACTCCTAATTTGCATAAAATCCCCTCCGGCTGATCTCCCCCCTCCTTATCCAGCCCCACTCCAAATCCACGTACCTGATCCGGGCATTGCCGACAAGCCGGGGGTCCGCAAGGCTCGCAAAATATCCGGAAAAAATTAATCCGAAATTGAGGGGTGCCGGGCCGGGATCTATGTACGGTCACTCTTCAGGGTTCGAGGATTATTTCTTGACCCCCGTGGACTGAGATGCGGTTACGGTATGGCTGCCGAGTAACCGGAAATCCGGAGGGGTTGCGATTTTGGGGCGGATATATTGGTTTTTAGGTAATTCAAAAAGTTCATGTGGATACAAGTGAATCGGAAGGCTATTGAGAGAGAGAGAGAGAGAGAGAGAGAGAGAGAGAGGAAGAGAGAGAGGGAGAGAGAGAGAGAGAGAGAGAGAGAGAGAGAGAGCGATAGAAATCGGGACGGGGGGAAGATATAAAATGAGAGAGAAAACGCTAGAGTGGGAAGAGAGAAGCGAGAGAAACCGGGCGAAAGAGAGAGCAAACGAGGGAGAGCGATGGAGAGCGAGAAATAATGAGGGAGAGTGATGGAGAGCTAGGGCGGAAGAGAAATGGAGAGATCTAAGGAGCACGAGCTTTTTTGGAACATCAAAAGTACAAAACCTATCGTGACTTTCCTAAAAAAAACGCTGAGTTTTCGGCCGGGAGCATAAATAAACCCACTGACCTTTGCTTCAGAAAATCCCCCCAAGTTCCACCGGCCAATTTCAAAATTTCGCCCGGATCTGATATTTCCTCCGAGGCGCCTTTTATTCCGCTAATTAATCAGCGGTTATGGCCCGGCGAATCCGGGCTTTTCCGTCTTCAGCAGGTCAAAAATAATTACAGGCTGCGACACTATTTTTTAAGCGGCTGACAGACCGCCGAAAAAATGTGATACTTTGGAGTTTTGAAATTAGGGGTATTTTTACTTTAATCTTTCTATTTTTAGGAAAGAAAATCTCAATGGCTAATTTTTAAGACTCTCTAGGAACACACCAGCTACCGATTTAGATTTTTATAAAGCGTACAGGAAAGTCCAGAAAACGGTCATTTTCCAAAGAAATATCCTTCGTTTATTTTTACCCTTGATTGTGGCCCGAAAATTAACAGTTCAATCCCTCATTCTCAAAATAACCTGCAAAAATAAATTTTGACAACTACGTAGTAATACCCTGGGGACGCACTAACGAAATAACGACCCAGGACGCCAATCCCCTCGTGATATCCTGGTATGCCAGGTTTCGAGGTATCCAAAATCTTCTTCCAAGCCTTAATTTGGGTGATTTCAGCTTTAAATGGAAAATCTGGAATCAAATTAGGTTACTACAGGGAATTGAAAAGTCGTAGTATTCGGAAAAAGCTCGAAAAAAAATGAGAACTAACAAATTGCATTATTTTAGGGTTGTTATAATCGCAAATTACTACTGGGAATTCGATTAAATCAAGTTTTTAGTCAAGAAATAGAGAATACGGTAATTTCGGTAACCGGAAATTTGATCGAATTAGGCTAGTCGGAAGAGGTGATGCTTCAATTCGGAATGGAAGGGATTATCTTGAAAAACCAGAACTGAACAAATAAGCTAAATTAGGGGTACGGTACTTTTGCAATATCGCGGGGGGGGCGATTTTTTCTTTTTTTTTAATTCCAACACTATAACTTTTCCGACAAAGTGCACAAAATGGATCTTAGGACGAAGGTTTGGCTTTAAAAAAATGTCTTGGTTTTAGGTTAAATTTTTACCTTTGAAATATTTTGTTGAAAAATTTTGAAATAATACAAGAAATAAAGAAATAATAATAATAACACAGATAACTTGTTTGCGGATGACTTTAATATGGATTACGATAAACAACTTTAAAAATGAAAAATTGAAAAAACCATCAATAGATTATTTATAAAAACCCGGTTTTTACAAAACCGATTTCTAATTAAAGTTCCCGGAAATATACAAAACCATTAATTCCTACAGTAGTCAAAACAAAAAAGCACGAAAAACAAAATGAAGACTCACCGTGTTGCTCTCTGAAGCGTAAGGTCCCTGAATCAGCTCCCCGAAAGAATCAAAGCCTTTTTCAGGGTAATAAGCTGACTCAGAAGCTTCTCAATTTTTTTGTTGTTAACCTACGGTAGGTTGTCGCCCAGCGGAAAGTCTCCAAAAATTGCCGCATAACCCGGGGGCTTATATGGGCCCCCCAACTGGCCCCGCCCAGCGATTCCGCGATTCACAACGGCTGCTGTCTTTCTCTCGCCCTCTCCTTTCTCTCTTCTCTCTCGCCATCTACCTACGGTACAATCCAACTGACGCCCCTAATATCCGGTGCCTCCCTCCCACCTAAAGAAGAAGGAAAAGCCTCGGCCAAGAGAGGGGAGACAGAGGTTTTTGGGACTTTGAAAAGGGAAGCGAGGGTGGAGGTGGGGGTGGAAGAAGGAAGGGAAAGCTAATTCCAGGAAATACCCGCCGACCACAAATTGGGGGGTACAATCAAGAGAAAAAGAAGCTCATTTTCTAGTTTACAGGTTTTCCGGTCCGGCCTGGGCCTTTTGTAGCCTTCGCACCTGCGCCTTTCAGCCTCAGCCCGGGTCCACGGTCTTGGCAAAGAGCTCTATGGTTGTACAGCTTAGAAAGCTTCAAAGCGTGTCATTTCTAAAATCCCAGAGTTTTGCAAGCTCCAAAACAAAATTTTTGTCGTAGGCACTATTCGAATTTTATCGACGTAAATATCGATAGTAGCGCATTACCCTTCACTTTTTGATGGATCAGAAAAGATACGACCTGCGCATCTCTTCAAAAGCTGGCTTTTTGAATTTATTGGCTTCGCCTCGGCTCTGGCGACTTGCCCATGAAGAAACACCAACCGTAACTTTTCGCAAAAGCCGAATTAATAAATTCGTTGTTGAACCCAATCTGGAAAAAATGTAGGTTTGGGGACTACAGCCAACAAAAATCCATGGCGCTTTAGGATTTAGCATTTTCAAATTTCCTAAGCCTGGTTGAGACAAATTCCAAACAATCGTAGAAATTACTCTTTTTGTCATGCTACAGCCTAGCGCTTGGTTCAAACCAACGATTTGAACGTTTCCACACCGCGTTCATCTACTACGTGTCAAAAACCCCTCTTGAAATAACAAAAACCAATTTCACTTGAACCTGCCATTTAAAGAAATCCATCAAAAATATCGAGCTTTTTGATGGTCTGAACGCCTCCAAAACGTGTTCATCTACTACGTGTAAAAAACCCTCTCGAACCGAAAAACCCACTTTTACCTAACTAAAATTAAGCAACAATTTTGGTTTTTAAGGTTTAGGTTCTTTACGCAACAGTCTAGCCTATCATTCGATTTGACTCTACTCCATACGTGTCAAAAAGAACCCCCTTGTGAACTAAGAAAACTAATTCCACTTGGCTACACGCCAACCCGGCATCATCACTTGTTATTTCCAGAACCCAAGATTGCATCGTTGCCTTAATTTTTGCCCTGATTGCGGCGTAGATGCGCGTCTCTCATTACCGTACCCCCGCCAATCCCTAGGGACCCCCGAGAGGGCAAAATTAGCTCCCCGACCGCTTGGCGGTACCTCTGCACTTTCGTATCAGTCGAACTTTCAGTGGTCGAAAGGACAGAACTTGGTATTATATTCCGCTACAGTACGCTACTAGCTACGATATCTTTTGGAATTTCGAGAAGCCAGACTTTTCCCTCAATTCCACCCCAAGGAATCACCAACATTTTGGGGCTGATCCTTGCCTGGGTTGAGAGAAAATCAGACTTTGAACTGTGAAAGATTTTCCATCGATTACGCTATGAAAATAACAAAATGACGGTTTACAGAATCGATTAGGCGATGAAATTTTGACTACTCTGATCCTTACCGTACCCCCGGACTGGCTCGCCGCGCATTATCCGCGTATGCTGGACGGCTGATAATCGTTGCCAGCTGGTCTGGGTGTCTGGTTCGGGTCGCAAAAAAAGTCGTCAAAAAAGAACTAACAGAAATACACGTATGGAATGACTAATGAATACTAATGGCAAAACCAGGCTTTCCGAGAACTAAAGAAGCATAGTTCCGCAAAACAAAAATGCTGATCGGTTTAACCGTAGACTTCCGGGATTGGCAGGTTGCGGTGCAAGACGTGTCATTAATCCTAGCAACATAGCGGCGGCCCGGCTCCGTATAAAATGTCCGGTAGCTTTTGAAACCAGGGCGACCGCAACGCGTTCAATAGACGCGTCGCAGAGTTGCTATTTCGAGTAGCGTGGTTCGTAGAAAACCTGTTGCTGTTTCGAGCTCCACGTGCTCAACGCGAGAAAACGCCTACAGTAAGCTTTCCCTTTCCCAGCGAGAATCCACGCGTGCGGGCGCATCGCGAGTAGCGACGATTTGCTAGAGTAAGCCTGGTAGGAAAAATGACACGCAACGCGTACGCACGCACGCGTTGACCTAGCTCTGCTGACAGGCTCCGTTTCCGTGGTAGCAAGGGCTCGTTCTTGCAAATTTTGATAACTACGAGCTCCTGCAGATCCTATTCAAAAGTTTAAACAACCGATTGAAGTTTTACGAGCTATTTCGTGGCGTACGGTTCTGGACTAGAAGGTAAAAGCTATTTTTAGCATTAGAAAGAGCCGTCGAAACTGAAGTTTAATCTTTCCTACCTTTTGCAGAGTTCTAAATTAGGGCACTCCCTTTCAGAAGCCTCGCAGATCCAAATTCGCATCCCTTTCAGACATTTTTCGACAAAGCCCCCACCTTGATAATTCATGAAATCTGCCCCCAGTCGCACGTCATTACCCCAAAATTAATCTCATTCCATTCTCGGACTTTTCATTTCTGGTCGCCGCCCATCATAATCGTAAATTGGGGCTTCCGCTTTTGGCGCGTGAAAAACGTGACACTTCCCATTAGATGACCCCCCTCACTACGCAACAAAATTTCCGAATCGTGTCCCCGCGGAAAAACAGAAATTTGGCCCGCACAGAGACCGCGCGTGATTCACTGATTTCCCTAGGGGCATTTGCTATGGCTTACGATGTGTGAAAAACAGAGCCTCTGGACTGAAATATGCTTACTACGGCCCCGATTTTCGCGTCGTCATTTTTCCGGGGAGAACCGCATGATTCGATAATGGTTCCGAGGATAATTCGGAAATTCGATAAGGCGTACGGCTTCACGTATTATGAAAACGGTAGTACGCGGTGAAACAAGTACGCACATGAAATTTGCGCGATTTTGAGGATCGAAAATCCGGGCTTTTTCGCACTTCCGAGGCGGAGGGAGCGGGAGGTTATTTTTTTGTTAGGAAAATTTTTTCCATTTGAAATATAAATATAGTGGCGATGTTTGTAAATCTTTTTTTTAATCTTCCTAAACCCGAGAACGTTAGAACTTCTTATTAAAAAACATCAAAAATACAGATTTTTCTCGGTTTTTTTCCAAATTTTTAAAGCTTTTAGATAGTTTGGCTACGGTTTACTTTACCCCCCCCCCCCAGCCGGAAGTTTTTGGCTATAACTTTTTTATTTTACATTATTGTAGGCTCAAATTAAAACTCTTAGTATATTTTTCGACGCTCTATCGAATGGCGTTGCAAAAATCCCGACAAAATAAGCGAAAATACCGACAACTTTGAGACCCTTCGGCTGTGGGGGGGGGGGGGGGCACGCCATTCCAGGCTTTAACAGGCAGGCACGGATAGCTTTTGGGCTACGGCAGGCTCCCTTGCACAAGGGGATAGCGCGCTCGCTACGTTTTTGTTCGAAAATGAACAAACTTTCGGACAAAACTGGATTTTTCTCGAAATCTAATAGAAAAATTAGAAACTCAATTAGATTTAAATACACTAGACGCCAAGGCGCAGATTTTGAGACCTAACTATTGAAAATCTATTCTGGTACTTTTTTTGTGATGGTCTTTTGAAGTTCAGTTCAGGATTTTGTGCGATTTTAAACAGCGCAGAAACCAAGCATTGTCGCTGAAATCTGAGCCTAGATTTGGTAAAATCAAGGTCGATTACCCCCCAGTGCGTGAAATCGACGCTTAAAATGGCTCCAAGTGACTGTTTTGCGAAAATGTACGCCAGTGGATCAACCGTTTCTTTTTGGTCGGGTTAATTTTTCCAGATCCTTATTGTTTTAGCAGTTTTCAATGGCTGGAGCACAGTTTTTAAGCAAAACGCAAAAGCTTGGCAAAGGTTTTGGGGAGAAATAGCGGTTGCACGTTGGTCCCGGGGGTCGAACCCGGACCCTCTGTTTGAGATTTGGGATCGGCGCTAACCGATTGCGCCGCGGCCCCGGGGGGTCCAATCCGTGCCTCCGTGGAATGCCGTGGGGGGTAAAGTAAACTCTTACCGATAGTTTCTCCAGGTTAAATATAGTTTTATGTTACTAAGAAGAATTCCAATCGGTTCCCCGACAAATCAGTTCCCCGACACTCAGTTCCCCGACACTCGGTTCCCCGACAAATCAGTTCCCCGACAGATTAGTTCCCCGACAAATCAGTTCCCCGACAATCGGTTCCCCGACAATCAGTTCCCCGACAATTATAAGGTGCTATTTTAACGTAATTATAATGGTGGTATCATTCCCTAATTGTCGGGGAACTGATTGTCGGGGAACTGATTTGTCGGGGAACCGATTGTCGGGGAACTGATTTGTCGAGGAACCGATTGTCGGGGAACCGAGTGTCGGGGAACTGAGTGTCGGGGAACTGATTGTCGGGGAACTGAACTGATACCACTAAGAATACTATTCAAACACTGTCTATTCACTTATTAAGCATTTTTAAATGTCAAAACAGTTTCAAAAAAGCTCGGTTTCTCCCCACCCCGGAAATGCGAAAGTACCAAAATCAGGAAAACTACAACAGGACTTCCATAATGTTTTTACTGAATTTCTGACACCTTTTTGGATAGATATTTTTGAAATCGAGGGCACAATAAGTCCAGTAAAATAGACCGGAGGGAAAATCGAAACACCTGCCGGATTGCATTGAACCCATAGAATTCCTTGAGGTTTCTTGCATCTGGAAATCGAACATCGGTATTCCGGAAAACGTTCAAAACTTATTTAGGACTGTATTAAACATCGTAAATCTTAAATTTATGTTTGGAAAAGTATACAATCCTATATCTAATCGGCTATATGCAAGAAATTAGTGCGATAGAAAACGGTTTTCCGTAGGCATGCAAAATTGCACACAGCGAAAAATCAGAAAATTCGATTTTCAAGCCAAGAAGAGAATAGTAAACACACACAAAATTGCGCAGATTTGATAGAATTTATGTTTTAAGATAGTTTTTAAGCCTGATGCCCAACATGAAGCCACGTAAAATGAATTCTGATCCAATATTCAACTTTAATATAGGTGTCCTCCTGATCCAGACCCAACAAAGCTAATAATTGCCCACTTTCACCCCGGTTTCAGACGGTTTGAATCACTGCTTTATGAACGCTGCGAAGACGTTTAGACCAAACACTAACATAAAATATTACAAAGAAAACTTGGAGCGAGGAACCAACTGCGTCAATGGACAATGACTCAAAAAATCATGTTAAAAGGACACAAGAAGCGCAGAAGGGCCGAAAAACGAAACCGGGTACACTGGAAAAACTGAGCAGACAAAATTTAATTAAAGATCTAGAAGATCTAAAAATTCTAGTTTTCTAATCGAATTGATCGTTGCGTGAAAAAGCCGACGGTGGCATTATAGGGATGCCCAACCTTTTCCGGGCTCAAAAAGCAAAAACCTTGCCGCGGGCGGGGGTCGAACCCGGGACCCTCGTTTTGGAGGCCTGGATGCTATCCATTAGGCCAGAGTGGCAAGGCATTGGGTGGAATGGGGATGCCACAAGAGGGAATGGTATCCGAATTCTGTGCGGCGCAGGCGCCTCATTGCCGCACAAAATTCCCGCGTCATTTGTACTGCCCGGATTACATAGCCATATATTTGCCACCAAAACCTTGGGTATCCCTTTAACCGTATGCTAGATGGACACTCGCTATATAAAATCCAGCTGCTTATAACTCGCCTCAAAGATTCGAATAGACGCAGGTGGTGCACGAAATATTTCAGAATATTGAAACAGGCTATTTCATTAAAGTGATGGTGATGACTGCAGGCACCAATCACCCATTTTGAATTATTTGCAACACCTGCCTGGTGGAAAACCGTTTCTTAGAAAAAACGGCCTTCAGGGGAGGCTAATACTCTCCTAAATGCGCTAGGAAATGTGATAATCGACCCTTACCTTCCACTAGGTGTCGACAACTACGCAGATGGCCAAATACGCCTACAAGCGTACCTCGAAATTTCCGTTTTTTTGGGATATCTGAACGAACTGGTGCGGGTTTTGGAGTGAAGCGTAGTTTTCGAGGCCTGGCTGGCAAATGTGCCGACTTAGCACTTGCTAGTACATTTAGAAAACATAGTTTGATTTTTTGACTAAATCAAGCTATTTGAGGCGTAGAAATAGTAAAAAATGACAAAGCAAGGGCATAAAGGAGAATGTAATATTGCAGAAATACGGTAATTTCCAGAAACGCGACTCAAGAAAAAAAACAGGCGCAATAAATTTCACCAAAACTGATTTTCCACGCTCCAAAAATCACTCAATATAATTCGCCGCCCAGTTCCGGTGCCCCGGGTTATAATTTGCTCTTTTTCTCTGTCTGTCTCTTCGCTTTGCTGTATTTTTAGCACCTCAAAGAAGCCGGCGGTTCATCGTCGTCTTTTTTTAGCTGTCTCCCCACAGCCCACAAATATCACACGAGCTAATGGATGTCGATTCTGCATCCACCCTCCTCCTCTTTTCGCTATTTTCAGAAATTCGAATTCCAGGCCTTGAATTCCCTCAAAAATCTCAAATATTTCACTCAACATTGAGAGGTTGCAAAATCCAGGGGAAACCGTGGGAATATTGGACCACATTGAGAATAGTGGATTACGGTAATTGGGGGGCATAAAATGAATGGGAGTAGTAGTAAAATGGAAAAAGTGGAGCTGAGAGGCCGGCGGATGCTCGTAGAATACCACTTTTTGGCGATTGGGAGTGAATTGTAGCGGCCTGGAGCCTGGAAAATTTCGGAATTTTGGCCGCTCGCTGGGAGGGGAAGTTGTGGAAAAGTTTGGTGAAAAGTTAAGCGTAGGGAAACTTGGAGATTATGGTAGATTAAATTTTGAGAGATGGAATCTTGAGGGTTTCTTGGTGCCTAAAAGACCGCCTCAAAATTGGTTTCATAATTATAATTTTTTTTGCTTTGATTAAAGTTCAATAAATTAATTTCACCGCTTTTTCCATGTTTTTTGCCTCCACCTGCTTTTTCAAAATCCCAGACGGCTGGGGATCTCAGCCTTTTCGGGAGGTGTAGGCGCAAAATAGATGAGCGACGACTCATCCTTGATTTATCCTTTTTGGCCATCCAAATAGACTCCCAAGGCGGCTCTCCGGATAATTTGTCACCATGAACAACAAGGGTAGGCGGGAGAATGGAGATTACGGTAAATTTTCCAGCTAAAAAAACCCCGCTAAAATGGCAAAAAAGGACGTTAGACGACTAAACGAAAAAAAAGAGAAGATGTTACCGTCAGAAACAGAAATCAGAATTTTTGAAACTTTGAAGATTTTTATCGGTTCGACTATGCTGGTCGAGCCCTTAATCTTCAAGAAGTTCTTAATCAAATAAAGTGATATCAGATTAATATATAATTTCAGTTTCGGCGCCTATTAACAAAACAAAATTACTGTTTTTTTTAGAAATGTGCAAATGTACCATTTTTTATGTGTCGACTACGCTACGTTACTTGAAGTACCAAACCCAGAGTTTCCGATACTGTACGATGGACGTCACAGTACACGGGCAAAAGTTAGACAGGTGAAACAGCGTAACCAAGTCTACTGCCGGAAATGGCAATCCAAAAACTGACTTTGACGTTTGAAGTACTCCGAGAAAATCCGGCTTCTGCCATTTTCTGTAGTTCATAGCGCGGGGCGTGCACTTTGAGATTTCGGGATGTGATCAGGCAAACAACATAATATTTTGCGTTGGAGGGGGTTCTTGAAACAGGGGGTGTCTGGCGGTGAGACATCAGGATTTCTCGTGAAACGTCTAGAAAGTTCGTCGTTTCAAGGCATGCATTTCCTGTATTTATTCATAGGAATTTATTTTCCTATTCGATATACGTATTTTCGCGGGTAACGAGTTTGGCCGCGACGCGATAAGGAACGCGTGCCGCCCTTTCTTCTTGCCGGACAAATGTGATGACAAGATACTAATCTAGGCTGCGCCAGGCTACGATAGTCTTTGCTAAGTCACTTTTGGCTTAGGTAGAATATGGTAGGCTACGCTTGGCTACGCTAATCAAGGTTACGCTACGTAACGCTACCATTATGCTAAACTACGATAAATTACGCTACATAATGTGCACTACTTTTCTGGAAAAATCTAATTAAGCCTCTCAAAAAACAGCCAATTTGCGAAAATACAATCTATCCATGACCCGGCATGATTCAAATGACCCTCTCTCCATTCCCCAGATCCAAAATTAGGCCCTGACTTTTGATGAGCCAATTCGTGGGTCTATCCCGCGGGAATTGACGTGTCATCTAGTTTTTTGAGGCTTCCTCACGCGCCATCTACCGTACACCGGGGGCAAAAAACCTCCGGATCTAATTTCGGCGACATAGAGATACGGTAGCCTGCCACGGCCACGCGATTCGGGTTTCCGCAGCCAGTATCTCACAAAAAGCCGATTTCCTGGTTAGGCAACTACAAGGGAGTGTACGGTAGTTTCCGGTCTAGCTCTCGTAAAAACTAAAAATGACATGTACCTACGGTAGCGGATCGTAAATCCGCTGGATATTTAAGAAAAACAAATTTTCTCAAAGAATTATGATTTTAACAATCCAAATTTTTTTGAGCAGTTTTGCGTGGCCAAAATCTACGGTATACCATATTTTAATGTGCTTTTTTAGACCAAAAGGCGGCTCCTATTAATTCACTAACTAAAAGCCCATTTACTACGATTTCATGTTATAAACACCCATTATTTAGCATTTTCGCTTTTCACTAACGTTGCCAAAGACCGTTTCCAGCTTTTTTGTGACGCTGTTTCCAGAACATCAAATATTCGCTGGCTACCGTACCCGATGCGTGCTTTCTGGTATGCTCGTTTGCTGTTGTAGTCTTGGGCACCGGATTACGGTGGGCTTTTTTGTTTGTAATTCTGCTCTGGGAACCAATTGGGCTGATCCTCCTTTTCTTAAAGGGCGTCCTGTCTGGGCCATGAAATGAGGGATGAATACGGTAGTTCTGGAAAAGGAAACTAAATGCGAATGAATGAATAAATTGGCCTAGCGAAACGGGTTGTTTATCAAAAAAAAGGTTCTGTTCTATTTCGCGGGGGAAACTGTGCGGGGGGAAATTTTCTTCGCGGAACCTTCCATCTTTTCGCTATTTTCTCGGGATTTTTGCAACGCCATTCGATAGAGCATCAAAAACTATACTAAGAGTTTTTGTTTTAGCTAAAAATATTGTAATATAAAAAAGTTATAGCAAAAACAAAAAAAACTATTGAAACTGGTTCCGGAATGTTAGTTTTGGGCATTTTCGCCATTTTTTCGATATTTTGAACCCGTCATTCGATAGAGCATCAAAAAATATACTAAGAGTTTTAATTTCCTATAAAAATATTGTTTTATAAAATAGTTATAGCAAAAACAAGGTTTATTCGGTGTTTCCACATGGGATCGTGGAGTCGAAAGCTAGTTTTCGACATTTTCGATAACTTTCAAAAAATTTTTTAATGCCATTCGATAGAGCGTCAAAAAATATACTGAGAGTTTTATTTACAACTCAAAATAGCATCATATAAAAGAGTTATAACAAAACGAAGAAAATTCCCCCCCGCACAGTTTCCCCCGCGAAATAGAACAGAACCCAAAAAAACGCTTCGGTGCATCGTTGAATTTGAGGGAAAATAGTAAAGTTTACGGGCTACAGGCCCAACACGGAACATCGTAGGGTTGAGGGCAGTGGTTCGTAGCCGGTTCGCTTTCTGTTCGGGGCGGGCCCCTGAACTCTTTTTGCTCGTGCTCATTAATGCATGTTTTAGCAATGACAAAGTGAAGGTTGCAGCGCAAATTTTTAAGGGAAAGAACCTTAAGAAATTATTTAATTTAAGACTTTTTGAAAATTTCGCTCTGAAGTTTCGGGCTTGAGTTTGAATTTCGAAGTTTTTTATTTAGACTTTGAAGGAGATTGAGCTTCGGTATTTAGATCGAGTTACGGGAACCGTATCTCGTTGAATTTAAGGACTTATCGTTTTAAGGCCAAAAATCACTTTACTTAATCGGAAGAGAAAAAATACCGACTTTCGAGCCCTGAAAACAACATTTTTCAGATTTACGCCCGTGCCTGTTCAACACCACCCTCCGAAAGCAGGAAGTTCCCACCACCCGGCATCCTCACCTTGCTGCTACCTCCAAATATTTTTGTTTTCTGGGCACCGGAAATAATTATGGGCAGCCGCCTGGTCTGAATTCCGACCATCTCGCCGAAAACCATCTCGCCGAAAAACCATCTCGCCGAAAACCATTACGCCGAAAACCATCTTGCCGAAAACCATCTCGCCGAAAACCATCTCGCCAAAAACCATTTCACCGAAAACCATTTCGCCGAAAACCATCTCGCCGAAAACCAACTCGCCGAAAATCTAATCTTGTATGCAAATTTTTTTCGCGTAGTTGCGGTCATCCCCCAGCTCACAAAAAAGTAAAGAAAGTTGCTTTTTTCAGGGTTTCTGTGCCCGGACCAGGGACGTAGCGTAATACCGGCCCCGGGGGCCCGGCCCCCCCCCCGAAATCGGCCGGGGCCCGAAAATTTCATAGGGGGGGACCCTTATGATTTTTGTTTTCTCAAAAATTTTGCTGCCCGCCGCGCTATTTTTTCACATTTTTACGGCTATTTATAGAGCCATTGTAACCTTTCTTTCAAAAATTTTCCCCTGCGGCGCTGTTTTCTCGTTAAAGTTTTGAGTTTTTTGGAAAAATTTTTGGGGCCCCCGAAATTTTTTTCTGGCTACGCCCCTGGCCCGGACACTTCCCCTATGATTTGAGGCCGAAAACCGATTGGCTCAGTCATCTTCAGTGTTTTTTCCAGTATTAGACCAAAATGGAACAAGCCTGAAAAAAAATTTGCATACAAAATTAGATTTTCGGCGAGTTGGTTTTCGGCGAGATGGTTTTCGGCGAAATGGTTTTCGGCGAAATGGTTTTCGGCGAAATGGTTTTCGGCGAAATGGTTTTCGGCGAGTTGGTTTTCGGCGAGATGGTTTTTCGGCGAAATGGTTTTCGGCGAAATGGTTTTCGGCGAGATGGTTTTCGGCGAACTGGTCCGATACCGCCTGGTCTCTCGGTCTCAATCCACCCGATTGCGAGGGTGGGGCTCCAGTGACCGGAGAGCAAGAACGATAATTGGGCCTCCCCTTGGTTTCGGAAATTATTCACAGGGTTTTTTGGTTTCCATTTTTACGCGCCGCGAGCAATTCTGACAAACCCTAAAAAAAACCGACGCCGGAAATCTGGAGGAACCCTCGAAAAATAGGAATGGCCGGGGGGTTGTTTTGTACATCCGAGGAAACGCGAATGGTCCCGCCTGGAAGAGGGTGAGAGACCACGTTTTTTTTGGCTGCAAAAGGGAAACGACCAGAAATTGGCAGAGGTGCATTTTTTTGTGTTATTCTTTGTGATTCTCTGGGAAGTACAGAGTGGTTTGAAGTGGCCAGAAGGGATCTTGGGCTTTTTTTTAGAAATTTAGATGGCAAAAGCGGGTTTTATTAATATTTTAAGGGCCTTAAAAATGCATGAATCGGCCCCTTTTATGGATGATTGGGTCTCAACAGCTAGCCGAGATGTCAAAAACCGCATTCAAGAAACTATTCATTTTGCATTAGCGTTATTAGATGATAAACTTTTCTAAAAAAAAGATCCTCTACAAGTTTGTGACGCCTTTGACGAGTTGCACATTTTTCAGCGCCCAGTCGAAATCCGTCAGCTTTGAGTTTCACGCTTCCTTGTCTCTGTAACCGATCTGTCTGCGGCCGCGTCGCCGCAGGTGCGAAAAATAATTTCCTAGCGTGTACAAATCGCGTTTTGCGATGAAAGTAAGGCTTTTCCAATCATCTTATCACATAAAATAGTACGCCACTTTTCATACATTTATTACATTAAATGAAATAGTGAACCATAAAATGATACGGTTACGAGGTCCAGCCAGAATTCTCTCATCATCTTTTTCACTAACAGGACGGGTAGGCCAAGGATATGTATCTTGCTAGCTCGTAGTAACCGGGAAGAGGCCCACTGTACGCACGTTGCGTGCGTGGGGCAATAGCAAGAGATATTTGGCTGCCAAGGCCCGCTTTCCTAATTGCGCGACGCGTGTAAAAACCGCGTAGCTATCTTCTGGCTATTCCGAACCTAACCGGAGGATATACTAAAATCTCGCCGGTGTGTCGTCACTAGAGCGTGGTCGCAGCCGCGAAAGGGGAATTGGTTCACCTATCCGAAATCACGAATTCATCGCGCATCGGAAAGGCCGGTGGACACGTTGCGTATGCGTGCGTATAAATCCACAGGAATCCATAGCCCTTAAAACTTATAGAAATTGGCGTGTGCTTCGTTTTAATTATAAACTAGGTCAATAACATTTTATTCGATAACGCTTTTTTTTAAATTACGCGACACTTGACGCTATTGTTGCCAAAAGAACGTAGCCATGATGTCTACCACCCTTGCATAGACTACAATCCATTTTTAGCGCTTATTGCTTTGTTGCAAGCTGCAGGAACGTATTTCCGGATCAATCCAATCCGTTGGTGCACTCCCCCGCTAATTGGTCAAACACCTGCAAAACATATTCGGGACTGCCACCCTCGCCGCCCAAATTTCCGGCCCAAGCGGCGTGATTTTCAAAACGCCCGCTTTTTTTTTACTTCTACCTCACTTCCAGAGAATACTCGCCGTTCTATCCTCATTTCCGGATGATCTGACCCGGCATAATTGGGTCCATTTCCGGTGGCATCTGGGGGTGGTGAAACGGTTTTCGGAAAATAAATCTGGGAGGGATCCGGATACAAAAATTTAGAAAAGCTTAACTTTAATTCAAAACTGAATTAGTGAATCTTATATTGATCGATATTCTCTTGATTATCCCACTCTTTCTCTCTTTCTCTTTCTCTCTCTCTATTTATCTATTGCGGTCTCTCTCACTCTTTCTGTGACTCTCTCCGTCTCTCTCGCTCGCTCTGTCTCTCGACCTCTCTCCTCTCTCTCTCTCTCTCTCTCTCTCTCTCTCTCTCTCTCTCTCTCTCTTTCTGTGACTCTCTATGTCTCTCTCGCCCGCTCTGTCTCTCGATGTCACTCTCTCTCCCTCACAATCGAAAGTACGATAATTACTGTTTCCTACCCACTCCTACTAACTACAAAATCTCCGCCTGCAGGGTTGTGACTAACCCAAACAAGCCAAACCCATTTTTTCCATATGCCAAGTTGCGGAAAACTTGGCCGGTACCTCAGTGCCTACAATTCTAGTGCCAGCACCCAGACCCAAAAACCTTTAGTAGTCACAAGGTACCCCGGGGGCGTTCGACCCCACCTAAGAACCCGAAAAAATTCAAGCCTACAATTCTCCCGGCCGCAGCCACCCCAAGTTTTGTGTTTTTGGGTGTTTGGGCGGAGAGCGGGTCACGGAAAGTCACGGAAACGACTACATTTCGACTGGCCGGGTGAATGAAGGGGAAGGCTAGACATTTTTCAGGGAATTGTCTGAAGCCGAGAATTTCGGGGGATTAAAGGGACTTGGAGGGCTGGAATTCCGTTCCGGAATAATCCTCTCTAGCTCGTCGTGGAAAAGACGGAGCCGAATGAGTTTTAGACCATTAGAAAGCCCGAAGATGAGAATGGCTATTTTGCTGGCATCTATTGAATGTTTTTGCCAGCAGAATGAGTCTTTTATAGCGGCCATTTTAAACTGATCGCTTTCGTCGCTGAAAAAGCCTGAAAACGTAGGAAAAATTTAGAAAAATATAGGAAATTTATCTTGATGCATTAGTTTTTGGGTAAATCGACGGAAACCGTTATTAATACGATCAAGCCTAAGCCTAAAGCTGTGCTATTCAAGCCGAAGCTAAGCCTAAACCTAAGCTTATTCGGCGTACTTTCTACTGCTCGTTCCAACGAGGTATCATCGTAACTTTTACAACCACTCCTTTACTAATACTACAACCACTTGTATTACTGTTTTTACCGGTCCGACAGCCTATCTATGGCAAGCTCATGCTCAGATTTTGTTTGCTCTTTAAAAGCACGTCGAATCGGCGATGGCTCCGGATTTTCCAAGGATTTTGACGCGCGCTAGATGCGCGAAGAAGCGCTCGACCAACTTTGCGAAGTTTTGATCGATTACGCAATGAAAATGCGTGCTTGTTTAAGATTTTCTCGCCTCAAAAAATTTCCTCTTCATTACTCCTGGCGGTCGGGTGGATGCTAGTGTTTTGCAGCCAGGAACAGGCATAACGGATTCGCCATGTTTCAGTACTCAGCTGATTTACCACGATTACATATACCCATAATTCCCCCATTTTCTGTATTTTTGCAAACTAAAACTAATTGCGACGAGTCGATCGAAGACCGGGATGAGCCGCCGGCGCGAAAACGCGAAAAATGTAATAACACGCTATTTCCGTTGCCCATCTGGCCTCGGGGGACCCCTTTTTGCAACAATTCTCCACTGTCCTTGTCTGCAAATTCTACGAAATTACGGCAAAAATACGCAATTTATCGGAAAACGTCAAAATGTGCTCGTTGAATCGGAAAGTAGAAGAAGAAAACAAGTTCGGAATGCAAATTGGGGAATATCGAAAATGGAAAATCGGGAAAAAGGAATTAAAATTGTCACCGGGATTGAAGAGAATCTTGTAAGATTAATAAATTCCTAGCTAATAAAATAACGTTGTTTTGCTGCTAATTAAGGTCAAAAAGTTTAATAAAAATGGGAAACAATTAAAACAAGTAAAAACGCAATCTTTTGCGATGTTAAAGATTTTTGATTGAATTTAGAGATTTTGAAACATTATACATTTTTTGCTTTGCACATTGAAAACAAAAAAAATACACGAAATAGTAAGAACAAACAGAATATTTTAAATTTACATTCAAATTTCATGTGAAATGGCAGAATGCTCAATTTCAGCTGCCGAATGACTTTCGGCTTCGACGAGGTGGTGGTGTTTCTGCTTGCGCTCTCGACCGAGGGAATGCCGACGTTGTTCCCAGCTGAAAACGGCTCGTTTTTGATCATGCCATGATCGTGATCACGCTCATGCTCGCTAGCTAAATGCGCAGTTGTGAGCTAGAGGGATCAGAAATTGCTCAATGGAAGGAAGAAGAGGAGGAAGAGATCGATTCAGCCGGCTTTTATATAAAGAAAAGATACTCACCGAACAGCCTTCCCAATCGTCTTCCCAATCCGTCTGCCAACCGATTGGCTCTTCATCGAATTCGGCTCGTCGTCCACGAATCGAGCGATTGGGGCTGGGGAGGCGAGAGGGGATGGAGGGATTTTCTGAAGATGGCAGTAGATACTTCCGGAAATGGTGGACAGGATGGTAAGCCAGCAGAGATACTTTAGGAAAGATACAGGGACGTAGCGCAATACCGGCCCCGGCCCCCCCCCCCCCGAAATCGGCCGGGGCCCGAAAATTTCATAAGGGGGGACCATTATGATTTTCATTTTCTCAAAAATTTTGCTGCCTGCGGCGCTATTTTTTTCACGTTTTTACGGCTATTTGTGAAGCTATGTAACCTTTTTTTTCAAAATTTTTGCCTGCGGCGCGGTTTTCTCGCTGATCTTTTGAGTTTTTTGGAAACATTTTCTGGAAGCCCCCAGAAATTTTTTCTGGCTACGCTCTTGGCGACATATAAGCCGGCGCAGGCTAACAGAGACTTTTTAAGAAATCAGACCCCGAGAGGGCAAAAGCTAGCAGAGGAAATTTGGGAATAGCGACATTCTATAGGAGGGGCATGCTAGCAGCGATTCTTCGGGCGACGTCAAAATTCGGGAGAAGAGCGGGCTCGCGCAGAGTTTCGAGGAAAAGTTGGTGCTCAGGGGAGGGCGCGCAAGCAACGATTCTATAGGAAATAATCGCGGTTCCGCGATTTCCAGGTCAGCCAGCAGAAAACTTTTATGCCTCTCAAATCCTAGCAGAGGCAGGCTGGCAGAGGTTATGTAGGAAAAGCGGAATCCGAGTAGGGGCAAACTAGCAGAAACTTTTTAGGAATGACCAACCCAATAGGAGGCAACTAGCAAAGATTCTTTCGGAAATGGTAGTCCCATATATGAGGAATGATAGAGTGAGAAAGCGAGAGAGAGAGAGAGAGAGAGAGAGAGAGAGAGAGAGAGAGAGAGAAGGAGAAGAGATTGAGCTACAGAACAAAAAATTACCGTATACGCGACGACTCCAAATGGTACAGGTGACCGTCCTCTCGTCCTTCGCCTCGGCTTTTTCAGCATATTTGCCTAAATTTTAAAATTACGCCTCTTTCTTACAATCCAAAATATGCAAATTCTTGGATTTTTTCCGTTCATTCCCCAAAACGGTGTTACTGTCGGTAAGCAGCGAGGTTAATGCAAATTTCCATCCAAAAAGCCTGTGCGCATTCCCACGATTAGCTGCCAAAAGAATCGGGTTATAAAAAATCATTCATATTATTAAGATTTATTAAAAGTGGTGTGGTAATAATAATATCCATCATATGCGCAAATAATAATATTAATAATTATCGTAGTAATAATATAATTAATACACACACAGTGGCACACAAAAATCTGATTGATATATGTAAATCAATCATCATTGAAAAATTCGTTATGAAAGGGCGGGGGTTTCTGATTTTTTGGGGCGGACCGGGATGGCAATTTGCATAATTTTTTAAGGCCCGAATACCGATTTTTTTTGTAATTTATGTTGTCGAAAAATTTTCGATATTCCGGCCTTAAAAATTATGCTAATTTTAATTTGTACGTGTATGAATTTTTGAGACCATAAATAAATATTTTCTGATGCAAAATCGGGTGAATTAAATTGATGGAAAATCACAGAACACCGGGCGCTAGTCAGTAATGTATATATAAAAGAAATAAGCAGATTTTTGGGAGGGTTACGGTAAAATTTATTGATTTTCAAAATATATTTTTGTAGTGCTAATAAACTAAAAATTCTACTTTTTTAGGAAAAATGATATTTCGATTTTTTAAACGTATAAATTTTGTAATTTTGAGGAAAAGCTTAAGCTTTCCAAAAATTGCATAACATCGAAAATGTCCAAATTTGCATAAATTCGGAAATTTCAATTTGAAATTTGTATATCATAATGCTTCTACCGTAACCCACAAAAAAACGCAAAAAATTGAACTCTCAACACTTTTTGTAGATATTATTTGGCAAGGTGCATGTCATCAGCAACATCATCAAAAACAGACCAGAAAATCGATACAAAAAAATTCAAATGCAGATCTTCAATCGAAAATAAAATTCAGGTATATCCTATTACGCTAGGGAATTCGGGGCTTGGGTTTTTGGGGAAACTCACGTAATAGAGAAAACGAAAATACAATATTTTTGTGCACGCGTACGGTAATTAACAAAAATTCTGGATTTTTAAAAAAACATACCGTAACCTAAGCTCGGAAATGGATAGGGAATTAGCATATATAAAAAATAAAAATACAGTATATTATAAATCGTTAATATTAGACCAGAATTCAGGAAAAATAATTCATCGCCGAAAATGTCAATATGGAATGACGCGGAATTTTAAGGGGTGGATAAATGCCTCGTTTTTGTGTGTGTTTTTCTGACCACTTACACAGTAAGTACGCGAGTTGACACAGGACACACCCTGTCATGGTGGGGGTCCTGTCACGAATTGTGGGGGCGGAACTGGCCTATTTTGGGAGTACGGTAGGAGTGAACTGGTCAAAACCGGAGCGGGGTACGGTATTTGGGGCAACCTTTTAGAAGATGAGGTGAAAAAAAAATCGTTTTTACAAGGATTACTGTAATCATTTCCAAAATGATTAAAATAGTTTTAAAAGGAATTTTCACCACATTTTGTAAATTTTAAAATTTATTATCATTTTAGTTATTTTTTGAAAATTAACTTGTCGAATTGTAGTTGAAAAACCTAATGCTCGATTTTTTTGTCTCATTTTTCGAAAAATTGCCTCAAATCCACCGTAAGACTTGATGGAATTCCGGATTAAAGGTACTGAGAAGCCAAATTAAGCCATGGACGTTTTTCCCTTTAATTAGAAAATATTGAGAATCAAAATTAGCGGAATTTCACGAAATTAAACTTTATGAATCTAAAACATTTGAAAAATTTCGAGCTGATTTCTTTGATTTCAAAATTTCAAAATTTTGCTCAAAATCCAAAAAAATTTAGGAATTCACAAAATCCATAGACAGCTTTTGACTTCCCAGCCCCATTAAATCTCCAAAAGAAGCAGTTTTACGGGGAGTTTCATCACTGAACCGTGATTTCCGGGTCAAGCTCCTTCATAGAAAAGCATCAGCCTCCTCGTCGGAGTCGTGCTCGGTTCGTTCGCGGTCTTCCCTGGGTGTGGAGGAGTTGTGAATTCCTCCCCCGCCCCCGGCTCGTGCTCCTCCATGATCGTCGGTCCTGCCCGTGCCGATTCCTCCGACCCCGGCCACCCCGGGGATTGCCTGGTTCCGCTTCTTCTTCGCCTTCTTCAGCATTTGCGCCTGAAACGAAAGCAGCGTTACGGGTCGTGATGTATCCGGGGCTCTCTCTCATTTTTCGATGGAATTTTAAAGTATTTAGAATTAACTAATTAATTTTTTATGGGTTTGAAAGGGATAGATGAGTGATAGGATAGGTATAGAATAAATACGGCTTTTTGAAATGCATTAAGATGTCAAAAAGACCGGGGTGACCTCCCCACTTTTGTATCACGGCTCCATGTTCATCTACACGGCTGTTCAGTATACCAATATGCGCGTCTTGGTCTGACGAGTCTTTTGGTATCCTTTACAGCACCTTAGGAGCAAGTGTAGCCGGGACTTTCCTGACTTAAAACTATTATATCCGCTATTACTATTATATTATACCTTGAATATAGGTAAAATAGGGGGTTTCGATCAAATTAAACTTGTATCATCTATTACTGATATCCAGTTAAGTAAAATCTAACACACTCTTTTAATTTTTGTGGAGTACGCCAAACGCATTTTCTATTGTTGCTAATAAACAATTCTAAAAATCTAAATTCTAAAAATATCGCTATGCAAAGACGTTTTCATCATTTTGACAGCTACGCATTCCAACCAAAAAGTGTGGCTACCGTACTACGAAAACGCAGATCAATAATTTTGGTTGAGGAAAAGCGCGGTGTGCGGTGTGCTAAAGCGAAAGCCTAAGAAGAATATCGATAGTAACTGAAAATATATCTAGGGACGGACAGGGGAAGATATCTACCAAATCCTAGATGACTACCGTATGTTAACATGCTCAAAAATCACCCAAAACGCTTTGTAGAACTTATTTTACAATTTTAGACCGAGTTTTAATATAGAGAGAAGTTCTATAATTAACAAAATGCCAAAAAATGCCATCTATTTTAATTCAATTCTGATTTTAAATCAATTAAGATGACCGTAAGCTGAGGGATAGGGTCAAACCAAAAGATATACTGAAGTGAGAGACAGGAAAGAGAGTCCCGGCACGAAAGCCTTTAAAATATATATGTAAATATGCATATTTGCAGCAGCAGCCAAAAAGCGATAGCACAGCCAGCCAGAGCACACCGCGTAAATGTTCAAAGTATCGTTGCGGAAAAACTGGAGCGGAAAGGGCACACCGGTTAATTTTTTGTAAATGGATTGGAACCGAAAATAATGTAGTTTTTAATTTTGATGAATTTAAATTATTTAAATAAAATCAATTACAAGTTTAGGTGTATTTTTCAATTTACTAAAGTAAGCATATGCATAATTTACACTAAAAATAAAATAATTCCGTAAATTCCGTTCCAACCCATTCCCGTCATTAGCCAAGCCATGGAAAAAGCGGTGTGAAAAATGAAAAGCCGTGGTGGGCCCGAATCAATAAATACGATTTTTTATGTTTGTGCAGACTAGCGTACTCACCCGAAGTGCCGATTTGAGGATGGTGATTGTTCCTGGGGGCTGGATATGGGGCTCTCCATCCACTTGTACTGGCCATTCCTCGTGGGTCGTGATGCGGATCTGAAAAAATTTGGGTTTAAAGGAGGATTGAAGTCAGAATATAGGCTAGCTATGGATTTTCCGCGGTCGCGACAGGTAAAGCGCCCGTGCTGATTCCATGGCATAATCGATTACGTGCCCTAAATAGTGGCCAATCGGTGACCGCGACACGCAGCGCGCGTATGTTTGCTGTTCTATAGCGTAATGAATTATGAGTATTATGGTCGCGTTACGTGTCGCGTTGCGTGTCGCCTTGCGTGTCACGTCAGGTATCGCGAGCGATTACCGCGTTGCGTGTCGCTAACTGTGGCACGGCGTGTCGCGATCGCGGTCAAAATAGGCGAGAATCCAGAGCCAATATAACCCATAACCACACCTTTTTCAATCGCCCAGTTTAAAATTAATAATGACCAAAAATTGTATTTAAAACAATCCGCTTTAATTTTTGAAAAATTTTTATTTAAAGGCCCTAGAAACCTCTAAAAGTGAAATTTCGATGTTTTGCAACCAAAGAAATTTTTCATTCTTTTTCGATTTTAAAAGCGATTATTGCATTCAATTAAGTGGTGTTAAGCGACGCGACGCTACACTCCAACTTACACTGCCTCCCTGCGCGATTCGAATCCCCGCCGCCAATTTCGACTGGATGAGGCCAAGGCGGGAGACATCAGAGACACCAACGACCTGAAAATATCCGTCTATTAATGCCCAAAAAGTACGTAGCTACTATACGCCGGGCTACACGTACTCTACGTTACAGTAACGACCGTAAAATTACCAAAAACATTAAAATTCCATAGCCAACCTCCAGCAACCCATCATAATGCGTGGGCTTCGAGAAGTTCTCGTCCTCCTTTGCTGTCCCCCATGGATTGGCTCCACTTCCCCATGATAACAGATTCAACACGATGATCCCCTCGATGTTCGGCAGTTCGATCACCTTCCCATCCACCTCCACCTCAATCCGCTTCCATAAATCTTTGCACGTCCTTTCGAAGAGGGCCTTCTGGAGACCAATCTTCACGTATTGCGTCTTGTTGAACAGGCGGGATTGGAACTTCTCGGGGTTGGCGTCGCGCTGAAAACACATTGATAGAGAAAAATATTTTATTGAGGGTACTGCGGTGACCTAAGTTGAAGACTTCATATATTTTGGGTACCGAGTTCCTTTAAAGTGACTCGAAAACGTGAAAATCGACCCAGCATGTTGACTAGGTCTCGACAGTTACCTTCTGGCTTCAAATGATGCGTAGGGATACGATAAGAGGCCAGTAAGTGCATCTACTCTTATTGTTGACTAGACAAGAGCGGGTCACCCCAAAGTAGGCCTTGCGACGTATATCGATTTTCAATTGCATGGTCCTTTAAGGGCTATACGAGGCCAGCATCGACGTTTTCCTTGATTAGATCTCGACAGCTACGCGCCATTTAAAGTCCGCCTACGAACTGTATGGACATTGGCTTGAAGGGACTTTTAAAGGGCTATGCAACCCCAGCATCGACTTTTTCTTTGATTAGCTCTCGACAAAAGCTTCCAAAAAGCCCATCCGCCATTTGAATTTTGCATCGAAAATTACGGTTCAAGAGCTGTTTAAGTGGTCTTACTATTAAGCTTGTCATTTGGTAGTTGTCGTGATCTAGCGGGCAGAAGGTCGTAGATTTTTGCGCGTGTTAGCCCTTTAATCGATCTTTTACTCTCTCACCTTGTTGTGAAACTTCAAACACACATCCGCATCAATCCCAATCCCAAAATAGTTGTTCATGATGATCATGCTCGTCTGATCCTCTGGATTATTCATCATTCCCTCTCCCTCTGCTCCTCCCTCGGCTGCCGGGGCTGTCGGGGGTTGTGATCTAGAAAATTTGGGGTTTGTAGTTTGTAGCCCAGATCAGCTGCTGTGATAGGAACCCAGGTATCGACCCGACTTACCGTTCTTCTTCGTGGAAAACGACAGCCCATCGATCGAGCCGGACCTCATCGGCCTCGATGACGTCTTTTAGGATGTCAAGCGGATTCTCCTCTCCGGTATAACCACCACCCCATCGGAGCACTCGGGCCAGATCGTTGCCAGTACCAAGCGGAACTACACCACAGGGTGGGGAGAAACAGGCGGCGTCCTGCAACGAAATTTATACCTTAAATTTATCATAAAAAATTAGTGTCATTTATATCCTATTTTTAATGCTAGAATCGACAGAAACTCTCATTTCACAGCTATGAAGCTACAAATGCTGTATAGGTTAGCAAAAATAGCGTAATTTCGTTCGATTCGACCTGCCGATACCTTTAAGAACTCCAATCATACCTGTTTGGCAATATCCAAACACTGCAACACCCATCCGATCGTCCCGTCCCCGCCGCACGCCAGGATCTTGTACTTTGGAATGTTGCGGAACACGTAGAGTCTAGAAAATTTGGGTTATTCGTGATTTTACCCAGGACAACTTTAATTTTAAACTTTGACTCACCCAACAAGCGGCCCTCCCTTCAACACATCAAATACTTGGAACGGGTTGAGCAACTTCCGGAAGCTCTTGATCAGCTCCGTTCCTTGGCAGCCACCGCTTTTCACGTTCACCAGGACGAGGAGGGGTTCAGAGTCTGGGGGCAGCATTTTTGGCTGAAAAATAGAGATAATGGCGCGATAAAAATGACATATATAGATCAAATCAGCACTTATCGACTCAATACTACGTTTTTCATGGTTTTTCAAGATTTTGTGACGGTTTTGCAGTTCAATATCGGCTTTCAAAGCGTGCAGGGTCACCGCTACCGCTGTATTCGAGCTGTCACCGTCGCTTTAAAACACGTTAGATGCAAATTCTGACCTGTACATTCGGCAAACACAACACGATCAACTTCTTGTCTTCATAGACGGCTCCCTGAAGCTTTTGAACGGCTGCCGTGGCGGCTTTTGGCGTGTTAAAGGTGATGACAAGGCTCCCGTATTCGAAGTAGATCGGCCCGATGGCGGTGAAGGGCTTTTCTGAAAAAATTGGGGGTTTTTCGGGACGAGGTAATGAGCGAGAACGAGAGGGAGAGAGAGAATGAGAGAAAAAGAGATAAAGCTAAAAAGAGAGAGGGAGAGAGAGAGACAGAGAGAGAGAGAGCGATCTAACACGAGCTTACCCTTCGCCCCCAACAACTTCAAGAGTATCCGCTCGTATTGCCGTTGTGCTAGCGAAACTGGGAGATTCCCCACAAACACAGCATGATCGTGCGGGTCCTCCTTCTCTTGGACGTAGAATCGGATGACGTGGTATCGTCGGAGGGAGTCCTGAAAGGTTTGGGTAGTTTTTGCAAGCAAAAAATTAGAAATCTTCGAATTCTAAAGTCAAGTTTTTACCTTTCTTAAGTTCCGGACAAGCTGCAGCATATTTTCGTGGTGATTGCAGGTTCGTTCAGCCACACCACGTTCTAGCGAGACTTCGATGAGGTTATATCTGGAAATGGGTTCGTAGGGCATCGTCTCTCTCGCTCTCGCTCTCCCTCCCTCTCCCTCCCTCTCTCTCTCTCTCTCTCTCTCTCTCTCTCTCTTTCGCTCTGTATTTTTCTCGGTCGCTATGTCACTCTCACTGCATCGCTCTCCCTGTTTCTCTCTCTTTCTCGCTCCTCGCTGTCTCTCGCGCGCTTTCTTTTCGCTATCTCTCTCTATCTCTCTGACTTTCTCTCTCGCTCTCTCTCTCGAGCTCCCTTTCTCTCCAACCCACCGATTCCACGTCTTCCGGTCCAGCCCGAAATGTTCCAGCGATTCAGAAACGATGTCCTGGACGACCGTCTCTTTCGTCACGTTCAGCGTACAGAACGTCACCGGGACCCTGAAAAAGGATTGATGGCAATTTGGTAACCTTCCTACCGTAACCATCCACCATAGATCTTCACCACCGCCTTATCCGGGTCATCCCGATACCGTAGAAAAACTTGGGCTCTCCTCCCCTCTGGCCGTTTCACATTTCGAAGTGGTACTGGGTCTTCGAGGGTCTCTTCCTCACCGGTTACTGTAATTCATCAATAGCGATAGATCCCTGGGTACGTAGGTAGATAATGGCACCACGTCATACCATTATAAACCTAAGAAAAAGTCCAAAAAACCCACGGTCATTGATGACTTGCGTCACGTAGAAATTCTCGGGGGTGTCCTGTATGTGGAACCGTCGCAATGCGGCATCACGGATTTGCTGGGCCGAGGCGGTTTTTGGGACGGATGCCGTGCGGAAGACTTGGGTCCGGAGGGAATTGTTCCCGTCGAAGATTCGGAGCACCTGAAAAATAAAGAATACATAGTTTTTTACAAAATTCGCCATACCTCGTAGTCCTCCTTCTCCTTGCCCTCATCCCCTCCCGAAGACACATCATCCGCCGTGATCTTGCAGGGGCTCGACACTGAAATTCGGGGGTTAAATTGCCATTCGATCTGCTGTCTAATGTTATCACTATAGGGAAATCTGGTGTGGTCACAAAAAAAGATATGTAGACACGACAATTCGCGACGACTCAGGCGGGGGGAATTCGTGCGGGGGACAGAGTTTGATGCGGGAAGTGACTGGGGATTTGTGGAAATTTATGAATTTTGATTATATTAAATTAGGCCAGCTTAATCTGCTAATTCGCTGTTTATTAGAGTTTATTTCTATGGCTACAGCCCCTAATGCATCAATTTCCTAAAGAATCCATGCTATCTTGCCCTCTAGCACCCGGTGCTAACCTCAATGCCCTTCAATTTTCGCTAACTAAGAATCCCTAAGCATCCCTGCTAGTTTGCCCGCAGTTATCGAGTTTGCCCGCAGTTACCGCATTTGAAGGGTTGATAATACCGCATGAACGGCTCACTCTGATATTTCCTTAGGAAGCGCTGCTGATCTGCCTTTACAAAAATTAAGCGCCGCTTGACAATTCAAATGAGGCCAGGAGAATCCTCAAAGAATCACTGCTAGTTTGCTCCGCGGAAAACAAGTGTTAGCTTGATGGTGGCCGAATTCCTGAAAAATCTCTGCTAGCCTCCCAACAAAATCTCAAAGCCGAGCCATTCCACAACGAATCCCTGCTAGCTTGCCCTGACTTTTCTTACGAGCACACGTTAATTTCAGTGACACGCAAGATTCAAAATGTCTCTGCTAGCCTGCTACACAATTTTCCAATTTGAGCCAGTTCCCGAAGAATTACTGCCAGCTGTCCCTAGATAATTCGAATCGGGCGTTGTTACGTGCGCATTAATGACAAATGAATTCCAAAAAACCTCTGTTAGCTTGCCTAAGCTAATTCCCAAAGAACCCCTGCTGGCCTGCCCTAATACATAAAAAATTTTCTGCTTGAAAGTTATCCGGTTTCCTAAAAAAATCTTTGCTAGCTTGCCCGCAATTTTTGGATTTCTACAGTATTCTATCAATTTTACTCGTTCTCCGGCATCTTAATAATTTTCTGTGCGTTTTCTCTAACTACCCGTGTCCACCTATCTATCTTGACTATCTACGAAAAATATCGCAATTCAGTTGTTGTTCGGATGGTTAGAAGAAAAGAAGAGGGAAGACCAGTGACCCTTACGAGACGTCGACTGCTCGCTCGATGCCGTGATGTTCAACAGTTGCTCCATCGGCAGTTCGGTTCTCGGGATTGTCAAGCAGTTCGGGGGTAGCATGATCTTTTGCAATAGACCGAACTGACAGTTCCCGTCCATTTGTCGGTAGCACAGCGCGTGAGCCTGCAAATGGGGTGTAAGGGGCCTGTAAGCGTCAGTTTCGACCCCTTTGGTAGACTAGGTCTCGATACCTATCCGATCATACGTCGAAAGTCGTTCTAAAGGGACATCGAAACCCGAATTGATCGGGCATTTAAGCGTGAGAATAACCCTATTGCGAGAAAATAAAAGAACAAAAAAAATTTGGGTTTTGCTTTTTTGCCAAAAAATTATTATATTTTATATTATTTTGGGATGAGCATACTACTGTTAGTATATTTTTTTGACGCTCTATCCAGTCGCGTTAAAGACATTTTACGATCGCAAATGTCGAAAACTAGCATTACCCCCAATCGTCCTTGGTCGGAAAACCCGTTTAAATCTGGAATAGGCTATAGGGATTTTATATTAGAATTTAGCTTTTATAGAATTTTTTTGATATTACAATTTAACTTTGATGTTCAACTTAATTAGGTTTGTAAATATTTTTCCACCATCAGAAATCGTACCGTCTGCCCGCACCACTCGCACCTCATTCCGGCTAGACATTCGCTGGAGTAGCACACCTAAAAAAAAATTACGTAATCGGTAGTTGCTTCTTGGCAATTTTTAAAACTCAGTTTAACATTTTAATGCCCTCTTGCGCTTCTTACCTTTTTACAAACGACGCATCTACTGTCCCGCGGTAAATTACCCTCGCGCATGTGATGGTACTGTGAGTGGGATTGCTGAAAAATACAGATAAATATCTTCGATCTCTTTCTCTCTCTCTTTCCCTTTCTCTCTCGCTTCACTTGCGACATGTTTCTCCAGATTTCTCTAGAAATCTCTGCTCTGTTGCCCTTTTTCGCGGCATTCTCAAGACCTTATTTTTTTTTCCAAACCATTCTTCCCATAACCGCCACCACCTCGATCCAATGATCTACTCTCCAATAATGTTCTTTTTTGACGTCTAGCCTAAAGAAAAGCGCGGCGAGGGACAGCAAGGATATTCGGTTTGCCAGTCAGCCCCGGAGGCTCCAATCAGGGTCTCCCTCTGCCTCTCTCACTCTCCCTCTCTCTCACTCTCTCTTCTCTCTCTCTCTCTCTCTCTTCCCCTCTCCCTCAATTCCTCTGTCTCGCCCCGGGCCGTAGAATTGACGTCATCTGGGATGGATTGAGGGAAAAGCAGAAGAGAAGGGACCCTCTTTCCCCAGAACAATCCTCAATTTGTGTGCTCCTCCTCCCGACGGGGGCCAGCCGGGCAGAGGGCGCAATTCTATTTTTAGACCCATGCAAAGACCGGAAAGAGGATAGGCAGCTATAAGAGCTTTTGCTAAAGAATCACTGCTAGCTGGATAATGGGCTCAAATGCGGGAATTATAGATTGAAAAGGCAAGCTAGCATAGATTCTTTGAGATTCCGGCCATTCTGATTTCATAAGAATTACGGCTAATTGGTAATTGACCCTGGAATAGGATAAAACCTGGACTATGAAGGCAAGCTAGCGTAGATGCTTTGGGAATTTATGGTGCATCTCATCTTCTTTCTCAATTTCTCTCTCTCCCTATCCCTCGCTCGCGCTCTCTCTCTCATTCTCTCGATCTATCCCCAGCTCTCTCGGGTATGCGAAGGCTATTTTTCCACAAGGATCACTGCTAGCTGACCCCTGAGCAACTAAATCAGATAGATCCGTAAGCTACCACAGACTCTTTCCGACTTCTTTCTCTCTCTCTCTCTCTCTCTCTCTCTCTCTCTCTCTCTCTCGTTCTCCCTGTCTCTCGCTCGCTCTCTCTCCGTCTTGCTCTACCTCTATTCCACACCAGACCCTTTTTCACGTTCTTTTTTAGGATCGTCACTTCATTAGAACCCGTGAAGCCATCGGGCCCACCGGAGCAAAGCGCCCAATTAGCAGCCGTAAGCCCTCTAAATCCCCTATCGAAGGAGAAGAAGCACCCGAAGATGGGAGTACCACCGAGCAACACCTATCAGCGAGTTTTTTTAAGAAAATGGGACATCGAAAGGGCAAGGGCGCGAAAATGGTAACAGGGGGTTTTTGTGGAGGAGCACGACAGAGAAGGGCAAACTAGCAGAGAACGTTTAATCGAAATCGCCAGTTACGGTAGGCTAGCAAACACACTTTGCGGATTTTGGAATCAGATACAGTCGCCAGGCAAACTGGCAGAGATCATTTGAATTAGAAGTATCTGGACTTCAAATGTTCCTTTCCATAGGCAGCATAGCAGAGAACCAGCATAGGCATTTTAGGAATGTTCTTTTACCGGGCCAGCTAGCAGAAACCCTTTGCGAAAACAAACCTTCTCTAGACTCGGCACAAACGTCGCGGCTTCTTTGCAGTCGGACACGGCCAAATCTTGGCAATCCACGTGCACATAGTACTCGCACACTAAAATATACCTTTAGGATGATAACTTAATATCAACGAGGAATAGGCCGTTATATTTTTGGGGATCATTAATGACTGAAAAACGCTTGAAAATCGTTGGTTTTTCGCTTGCTAACCCTTAAAAATGGTGGCCAAACGCATATAATTTTGAATTACACCCATTAATGCTGGTTTAATGGAATCGATAGGTTTTGCCATCCAATTACCTTTAAACGGAGACCGTATATCCCCTAATTTTTCAATTTTTTCGCTATTTTTACTTCCAACTGCTTTTAGAAAGCTACTGAGGGTGTCTTAACTAGCGAATTTTGACGAATTTCACTGATAACCATCATTAATGAGTGGCGGAAAACTATAGCTTGCTCTGCCTTCCCAATCCCTTTAAAATCTCCGTACCCTCGCACTCGACACTCATCGCATCTTCGGTCCTCTTTCGGCAAACATTACAGAATCGCCGCTTGATGTGCCCGGGCTCACTCCACGTATGGGCCACCGGATTCTAAAAGGCAGAGGAGGGTTACGGTAACGAAGCCAATTTTAATGGCTCTCTCCCATTCTCTCTCTCTCTCTCTCTCTCTCTCTCTCTCTCTCTCTCTCTCTCTCACCTTGATAAGCTGCAGGGCCACACCGCTGCAATAGGAAACGACCGTCTTCATGCATTTCTCGTGGCACACAAAGTTGCATACTGTAATAAGGCAATTTTATAGGTTTCCGAGTTTCGGGGCAAACTAGCGGAGATTCCTTGCGGAATTTTGGCCGAGATATTTTGGTTTTCGAAGTTTTCCGGTCAATTTTTCGAGGAGCGAGCAGCAGTTTTAGGAATCGATTCTACCAAAAAAATGGTGGCTAGCAAAGAAACTTCAGGATCAGGCAACTAGCCGAGACCATTCATCGTGCTAACCTTCACAAACGTATCCCTGCGTCAGCATGCCCCATATCTTCTCGCAGCAGTTGTGACAGTAAGTCGGTTTCGTGAAGGTTTTCCTGGATTAAAAAAATGTTCATAACCTAACAGATCTCCGAAACAATTAAAAAGGTATCAAGGGGGTTAGTAAGGTTAAAAAACATACTCGTACCTCTGGAAATAATGGCCGTGGTCGCGGCCGAGCTCGAGGAGGTTCGCGTCCACATTGTGGCCCTCAGCCGCCATGTCTGGAAATGGCAAGCTAGCGGTGATTCTTGGGGATTTGAGGACTTTCTCACTCTCTGTATCTCTCGCTCGCTCTCTCTCTCATTCACTCTCTATCCTCTTCTCAGTCTTTCTCTCTCTCTCTCTCTCTCTCTCTCTCTCTCTCTCTCTCTCCTCTCTCTCTCTCTGGCTCTTTCTGGCTCTCTCACTCTACGTCTTTCGATCTATCTCACTCACTTTCTTTCTGGCTTCCCAGTCACTGGCTCTCTTTCTCCCTTTCTTCTCTCTCTCTCTCTCTCTCTCTCTCTCTCTCTCTCTCTCTCTCGCTTACCTATAAACCGTGTTGCTGCTACCGTTCCTCTACTATCCTCATGATGGAGTACCGATGGTGGTGGTGGGGTCGAATTGGGCGTGAAACGGAGACAGCCCTGCAAAAATGAGCATTAAAAAGTTATCAATATTTGCATTAAATGAAATATAAAAACACTATTAACTTGTTAATTCGAAAAAGTGCAAAAATTGAGAAAAAGTTCAACTACAAAAAATGAAAAAACTGGAGTGACCCTTCGAGGACCGAGAAACCGGTTCGGGGCAATTGAAAGCGGTGGTCTCAAGTGTTTTGTCGAGCCTTGAAAAATTTGAATAGAGTCGAGTCAATACAGAGAGAGAATTTTGGGAGAGAGAGAGAGAGAAGGAGAGAGAGAGAGAGCGAGAGAGAGAAGGAGAGAGAGCGAGAGCGAGAAAGCAGGAGAGAGACTTAAATCCCACAAGAAAAATTCAAGTTTGTTTGGAGCTGTTCCGCAAAGAAATTTGCTAGCCTGTCCTCCAAATTTGTGTAACTTAGCTGATTTCTAAGGAAAGCCCTGAAAGAACCCGGCGAATTTGCAAAACCCGATGCTCCCAGAAAAAGCTACTTTGCTCCAAAAAAACTCATCACTCCCCCAGCCGAAAAAACCCGTTGGCTCACTTCCAAAATTTCAATTCGTCATCCCGGCGGTGGGGTGCAGGCTGCATCTTTATCCCCAGACCCTATTTCTGGGGCCACCCGGCTGATTTGCGTGAATTTATGAGGCGGGTGGATGCAATTTTCACGGGCCGTCTCGATGGGGGCCCCCAGCCGACCCGGAGCTATTTTTAGGGCCCCCAGTTTTTCAGCCAGCCTTTTGGGCTCATATTTGATAATGTGGGAGCACGAGAAAGAGCGCAAGAACAAAAGGGAGAATTTGGGTACAAATATGATAGCGGGTGGGGTCGAATAAAAAATGAAAATGCTGGTTTTAACGCAACAAGCATTTCGATGTCGTTTTTCGGGCTCGCATAAACTGTCGCTATATTTCTTTTCGACACTCCATTGAATAGAGTTTTCCAAAATCAACATTATTTGCAAAACCATACCGATCGGATCTTTTGCATAAACGGGAGGGGAGGGATAACTTTTTTTAGGATCCAATTTCTCTAATATAAATGGCGGAAATGTTTCTGCGCTGTTTTTATTTTTGCTAAACGTAAAACTGTACAAATTTTATAAAAAATTGTCGAAAAAACACGAAAATGGCTGTTTTTACCAAAATTTTGCCGATACTTTTCTTAATTCCAATTAGCAATATTTTAACAATACGACTATAAAATACCTGCTTTTGAGCACTCTTTTAAACTAATCCAAAAACTAAATTTAAATCAAAAAAATAGCTTTTTCGGCTGGAATAATAAAATATAAAAATACAACAAAACATAGGTTTTGCGCATTATCCTGTCTACTCAAATCATTTTTTCAAGCTTTTTTGCCATTAAAAAATTACTGTGGATTTTGTGAGCTGAAAATTGACGGAATGGGAAATTTTTGCCGCTTTACCGAATAAAATTTTTAAATCCCCTCTTTAATTAGAAATTAAGAATATTAGCCTTAAAAAGAGCCAGCCAGCGCACACGTGACAGATCGAGGACCCCCGGTGCGATGGCCCTCCCGGGTGGGGCTCCTTTCTTGGGGATCCCTCCCGCCCGGTGAATATTCCCAGAAAATTGGCTGGCTGGTGGGGAGGAGGAGGAGGAGGGCGACTTATAGGGGGCGGTGGCCCAACACAAATGAGATTAAGAAGGGGGGAGAAAGAGGAAGGGGAGAAGACTGGCTAGAGGAGGGGAGCCCGAGGGTCCCATTCGCGCCCTGGGTGGTCTCTCACGCCACGGGGGAGGTCTTCTTCTCTCCAGATAGCCAATTAAACGCAACCGGGGTAAAGAGGTGGGTAATGGAGCTATTCGGGAGAGAGAGGGTTCCTAAAGGGTCTGTGCTAGGAATTCCAGCCATAATCCCGACAGCTAAAAACCCGACAGCCAAAACACCGACAGCCTAAATTTGGTATTTTCGGCCATTTTACCCGTTTTAAAATCGGGGGTTTCTGGCCGTGGGGATTTTGGTTGTCGGGATTTTCGCCGTCGGTATTTTGGCTGTCGGGATTTTCGCGTTTTCCCCTGTGCCACCTACCCGATGAGTATTTTGTAAAATATTTCTGCTAGCGGACGATAAAAATTCAGATAAAATGAGGTGTCAAGTGGGTAATGAAGCATTCGATAGATCCTAAAGAAACTCCGCTAGCCTCCTGCTTGGGTTCCTAAAGCGTCGCTGCTGCAGGCCCTCGATTTTCTCATTCTACTTCTGGGAACGACCTAATCTCGTAATTCCACGAAAAATCTCTGCTAGCTTACTAATCTGGCACGCGCTCGCAATTTCGGAAACTCGCCCAAAAATACGCTACAGTATGAAAATCGCGAGAATCCTCAAAGTATCTTGGCTAGTTGGCCCGAAGACCTTGATCTCTCAAAACCTTATAAATTTCGCATTACAGTATGCAAATTTGTATGCAACACAAATTGCATCAGGACGGTCTTCGAGAGAGGGAGAGAGAGAGCAAGAGAGAGGGAGAAAGAGAGAGAGAGAGAGAGAGAGAGAGAGAGAGAGAGAGAGAGAGAAGAGATAGTAAGTAACAGGATAATAGAGCCTTCATACAATTCGCAGCAGCGAAGGGGGACTGTAAACGGTAAGCGCTCGGTTTTTGGCAGTTTTCCTGAAAAATCTCTGCTATGAGACCCTTAAAAAAGCCATTTTCATTTTCCTCCCCAACCCCAAACAACAAATGCAATCAATAAATTCAATTGGCAGTAACATTTTCGCTATTGAAAGTGCAAAAAAAATTAGATAAAATTCGACAACTTCGTTGCGCTACAACGTACACTCCTCGGAATACTTCTCGGTGAAGCCCTTGGGGACCAGCGTGGTGACCCAGACATGGCTAGCAGAAACGTTGTATTGTCGTAGCTTTCTGGTTGTTAATAAGTAATTTAGTTTAATAATTTAATTTTGTATAATTTTTAAATTCCATAAATTTTCAATTTACGGTATTCGAATAAAATAGTTTCAGCGTAGAAGCGAGTAAATTAGCGGTATTTAACGGGAAAATACGGTAAAAAATCGCCAAATAATAGTAGCAATAGTAAAATAACGGAATTGAGATAATTTTAAGTATATAAAAATTAAATATATATGGCGGTAATTAATTGGCAGTAGTTAGCAAGCGAAAAGAAAAAAAAGGCCGAATTCAGTAAAAAACCGAATCGAAAATCGCAATTTTTGGCGTAGTAAGTAGTAAAGTAGCGGAATTCTATGTAATTCTAGGTGTATAAATATTAAATACAGAGAATGATGGCCAGCCGGAAATACAGCCAGAAATCGGGCTAAAACCGAATTTCCTTATTTAGCCTCAGAATTCAGTAAAAAATCGCAGCTTTTTGCTTATTAAGTAGTACAGTGGCGGAATTCAGGATATTTTTAGGTATAGTATAATCGAATTGATTAAGAGGCAAAATAACCAGCCGCCTTTCCAGATGAGGATGAGAAGTTGGGGGATATGTAGGAGTAGGGAAGAATAGAGTAAGGAGGGGGGAAGGCCGGATATGGCCATTCGTGGGGCCTTCCCGTTTGGAGGAAGAAGCCTTTCTGGGCCCCTCACCACCACCAACCCCCCAAAAAGGAGCCCCAAAAGAGAGCCTCAACCGGGGGAGCAAGAGAAGGGGAAAGCGAGGAGGAGGAGAAGGGGGAGAAGGCCTCTTTCCCCCAAGCCGCATCCGGCCAAGGAGAAGCCCTACACTCGCTTCGCTGACCCCCACCAATCGCTCGCCCCTTCTTCTACTGCTTCTTCTGCTTCTATTCCTTCATCTTCTTCCTGTGCTTCTTCTGCTTCTGCTTGCTCCCCGGGGCAGAACCCACCCAACCCACCCAGAAACCCCCCAAAAACACCCCGGGGCTAAAAAGCTGCTTAAGGGAGCTGCTGGGTGACGGTAGACAAGCGAAATAGCGACAGAAAAACATCAAAATTATAGATACCATCATCTTTCACGCCGACGCGAAAATCGCGAAATGCTGAATATTGTTATTACAATCCCGCCATCAAGAACGACAGGGAAAATCCCGACATTTTGGATACCGACAGACGAAAATGCCGACATTCTAAAGACCTCTGGGCCGAAATCCCGGTACACGAAGTCCGACAGAGCGAAATCCTGACGACGAAAATCTCTGTATTCGAAATAACCACTCGCCTCAACCTCGTCAGACCAAAATACCGACAAGGAAGCATGCCGCGAGATCAAAATCTGGACATACTAAAAAGGACATACCGCAGTGCCGGCCTTTTAAAGACCGACAGACCAAAACCACGAGGTTCTGAATACCGACAGGCCTAAATAGAGACCTAAATATCGACAGCCGAAAATACCGACAGGCAAAAATCCGGCAACTGGCAATTGGGAGCGCGGCTCTCCGGGGGCCGCCGGAGACTACCGTACCACAGGCAAGGGGCGCGGGATAGGAAACTCCCTTCGTACCTCTGCAATAAGCAGAAGGGTTTCGACACCGACAGTAAAACTCAAATCCTGTAAACCCCGACATTCTAAAAAATAAGCTATTCGAAATACCGCCAGGCAAAAATCCCCCATTGTAAATATCGACAAGACAAAAAACGGAAACACGAGATGCCGACCGGACAAAATACCGACATTTTAAATCCGCTTTGAAAAAACTCCAAAAGCGCCTCCCTGATTTCGAACGGAGCGGAAAATTCGTTCAGCCGAATGCGTCAAGTGAAATGTTGCAAAGTTGCCTTCCCAGGGCCGGACCGTATATTGGAACCCCACGGAATTTGGGGGTAAATAGCGGATGATGGAATGGCCGAGAAAGACTCGTGGATGGAATCGAGGCGGAAAGACCAAAGGCTGACTACCACCATTCCTCTCCAATCCTAGAGACGATGCTCACTTCTTGAGGTTGAGAGAGAGGGAGAGAGAGGGGCGAGGGAGAGGGCGCGAGCGAGGGAGAGTGAGCCTGTTTGCTCAGCCGCGAGTCTGTATTCCTCCCCCACCTCCACTTCACAAATATATGGAAAAAAATATCTGAGAATTTGCGGAGCGTCTTTGGGAATGGAATCGAACGAAAACACACACGTTTTTCTGTTTTGTTTTTAAGGTATTTTATTTTGAGAAAAACTGACAAAAAATAAAAAACAAGAAGCTTTTTCCACAATTTGTGATGCCCTAATTTTTTGAGTAGTAACTGGAATGCTTAAATTTATTCGGCATTTTCTAAGAACCTTCTAAAGAATACTTTTTTCTGCAAGAGACACAACAAAATTCCGGAAACGAACGATGTCCGAATTGAGGCTTTGGACCCCCGGGGGAGCGGTGTATCACATGATCCCCCGCATTTTCGAGATCATTCACGAAATTATGCCGTCCCAGGGGGACCATTTTTCCATGTAGTGGGTGCAGACGGTTGTACAAATTGGAAATTGCAAATTTTGGGCGTGGGTGGACCATGGAAAGTGACCAGTAAAATATAAAATATTAATAAAAAATTGAAATCTGGAGGGGAGAGAGAGTGAGAGAGAGAGAGATAGAGAGCGAAAGGGAGAGCGAGAGTGAGAGTGAGAGAGGTCAGAAAAGCGCGGTGAGAGTGAGAGAAGCGAAAGGGAGAAAGCGAGCGGGAGAGAGAGAATAATAGAGGAAGGCGAGAGAGCTAAAAAAATAAGCTCAATTAACTAGAGCAAATAATAGTAAAAAGTAGTGGTCCAAAAGCCCGATTTTCACTTCCTAAGGAACAGCTTCTCCTCCAGGGCGCAAAGGTTCAAACTCGGGACTAACTAGCCCGAAAAGCCGATGGAAATCTGTGGGCCTCAACACCAAATGGCCGTGCCGTCGCAAGAAATTAGCCATTTGAAGCAGTGATGGGTCGGGGGGGTGGGTATGTGCGTCTCCCGGGAGAAGACCAACCCCCAACCCACCCAACCACCCAACCCACATCATCGCCACTACCAAAAAAGAGAATCTCTGAAAGTTTAGCAATGGAAAGAGGAAGGCTTTCTCTCCCGCTCTCTCACTCTCTCTCTCCCTTTCTCTTTCTCTCTCTCTCTCCCTCTCTCTCTCTCTTTCTGTCGCTCTTTCCTCATGTGTCTCACTATGTCTATCGTTTTCTGGTTCTCTCTCTCACCCTAAGATGATCTCTCCCTCAAATGCTCTCACTCACTCATCTGTCTCTCGCTCGCTCTCTCCTTGATCTCTCTCATTCTCTCTCTCTCTCTCTCTCTCTCTCTCTCTCTCTCCTCTCAACATCCCTTGTCTTTTCCCTAAACTCCGAAAAGCGCAGCTGATTAGCCAAGCGGCTTCTTGGCTCCTCCGCGCGGCTTTTCCCCTCTTTGAGAACAAAACGACGTCGAATCCAGAAGCGCGTCACCATCGCTTGGCGCTGACGAGTTCGACGACGACCAGATTTCCGGACCAGGAGAAGCATGGGATCTTTGTCGGGCCAATTTTTAGCGTCAACTCGGTGAAGGGAATTCGTGGGAGATTGCGTGGGACCAGAGAAGGAAAAACGGAATTCCGATAGGAAGCGGACCGAATGTTTTATTATGGTTCAAAAGACCTACGCATTAATGACATGTCAACAAACAAAAAGTTTGTTTTATCATGTTTTAACCATGAATATGGTCGCAAGCAAAATTTTGACTAAAAACATCAAAGATCGATAAATTTCAGGGCTAAAACAGTTTTTTAAACGATTGAAGTCACAGGATTATGTAAAAAAGAACTTAAAAAGAGCGTTAAGGTACATGAAAGCGCCTCGAAACTACGATGGTATCATTAATGCGTCAGAAAACTGGCCAAGAACCTGAAGCTAAAGTCCGGTAAGCTACAAATAACGCCCTCAACCCATCTGAAGAAACTAAAATAATGAGGCAACCTTTCGGATGGCACCCCGGATGCTGCAAATCAAGCCAATTCACGGCTACCCGGCGCGTCTAAAAACGGCAATTTTTAACGAAGCAACTTATCAGGGGGCTGATTGGCTTCGGTGGAAGAACGGACGGGTAAGTGGCTCGAGAAAGGTATACGGTAGAGAGTAGGGCAGCTGACGGTAGCAGCCATGAAAACAAAAATCATAAACTCTGCGTCGTACCAAGAGGGTAGGGGTGGTCCGAAGTCCAGGAGCTAGCTATCAAAAAAAAACCCCCCCGATGTATTATCCGAGGAGTGACACTGGTCTTTGCCGGAGCTTCATTTGGGCGAATTTCATATTCAAGCGTGTGTTTCATATTTTTTAGTTGAGACATGGTCAAAAATCCCTCATTTAGCCACGTTTTTCGAAAGGCGAAATATGGGCCATTAGCGTTTCACACGTTACGGGTTGAGGAAACAGAGAACGATAGCAAAAGAAAGGGAGCGAGAGAGAGAGAGAGAGAGAGAGAGAGAGAGAGAGAGAGAAGGCGGGAGACCGAGAATGCGAGTGCGGAAACCCATTTGGGAGCTAAAAAAAAGGAAATAAAATGGACGAGCAAGAGGAGAGTTTCCCATGGGGTGGCTTGTCCATCGATCTTATCCGCTTCAGCCACTTTTTCACAGATGCTTCCACATGTTGATCATGGGCACGGGTACCTCATAAAAGGACACTTCACGTTGTATGTTTCGGGAAGATTTGGCCTTCAATCAAGCTAAAAATTGTCCGATTTATAGCTAGCAAATTACTACTCGCCTACTCGTACTCCCCGTTTACATGCCATTTCCCCTATTCCCGACACTGTCCCTTTAAAATCGCAAATATAGTTTAACTCTAAAATAAGCACCGAGCAGTACGAAAATTTATGGAACAAATTTTGAAAAGTCCTAAAACTTGAGCCTTGAACGCTCACTTTTAACCATCAGGTTCTTTGGCGTTTTTTGGCTTTTTGGCGTTTGGTAATAATTTATTTTTTTATGGGTTAAGCTCCCATTCAAATTTTTTTTTTTTTTTTTAATTTTTCTTAGGTTACTAACAGCGAAAACAGTTCCTGATTTTTCGAGCCATAAAATTGACTGCCACGTTCCCTTTAACCTTCTTCCAAACTTCCAAAATTGCCTGCAAACCTACTTCCCCTTCTTCCTTTAAAAACTATCCAAAAAAACTAGATTTCTTCAAAAAGTTCTCCTTCAACCCGACTGTCATCATCCCTTTAGACGCCGTCCCTAAACGCCCACGCCTTTCTGAAAATTCTCCTACTGTCGCCATGCCTTTAAAAGCCCAACCCTTGACGGTATTCGAATCCCGGAAGTTGCGGCACAGCGGAAAGGGGGTGGTGAGCGTAGGGGGAGGGCGTGATTAGGCCGTCTTGTAGCCTTCCGCCCGCTCACTCTCCAATGTTCCGGACCTTTTTTTGAGGCAACAAGCTGTGGTCGAGCGACTAGAAAGGAGAGAGAGAGAGAGAGAGAGAGAGAGATAGAGAGAGAGATAGACAGACAGAGAGACGAGCGCTATTTTCAGGCTCGAACTCTTACACACACTCACCCTCACGGCTTCACCACGTCTAATCGAGTCAATTAGGGGGACACGGTTCACCTGGGCCACGCAAAAGTGAAAGGCCACCAAAAGTGACTGGGATTTCCTTAAAGGAATGGGCAAGACATCACTACGCTTTTAGAGGCTATCGATTTCCAATAAAATTTTTGAGACCACGACGCGCCATTTCATTCCGTAATCGATTTAGAACCGCTTCGCGGTAACCAAGGTCAATATTTCAAATTCCAAACTGGCAACTGTTGGTCTGGCACGTGAAGAACGGCTCGATTTTCGAAATCCAGTGGGTAATCTCGGCAACGCCCAAAATAGCTATATTTCAGTCCGGGCTGTAGATCGAGTGTCTGGCAAAAACGGCGTAAATATAGCCTCGCTGTAGCCAAAATCTAACCGAAATAGGCTGTGAATTCCCGTTGATTTATGATCTCTCAGCTGCAGGATAGAAAGAATGGAGAATTTTTCATAAATATCGCAAGATTAGCCAAGATGATACATCAGAAATTGTTCAGCTACGAGTTTTCTTGCATTTCGCGTAGCTGTCGAAACCTAGTCATCGAAAAGAGTCGATTTATGGCTTTTCGACGTCTTTTAAAGTGCAAAAGCGCGGCTCATAAAGCCCGGAAATTTTGCAGCATTTGAACTCAAACTTTAAGGATCAGCATATTTCAAAAATACAAGGGTATTTTTCGAATTGACCTTAAAAATGCCTTACTGTAATCTATAAACCGGGAAAATACAACTTTAATATGCAATAACCCGGTTATGCCATAGATCCAAATGACGAGGGGGGCCAGAAACAATGCGGTCGGTCCGGCCGGGAACCCCAAATCGAACCCTCCTGCCCGGAGCGCTCAGTTTCAAATGCAAAGGCCAAAAGCGGCAGGGCGCAGGCTGGGAGAAAGAGAGAGAGAGAGAGAGAGAGAGAGAGAGAGGAGACGAGAGAGAAAGAAAGAGGGAGAGAGCGAGATAAAGAGAAAGAGGGAGAGAGAGAGGGAGAGAGAGCGTGAAAACTTGAGAGAATCGAAGGCATCGAAAACGTCAAAAAAACGGGCTGACGAGGCCCAGGTGAGGGGAGTGAGCAGCACTTCCGGTGTATGCCACACCACAACAGAGCCAAACGCCCTGAAAAGGGCCTTTTTTCAGGGCGATTTGCATGAAAGGAGCGAAAAAATCGAAGAGCGACCATGGCAACATGTTGATGGACATTAAGGAAATGGTTCTTTCACGTTATCGGGGGCAAGCTGTTTCATAGGGTTGAATTATTCAGAATCATTAGAGGAAGTGTTTTTCGGTGATTTTCAGACCAATGAGCCCGCACAAATTTTTATTAGCAAAAACGAAAATTTAGATTTTCGAGAAAATGGTCGATTGTTGCTAGAAATTTTGAATTTTCAAAAAATTCTTACAATCGGTTCGTTTTTCTAGTGTAAATATTGTTATATTCTACTGAAAAAACCCGTAAAAGATTTCATAGGAAGTTTCTTCCCACTATAACCAGATAAACAGATCTGAAAATACATGGATTGTTCAGTTGTCGGTTACTTTTTCTGGAGTATAACCGATTATAGATTTAAGTTATACCACGATTCTTAGTAAATTTTAGGAACAATAAAAATAATATTATAATTTTCTAGATACCGGATCGTTTTGAATTAAATTAAAATAAGAGTTGACTACAGTGTCCACGTCCTGAATTCGTTCGATTTTCCGGATTGATTCTCCGGAAATACATACGAAAAACTTAGAAATTAACTAAGGACTTATTCGCTTTTTGAGCTGGATTTAGAAGTTTTGAGTAAATCTGAGGATCCGAAAGGTTTGGAACGTCCGGAGTATCAACACGGAATCCAAAAACGTATGAACTTCTAGAAGACGTCAATCAATCTAGAAAACACAGCTCTTACAAGCTGTAACGAGTATTTAGTAGAAATTAAGCAGATTCGTCAATTACAACATCTTCAGCCAGTTCAACCCCACACCGGCAGAGGAATCGAAAAAAACCGCAACTTGTAGAAGACGTCACTCAAATTAAGAAGGTCTATTTATTCTGCGACAACAAATTCTTACAAACGGAGACCGCTGTCAATTACAACATCCTCAACAAGTTCGACCAAAATCCTGGGCCGGCCTCGAGAAACTCGAAAACTTCTAGTAATTTCGCAAATTCCACATAAATCTTCTACTACAGATACGGAAATCGAGAAGAATACAGTACTTTTTAATGATATAAAAGCCAAACATTATTAAACATATAAAAGCCATAGCCAGACATTACAACAACACCAACAAGTTCACCCAAAACCCCGAGCCGAAAACGAGCTCGAGACGGCCCACGGCGGCCCGGCCGGAATGTGGAAAATAGGGGATGGATGGCTAGGTCCGGAGAGCCGGAGAGGGCCCAGCCGCATCGATCGCTCGCTGGGGCCCACCGTGGGCCCGACCCGGGAGCCCGAAAACGGGGCCCAAGCACATACACAGACAGACACACACAAACACACACACAACCACCCCCTTTTTTGGACTTGCACCCCCGGCCGGTTGGGTAGAGGAGGAGGAGGTCGAGAAGAGGGGGGCCCAGCGCCATGGGCCCCTAGGCCCCATGGCTATACTCGGACACGCACACACACCCTGCTCCTTCTCCTTCGCCTGGGTCTTCTCGTCCTCATCCTCGTCCTCCCAACCCCCCGCTAATGAGAAGACACCACACGAGCCAGCGCAGATACAAGCACACACTCGCAAACGGACAGAGATACGGACAGACGGACTGCGAGAGACAGAGAGATACATGGGTATTTAGATTGATCTGCCCATATGTGCAAGTGGTGCTAAAGTTGGTTAGGGAAACTTATGCCTGAATCCTTGACTAAAAAAACTAGAAAATGGCTTCGTGATTACGATGAGAGAGAGGGACAACCAGAAAGCGAGAGAAACATAGAAAACGAGAAAAAGAGAGAAGGGGAGTTAGAGAAAGACACAGGTAGAGAGCGAGAAGGCGAAAGAGGGGAAGAGGGGGGGGGGGGGGGGGGGGGGGGGGGGGGGGGGGGGGGAGCGAGAGGGGGGGGGGGGAGAGAGCGAAAGTGAGAGCGAGTGAGATACAATGAGAAAGAGAGCGAGACAACGAGAGAGGAGAGAGCGAGACAGAGCGAAAGAAGGAGAGAGAGAGAGAGAGAGAGAGAGAGAGAGAGAGAGAGAGAGCTATAGATACCATATCTGGTCAAAACAAATCCAAATCTGTACAACTCCGACGGGAGCTGACCCTCGACCTTTTTAGTTTTTTAAAATTTTCTATTTTCGAACTTAAATTTTTGAATGCCGCCCTCCGAATTTTGCCGCTAGCTGCAAGCGTCAAAAATATTTTCCAAGTCGTTCGGCATTCAGCGCCTGTTTTTCGATCGCGCAGCCAAGGACCCTCCGCCGTTCCATAGCGTATTCGATGAAACGACTTCTAATCGTTGAGCCGTCGTCGTGTCGAGACCCGGCCCGTCGGGAATTCGGGTGTGCATGTGAATTCGTGCCTCGCGACCCTCTGGGGCTTACCGGACGGCATCACCCATTTTATCCGGTGCCCCCGGGCGACCGTAGCCACGAGTAATTGGGAAACTGGGTTGAGTCGGCCTTTGGAACGAGTTTCTGAAATGGGCTAAGCGGGTAAAAATAGGGTTATTTTGTAAGAAGAAAGTTACGGAACGGGATGAAAGATACCATGTACTTGGTACTACAGGATGTTCCACCCCCCCCCCTACCTCGCGGTCCGCTGTCGCGTCCGAGTCTTACGATTTAGATATCCAACGAAAGCTCTTAAAAAGGAGCATACAGCACGATACAACGCTTCTGAAATTTTTGAAATGTTTCTAACAATCACTAATATTTTTGCGAAAAGTGCTGATTTCCTGATGATTCTTTGACTAAGGTTTTTATGCATTACCTGGCAGCCCAATGACAGCTTTTTGAAGGCCATTTGCAAAAACACAGCTTGGACAGCGCTTAAACCGGTTAGATCGAGATTTTGTCGAAAAGCATGACGAAATTTTTGAGTGAAAAAGGCCAAAATCGAGCCAAAAATTCCGCCATTAAAATCGGTGACACGTGCTGGACTCGCCTTTCCAAGAGCTTTCGATAGATACCTCTAGGTCGGACCCGATTGCGGACCGCTAGGTAAGGGTGTTTTTTTGGGACACCCTGTAAAACGTATTTTAAAAAGCTAAAAACGGATTATACTGAGTTGAGGCGAGTCCCCGGAATTATTGAGGACCAGTGCCCAAAACCCGCTTCGCGGGCCTTGGGCGCTGGAATGTTGTGTTTGCAAGAGACACTTAACCCTCCGAAAGCTCGGGTCCTGCGGATCCCATCTCCACCACACGCACGCGTGCAGCTTACAAGAATGACGAAATTTGTATTTTTCCACATTATGCAAATTAGCCGTCAGGTACCCTAAAAATAAATGAAACTGGCTTTAACTGTGTAAACTTGTATTTAACCGAAATTCTGAAAACGCCATCGGAAACGGTAGGGTCAATTCCCTCGGGCTACGGAGAAACAGGGCCTTTTATGCACGGGAAGAGCCCCAAATCGGGCCTTGATAGTGACATCCACACACACAGACACAGTTACACGCCAAAATTATATACAGGGTGTCCCAATAAAAAAGGTCACGCTGGGATTTTGCTATTTCAAATCCGATCGACTTGAAATTTTGCACAAAGGCGCGGATGGGAATTTAAAATGTTCACAGAAACTTTCAGCTATGTTAAGAAGACCAAGGGATTTAGAGCCGGAAATTTATGTTAATTTTTGCAAAGTCCAAAAAGATAGCCGAAAAAATGAAGCAAAAGTGCGGGAAAAACAGTATTTTTGCAATAACTCGAAAACTATTGTACCGATCGGGCTGAAAGTTTCTGTGAACATTTTAATTCCGTTCCGCACCTCGGTGCAAAATTTCAAGTTGGTCGGATTTTAAATAGCAAAATGCCAGCGTGACCTTTTTTATTGGGACACCCTGTAAGTTAGGATGTAGCACTTGGCCATGTGGTTTTTGCAGCGCTAAATTTTTAATTTAATTTAATTTTTATAATTTATTAAGCCCCTTTTTCAGCTGATTCAGCTCGATTTGTTTAAATTACCATTGTTGCATCAAAAACAGCAAAATAAACGTAGGAAATGCAAGGCATTTTATATCCTCCGCGCCTAACTTTACGGGGCTGATCTTCGTTTTTCTTTCAGGAGCTACCAGAAGGTTTGCCAAAACCCGTCCCTGTACCTTTTCTCGCCCAAAGCTTCTTAAAAGATCAAAAATAGGTTGCTTTTCAAATAAGCACTTTGTGCACTTTGCATAATTTATGCAATAGAATCCAAGTTTGGCATAAATCTATCACCTAGCCCTAATTTTTCCGTCGCGCTGAAAAGCCAACGGCTGCCCCTGTTCCCTTGAAGCCGCACCTCAAAGCGATGTGCTTGGCGATGGGATATGCAAGGTATAGTACTTTAAACTTTTGTTTTAGCCAAGACTTCATTAAGACTTCCACCCCCGCGAATTTAAACTCCAATCGAGCCAGATCAGTCAAGCATTTTCTAATTATAGGAGACGGGATACGGACAAGACGGCGCCCAGCTGGTCCGCCGCCCGACTACAGCGGGTATCCCTATGCTCCCGACGCGCCCATTTGACCCGGAAGATCTCTATGTAATCATTTTAAATCAAACGGCTAAGATAACCGGCTTCAATTCAGGAGTACCGCTGGCAATATGTCCTGGGCCAATTCACTTACACGAACGATCAGTCGGGAGAAGTCGTGCGCTGGGTGCACGATGGGCCGGGCGACGTTTTCCTTCGTGTATGTCCATTTCGCCGTATGACACCCAAAGTTTCGCCGTTTTGGTCTCATGAATTTTCAATCAATACTTTCAAATAAAATACCGCCCGATGTATTGAATTGCAGGAAGGGGATCGAGTCATCAACCTGCGCAGCAACGTGGACCCGACTGGACGCTGCCGGCCCCCATTTTTTCTGGAGTGGAAATCTGCACAAGTATGGAGACTGGAATATTTGCCTAATCTGAGAGTCTTAGGTGCTGACGCCGGAAGAAGTTTTGGCCAAGGACCGCTTCAACGGGGCCGTTGTTGGGCTGCTTTACGGTGGCAAATGCTGTGTATGCAAACGATCGAAGCCTATGAAGGTCTCTAGCTCCTACGCCGCCCATTGTCACTCCTGTTATCAGACAATGAAGTAGGCTCGCTCTCAAGGTTTTGCATGTCGTTTTCCAGGAGAGACCCGAAGGCCGTCTGCGATGATCCGGGCCATCGCGACCAGCTTCTGGACATCTCCATGCGTAGGCGCCACAAACTCATCCAATCGATGTATTTGTAGCCATCATGAACGGGTGCCATGGGTGTTGCCGCAAGCGGCTGAAGCATTTGGGATGGGTAAATCTTTGTTTCTACCTTTTTGAACCTTTTTTAGAAATCGAACGGGCGTCCCGACGAAGACGACGGATGAGCCCCACGTCCTCACCACGGCCATTAATAACGTAAGTAAAAAAGTAGCTTGATTTCTCCGAGTGCAACCGATATTATATCGTGTTTTGCAGACTGCACCTTATCGACATGGTTTCCATTATCGTCCCTACATCGCCACTTCCCATAATCGCCTATCAAGTACACCACAGCAATACCGCCTCATCAAATACTCGATCGATATACATGCCGCCTTAAATTTTCATTGGGAATAAATAGCTAATTTAAAAAAAAAATGTGACTTCTCGGCGCGCGCCACGGCACGCCTAAAAACGAACCGGTTATGCTATTGATGTAACTCGCGGCGAACGCTGGCGACGGTACCTCCGTTCGTTCACGGTTTCCCCGGTCCTGCAAATCGCGAAACGCCCCTGGCGACGTTCGCAGAGATCATGTTGGGACCCCGGGAGCCAGAGGACCCGACAGCCTTTTTCCGGAAAGTCGAATAGCTGTTTTCGTCTCGAACGTTGTCGGCCGCCAATCTCGTTTCCCACTTAATTTTTGGCTCGAACTGTTTTGGGGGTGTATACCGGGTACGGGCTTTTTACGCGCAAATGAGAAACCCGGATAGCCAAAAGATGCCTAGTAAGAAGCGGCCGTGACGAAAACGTGCCAGCAAATCCGTAACAAATCTTCGATTGGCACGTCTACGCCTTGGAAATGTGCCACCAAATCGGTAGCAGATCCTTGCGTGGAGAAGATCGGAAGAACGGACTTGGCCTTTGACGAGTTTCTGAAATGGGGTAGGCGAGTTAACATAGGGTTATTCTGTAAGAAGAAGTTACGGAACGGGATGACGGAGACTATCCACATGGTGCCCCATCGTAAGATTCGGCGGAACAAAGCTACTCAGAAAACTGGAAAATGGGCATAGTGACGTCGCACTCATGGCCATGAAGCTTTTCCGGCACCAATTTTTGTTAGCTTATTCCGCCGAATTTTACAGCTGGTCCAGCCCGGTTTGCTTACATAGTTTTTTTACTTTAACTTTCATCGCTTGACTACCATTAAATTGGCCGTATGAGACAAAAATACCATCGTAAGATTCGGCGGTAAAAAGGATTTTGCTCTAACCTTGATGAGGCCTTTCATGGACTATGATATCGACAAAAATCATTTGTATGACCTGACTATGACATTTTTCTCGATGTCATAGTCCATTTAAAGGCCTCAAGAAGGCTAGAGCAAAATCCTAACCTGTCAGGTTAGGATTTTTGTCGATGTCTGGCCACAATTCTTGTAGAAGTTGGATCCCAAATTTGAATACTTCCTGTTGAAATACCCGGGTATGCTGATAAGTAGCATTTTCATTCAGCCCCGGGGTTGGCAAGCCGCTCCCCGGCTTTTCACCCCCCGGCGCCTTTCTGGGGTAATTTAACAAGGTTGGGGGGTGGATAAATAAGGGAGAGGGAGAAAGGGAAAAACAAAAAAAAGGAAAAAACCGCCGAACCCCAGGGGCGAAAAAATAAGAACGGAGCACACCCAAGAAAGGAAAACAATTTAGGAAAATATAATTTATAAAAAAATTATAAAAATTATAGTAAAAAAATTTAATAAAAAAATATAAAAAAATTAAAAAAAATTAATTAAAATTATTCACCTTAAAAAAAAAATTAGACGGGGTTGAAAAATATTTTCAATTCCTAAATTTTTGAAAAATGTTTTTTTAGTCAAAAAATAAAAAAGTATTAAAACAAAAAAAAAATATTATTATATATTTTTACAAAAAGATGGCGGTACGTATTTTCCTGACACTTTGGCTTTTTTTTTCTTGTCCAGCTTGTTGGCGTAACGAAAGGCTGATATTTAGCTTTCGCGGCCAACTACGTCGGGCCGTTTGCCTACCGCATCCCGTCCAGCTGCTCGTGATGCACCAGAGGAGGCGCAGCACCCTATCGCCTCGCCGACGCTGCATGGTTTCCAGTGGAGGCCGATAACCCCTCCGGTCAAGCAGGTACGTAATTTTTTTGCCATCGACTGGGCACGGGCGTGGCATTTTGCTCCGATCATGACTTTCTATTTAGTTCATCCACTACGAGGTGCTCTTCGGAGTCCTGAAGTACAACCGAGATGGGCTTGTGGACGAGCTCGTGCATGACGGCCCTGGATTTCCGATCGTTAGAGTGAGGAAGCTACCGTATTGCTCGAATATAACCCTGGAGTTCTATTTTTTTCTTCAAAATTCGTATTTCGAAAAATTTTTGGCCAGCAAGTCGCTAAAACACTTCATTTAGCTTAATTAGGTTCATTACCTAATTTACAGGTGGGCGACTCTATCTTGCACCTCAGCAGCACCGTGGGGTCGGACGGCATCTGCCGGGGCCCGTATTGGGTGGAGTGGTCAACGGATCGGGTACGGTTTGCGCGTTGAACTACGCTGGAAAACTTCAGAGAAATCACTTCTTCATCTAGATCTTGGGCGTCACCGAGCAAGCCCACCTTGCTCGATACAACGGACTGGCCGCCGGATTCGTGCTGAAGTCTGACTGTATCACATGTTTTGCGTCGGGAAAAAAGCTCAAGTTGAACGGTAGATGTCTGAAGGTCTGCTCCGAGTGCTACTTCATTGTTTAGTAATTATTCGGTGGAAGTTGTATTTCTTTGCTTTGCTGTATTTGAAAACCTACCTTTCTAGCGGCAAGAAGAATCTTCAGTGCTCGAACCCAGCCGGCCATCTGGAGTGCCGCGGCGATGTTGGAAAGGGCACTTGCCAAAATTCAACCGAAGGTTGCATTACAGCGGTCCCGGATGCGTGCCCAGCCTGCACGCTGCTGCGCTCGAAGACCTGTGGCTATGTAAGGAATTACAAACCCGACCAGATTAGCCACATCGACTGTCGCATGCAAAATAACCTAAATACACCCGTTTTAGCGAAAGAAGCAGCTCGCGATCATGCTCGCTGACGGAGAGGAGGAGGCCGAAGCCGGCGATCCTACTATATATAAAAAAATAGTGTCTGTGTGTGTGTCTGTGTACATTTGCATGCAACTTCCGTCAGGTTGTTCCAGTAGTATCTCATAAAGGGGAGTAGTTAAGGGCATGTTTGATACGTCATTAGGTGCGTAATGGCCTTGGGATGACTGCACACTCATAAAATTTTAAAAAATTCGCTGTTTTCGACGTTAAAATTAAGTTTTTGTTGAAAAATGGGCCATCCTCTTTGTTAGGAAACAATTAGCATACGCCGGAAGTTGCGGTAGCCTATATAAGGCAAGAGAGGTAGCGTTTCTCATTTTTTTGTGATCGAAAATCGTGAGAATTATGCAAAGTGAAGAATATTATCGAATCAGACGGGGCCAGGGTTGAAAAGTCGCGAAGCGGCTTTTCAACCCTGGTTAGCTGCTAAAATTTAATGTAGGTCGAAAAAACATAGTTTGATTCCTCCGACTGCAACCGAGATTATATCGTGATTTGCAGCACCCGCAAAAACCGGCACGATGCCTCATCTTAAACTACTGCTACAGCGTTAAGTTCATCTACTGCAATCCGGCCGTCGCTCAAGGAACCAGAATGCCTCTACCCGTTTTCTTCTCGAGAATATTTCCACCAAATAAAGAATTTTGATTGAAAAGTGACACTTTTCGGCGCGCGACAAGTGTCACGTTTCCAACGAACAGGTTATGCAATGGATGTAACTCGCGGCGAACGCTGACGACGGCGCCCCCGTTCGTTCACCGCTTCCCCGGTCCTGCATACCGCGAAACGCCCTCGGCGACGTTGCAGAGATCGCGGTGGGAGCCCGAGAGCGAAACGATTTGGTAGCACATTTTCAAGGCGAAGAGGATTCTCTCAAAGATCTGCTACCGATTGGTAGCACATTTTCAAGGCGAAGAGGATTCTCTCGAAGATCTGCTACCGATTGGTAGCACATTTTCAAGGCGAAGAGGATTCTCTCGAAGATCTGCTACCGATTGGTAGCACATTTTCAAGGCGAAGAGGATTCTCTCGAAGATCTGCTACCGATTGGTAGCACATTTTCAAGGCGAAGAGGATTCTCTCAAAGATCTGCTACCGATTGGTAGCACATTTTCAAGGCGAAGAGGATTCTCTCAAAGATCTGCTACCGATTGGTAGCACATTTTCAAGGCGAAGAGCAGTCAGTCGCTCGAAGATCTGCTACCGATTGGTAGCACATTTTCAAGGCGAAGAGGATTCTCTCAAAGATCTGCTACCGATTGGTAGCACATTTTCAAGGCGAAGAGGATTCTCTCGAAGATCTGCTACCGATTGGTAGCACATTTTCAAGGCGAAGAGGATTCTCTCAAAGATCTGCTACCGATTGGTAGCACATTTTCAAGGCGAAGAGGATTCTCTCAAAGATCTGCTACCGATTGGTAGCACATTTTCAAGGCGAAGAGCAGTCAGTCGCTCGAAGATCTGCTACCGATTGGTAGCACATTTTCAAGGCGAAGAGGATTCTCTCAAAGATCTGCTACCGATTGGTAGCACATTTTCAAGGCGAAGAGCAGTCAGTCGCTCGAAGATCTGCTACCGATTGGTAGCACATTTTCAAGGCGAAGAGGATCCTCTCAAAGATCTGCTACCGATTGGTAGCACATTTTCAAGGCGAAGAGCAGTCAGTCGCTCGAAGATCTGCTACCGATTGGTAGCACATTTTCAAGGCGAAGAGCAGTCAGTCGCTCGAAGATCTGCTACCGATTGGTAGCACATTTTCAAGGCTAAGAGCAGTCAGACGCTCGAAGATCTGCTACCGATTGGTAGCACATTTTCAAGGCGAAGAGGATTCTCTCAAAGATCTGCTACCGATTGGTAGCACATTCTCAAGGCGAAGAGGATTCTCTCAAAGATCTGCTACCGATTGGTAGCACATTTTCAAGGCGAAGAGCAGTCAGTCGCTCGAAGATCTGCTACCGATTGGTAGCACATTTTCAAGGCGAAGAGGATTCTCTCAAAGATCTGCTACCGATTGGTAGCACATTTTCAAGGCGAAGAGGATTCTCTCAAAGATCTGCTACCGATTGGTAGCACATTTTCAAGGCGAAGAGGATTCTCTCAAAGATCTGCTACCGATTGGTAGCACATTTTCAAGGCGAAGAGGATTCTCTCAAAGATCTGCTACCGATTGGTAGCACATTTTCAAGGCGAAGAGGATTCTCTCAAAGATCTGCTACCGATTGGTAGCACATTTTCAAGGCGAAGAGGATTCTCTCAAAGACCTGCTACCGATTGGTAGCACATTTTCAAGGCGAAGAGGATTCTCTCAAAGATCTGCTACCGATTGGTAGCACATTTTCAAGGCGAAGAGGATTCTCTCAAAAATCTGCTACCGATTGGTAGCACATTTTCAAGGCGAAGAGGATTCTCTCAAAGATCTGCTACCGATTGGTAGCACATTTTCAAGGCGAAGAGGATTCTCTCAAAGACCTGCTACCGATTGGTAGCACATTTTCAAGGCGAAGAGGATTCTCTCAAAGATCTGCTACCGATTGGTAGCACATTTTCAAGGCGAAGAGGATTCTCTCAAAGATCTGCCACCGATTGGTAGCACATTTTCAAGGCGAAGAGGATTCTCTCAAAGATCTGCTACCGATTGGTAGCACATTTTCAAGGCGAAGAGCAGTCAGTCGCTCGAAGATCTGCTACCGATTGGTAGCACATTTTCAAGGCGAAGAGGATTCTCTCAAAGACCTGCTACCGATTGGTAGCACATTTTCAAGGCGAAGAGGATTCTCTCAAAGATCTGCTACCGATTGGTAGCACATTTTCAAGGCGAAGAGGATTCTCTCAAAGATCTGCTACCGATTGGTAGCACATTTTCAAGGCGAAGAGGATTCTCTCAAAGATCTGCTACCGATTGGTAGCACATTTTCAAGGCGAAGAGGATTCTTCAAAGATCTGCTACCGATTGGTAGCACATTTTCAAGGCGAAGAGGATTCTCTCAAAGATCTGCTACCGATTGGTAGCACATTTTCAAGGCGAAGAGGATTCTTCAAAGATCTGCTACCGATTGGTAGCACATTTTCAAGGCGAAGAGGATTCTCTCAAAGATCTGCTACCGATTGGTAGCACATTTTCAAGGCGAAGAGGATTCTCTCAAAGATCTGCTACCGATTGGTAGCACATTTTCAAGGCGAAGAGGATTCTCTCAAAGATCTGCTACCGATTGGTAGCACATTTTCAAGGCGAAGAGGACTCTCTCAAAGATCTGCTACCGATTGGTAGCACATTTTCAAGGCGAAGAGGATTCTCTCAAAGATCTGCTACCGATTGGTAGCACATTTTCAAGGCGAAGAGCAGTCAGTCGCTCGAAGATCTGCTACCGATTGGTAGCACATTTTCAAGGCGAAGAGCAGTCGCTCGAAGATCTGCTACCGATTGGTAGCACATTTTCAAGGCGAAGAGGATTCTCTCAAAGACCTGCTACCGATTGGTAGCACATTTTCAAGGCGAAGAGGATTCTCTCAAAGATCTGCTACCGATTGGTAGCACATTTTCAAGGCGAAGAGCAGTCAGTCGCTCGAAGATCTGCTACCGATTGGTAGCACATTTTCAAGGCGAAGAGGATTCTCTCGAAGATCTGCTACCGATTGGTAGCACATTTTCAAGGCGAAGAGGATTCTCTCGAAGATCTGCTACCGATTGGTAGCACATTTTCAAGGCGAAGAGGATTCTCTCAAAGATCTGCTACCGATTGGTAGCACATTTTCAAGGCGAAGAGGATTCGCTCAAAGATCTGCTACCGATTGGTAGCACATTTTCAAGGCGAAGAGGATTCTCTCAAAGATCTGCTACCGATTGGTAGCACATTTTCAAGGCGAAGAGGATTCTCTCAAAGATCTGCTACCGATTGGTAGCACATTTTCAAGGCGAAGAGGATTCGCTCAAAGATCTGCTACCGATTGGTAGCACATTTTCAAGGCGAAGAGGATTCGCTCAAAGATCTGCTACCGATTGGTAGCACATTTTCAAGGCGAAGAGGAGTCAGTCGCTCGAAGATCTGCTACCGATTGGTAGCACATTTTCAAGGCGAAGAGGATTCTCTCAAAGATCTGCTACCGATTGGTAGCACATTTTCAAGGCGAAGAGGAGTCTCTCGAAGATCTGCTACCGATTGGTAGCACATTTTCAAGGCGAAGAGGATTCTCTCAAAGATCTGCTACCGATTGGTAGCACATTTTCAAGGCGAAGAGGATTCTCTCAAAGATCTGCTACCGATTGGTAGCACATTTTCAAGGCGAAGAGCAGTCAGTCGCTCAAAGATCTGCTACCGATTGGTAGCACATTTTCAAGGCGAAGAGGATTCTCTCAAAGATCTGCTACCGATTGGTAGCACATTTTCAAGGCGAAGAGCGTCGTCGCTCGAAGATCTGCTACCGATTGGTAGCACATTTTCAAGGCGAAGAGGATCCTTCAAAGATCTGCTACCGATTGGTAGCACATTTTCAAGGCGAAGAGCAGTCGTCGCTCAAAGATCTGCTACCGATTGGTAGCACATTTTCAAGGCGAAGAGCAGTCGCTCGAAGATCTGCTACCGATTGGTAGCACATTTTCAAGGCGAAGAGGATTCTTCAAAGATCTGCTACCGATTGGTAGCACATTTTCAAGGCGAAGAGGATTCTTCAAAGATCTGCTACCGATTGGTAGCACATTTTCAAGGCGAAGAGCAGTCGCTCAAAGATCTGCTACCGATTGGTAGCACATTTTCAAGGCGAAGAGGATTCTTCAAAGATCTGCTACCGATTGGTAGCACATTTTCAAGGCGAAGAGGATTCTTCAAAGATCTGCTACCGATTGGTAGCACATTTTCAAGGCGAAGAGGATTCTTCAAAGATCTGCTACCGATTGGTAGCACATTTTCAAGGCGAAGAGGATTCTTTCAAAGATCTGCTACCGATTGGTAGCACATTTTCAAGGCGAAGAGGAGTCGCTCAAAGATCTGCTACCGATTGGTAGCACATTTTCAAGGCGAAGAGGAGTCTCTCAAAGATCTGCTACCGATTGGTAGCACATTTTCAAGGCGAAGAGCAGTCGCTCGAAGATCTGCTACCGATTGGTAGCACATTTTCAAGGCGAAGAGGATTCGCTCAAAGATCTGCTACCGATTGGTAGCACATTTTCAAGGCGAAGAGCATGTCGCTTCGAAGATCTGCTACCGATTGGTAGCACATTTTCAAGGCGAAGAGGATTCTTCAAAGATCTGCTACCGATTGGTAGCACATTTTCAAGGCGAAGAGCAGTCGCTCAAAGATCTGCTACCGATTGGTAGCACATTTTCAAGGCGAAGAGGATTCTCTCAAAGATCTGCTACCGATTGGTAGCACATTTTCAAGGCGAAGAGGATTCTTCAAAGATCTGCTACCGATTGGTAGCACATTTTCAAGGCGAAGAGGATTCTTCAAAGATCTGCTACCGATTGGTAGCACATTTTCAAGGCGAAGAGGAGTCCTCAAAGATCTGCTACCGATTGGTAGCACATTTTCAAGGCGAAGAGCATGTCGCTCGAAGATCTGCTACCGATTGGTAGCACATTTTCAAGGCGAAGAGCAGTCGCTCGAAGATCTGCTACCGATTGGTAGCACATTTTCAAGGCGAAGAGCATTCGCTCAAAGATCTGCTACCGATTGGTAGCACATTTTCAAGGCGAAGAGGAGTCTTCAAAGATCTGCTACCGATTGGTAGCACATTTTCAAGGCGAAGAGGATTCTTCAAAGATCTGCTACCGATTGGTAGCACATTTTCAAGGCGAAGAGCAGTCGCTTCGAAGATCTGCTACCGATTGGTAGCACATTTTCAAGGCGAAGAGGATTCTTCAAAGATCTGCTACCGATTGGTAGCACATTTTCAAGGCGAAGAGGATTCTTCAAAGATCTGCTACCGATTGGTAGCACATTTTCAAGGCGAAGAGGATTCCTCAAAGATCTGCTACCGATTGGTAGCACATTTTCAAGGCGAAGAGCAGTCGGCTCAAAGATCTGCTACCGATTGGTAGCACATTTTCAAGGCGAAGAGCAGTCGCTCAAAGATCTGCTACCGATTGGTAGCACATTTTCAAGGCGAAGAGGATTCCTCAAAGATCTGCTACCGATTGGTAGCACATTTTCAAGGCGAAGAGGATTCTTCAAAGATCTGCTACCGATTGGTAGCACATTTTCAAGGCGAAGAGCGGTCCCTCAAAGATCTGCTACCGATTGGTAGCACATTTTCAAGGCGAAGAGGATTCTTCAAAGATCTGCTACCGATTGGTAGCACATTTTCAAGGCGAAGAGGATTCTTCAAAGATCTGCTACCGATTGGTAGCACATTTTCAAGGCGAAGAGGATTCCTCAAAGATCTGCTACCGATTGGTAGCACATTTTCAAGGCGAAGAGGATTCGCTCAAAGATCTGCTACCGATTGGTAGCACATTTTCAAGGCGAAGAGGATTCTTCAAAGATCTGCTACCGATTGGTAGCACATTTTCAAGGCGAAGAGCACTCGCTCAAAGATCTGCTACCGATTGGTAGCACATTTTCAAGGCGAAGAGGAGTCGCTCAAAGATCTGCTACCGATTGGTAGCACATTTTCAAGGCGAAGAGCAGTCGTTCGAAGATCTGCTACCGATTGGTAGCACATTTTCAAGGCGAAGAGCAGTCGCTCAAAGATCTGCTACCGATTGGTAGCACATTTTCAAGGCGAAGAGGATTCTTCAAAGATCTGCTACCGATTGGTAGCACATTTTCAAGGCGAAGAGGATTCTTCAAAGATCTGCTACCGATTGGTAGCACATTTTCAAGGCGAAGAGGAGTCGCTCGAAGATCTGCTACCGATTGGTAGCACATTTTCAAGGCGAAGAGCAGTCGCCCGAAGATCTGCTACCGATTGGTAGCACATTTTCAAGGCGAAGAGCAGTCGCTCGAAGATCTGCTACCGATTGGTAGCACATTTTCAAGGCGAAGAGCAGTCCCTCAAAGATCTGCTACCGATTGGTAGCACATTTTCAAGGCGAAGAGGATTCGCTCAAAGATCTGCTACCGATTGGTAGCACATTTTCAAGGCGAAGAGGAGTCGCTCAAAGATCTGCTACCGATTGGTAGCACATTTTCAAGGCGAAGAGCAGTCGCTCAAAGATCTGCTACCGATTGGTAGCACATTTTCAAGGCGAAGAGGATTCTTCAAAGATCTGCTACCGATTGGTAGCACATTTTCAAGGCGAAGAGCAGTCTTCGAAGATCTGCTACCGATTGGTAGCACATTTTCAAGGCGAAGAGGATTCCTCAAAGATCTGCTACCGATTGGTAGCACATTTTCAAGGCGAAGAGCAGTCGCTCAAAGATCTGCTACCGATTGGTAGCACATTTTCAAGGCGAAGAGCAGTCGCTCGAAGATCTGCTACCGATTGGTAGCACATTTTCAAGGCGAAGAGGATTCTTCAAAGATCTGCTACCGATTGGTAGCACATTTTCAAGGCGAAGAGCAGTCGCTCAAAGATCTGCTACCGATTGGTAGCACATTTTCAAGGCGAAGAGGATTCTTCAAAGATCTGCTACCGATTGGTAGCACATTTTCAAGGCGAAGAGCAGTCGCTCGAAGATCTGCTACCGATTGGTAGCACATTTTCAAGGCGAAGAGGATTCTCTCAAAGATCTGCTACCGATTGGTAGCACATTTTCAAGGCGAAGAGGGGTCCCTCAAAGATCTGCTACCGATTGGTAGCACATTTTCAAGGCGAAGAGCAGTCGCTCGAAGATCTGCTACCGATTGGTAGCACATTTTCAAGGCGAAGAGGATTCTTCAAAGATCTGCTACCGATTGGTAGCACATTTTCAAGGCGAAGAGGCAGTCGCTCAAAGATCTGCTACCGATTGGTAGCACATTTTCAAGGCGAAGAGCAGTCGCTCAAAGATCTGCTACCGATTGGTAGCACATTTTCAAGGCGAAGAGCGGTGCTTCAAAGATCTGCTACCGATTGGTAGCACATTTTCAAGGCGAAGAGCAGTCGCTCGAAGATCTGCTACCGATTGGTAGCACATTTTCAAGGCGAAGAGGATTCCTCGAAGATCTGCTACCGATTGGTAGCACATTTTCAAGGCGAAGAGGTCTCTCAAAGATCTGCTACCGATTGGTAGCACATTTTCAAGGCGAAGAGGATTCTCTCAAAGATCTGCTACCGATTGGTAGCACATTTTCAAGGCGAAGAGCCGTCGTTCAAAGATCTGCTACCGATTGGTAGCACATTTTCAAGGCGAAGAGGATTCTTCAAAGATCTGCTACCGATTGGTAGCACATTTTCAAGGCGAAGAGCGTCGCTTCGAAGATCTGCTACCGATTGGTAGCACATTTTCAAGGCGAAGAGGATTCTTCAAAGATCTGCTACCGATTGGTAGCACATTTTCAAGGCGAAGAGCAGTCGCTCGAAGATCTGCTACCGATTGGTAGCACATTTTCAAGGCGAAGAGCAGTCTCTCAAAGATCTGCTACCGATTGGTAGCACATTTTCAAGGCGAAGAGGAGTCTTCAAAGATCTGCTACCGATTGGTAGCACATTTTCAAGGCGAAGAGCGAGTCGCTCAAAGATCTGCTACCGATTGGTAGCACATTTTCAAGGCGAAGAGGATTCTTCAAAGATCTGCTACCGATTGGTAGCACATTTTCAAGGCGAAGAGCATTCCTCAAAGATCTGCTACCGATTGGTAGCACATTTTCAAGGCGAAGAGCAGTCGCTCAAAGATCTGCTACCGATTGGTAGCACATTTTCAAGGCGAAGAGGATTCTCTCAAAGATCTGCTACCGATTGGTAGCACATTTTCAAGGCGAAGAGCAGTCGCTCAAAGATCTGCTACCGATTGGTAGCACATTTTCAAGGCGAAGAGCAGTCGCTCAAAGATCTGCTACCGATTGGTAGCACATTTTCAAGGCGAAGAGCAGTCGCTCGAAGATCTGCTACCGATTGGTAGCACATTTTCAAGGCGAAGAGGATTCTCTCAAAGATCTGCTACCGATTGGTAGCACATTTTCAAGGCGAAGAGGATTCCTCAAAGATCTGCTACCGATTGGTAGCACATTTTCAAGGCGAAGAGGATTCTTCAAAGATCTGCTACCGATTGGTAGCACATTTTCAAGGCGAAGAGCAGTCCCTCAAAGATCTGCTACCGATTGGTAGCACATTTTCAAGGCGAAGAGCAGTCGTTCAAAGATCTGCTACCGATTGGTAGCACATTTTCAAGGCGAAGAGGATTCTTCAAAGATCTGCTACCGATTGGTAGCACATTTTCAAGGCGAAGAGCAGTCGCTCGAAGATCTGCTACCGATTGGTAGCACATTTTCAAGGCGAAGAGCAGTCGCTCAAAGATCTGCTACCGATTGGTAGCACATTTTCAAGGCGAAGAGCGTCGCTTCAAAGATCTGCTACCGATTGGTAGCACATTTTCAAGGCGAAGAGGATTCTTCAAAGATCTGCTACCGATTGGTAGCACATTTTCAAGGCGAAGAGGATTCTTCAAAGATCTGCTACCGATTGGTAGCACATTTTCAAGGCGAAGAGGATTCGCTCGAAGATCTGCTACCGATTGGTAGCACATTTTCAAGGCGAAGAGCAGTCTTCAAAGATCTGCTACCGATTGGTAGCACATTTTCAAGGCGAAGAGGATTCTTCAAAGATCTGCTACCGATTGGTAGCACATTTTCAAGGCGAAGAGGAGTCTTCAAAGATCTGCTACCGATTGGTAGCACATTTTCAAGGCGAAGAGCAGTCGCTCGAAGATCTGCTACCGATTGGTAGCACATTTTCAAGGCGAAGAGCAGTCAGTCGCTCGAAGATCTGCTACCGATTGGTAGCACATTTTCAAGGCGAAGAGGATTCTTCAAAGATCTGCTACCGATTGGTAGCACATTTTCAAGGCGAAGAGCAGTCCTCAAAGATCTGCTACCGATTGGTAGCACATTTTCAAGGCGAAGAGGATTCTTCAAAGATCTGCTACCGATTGGTAGCACATTTTCAAGGCGAAGAGCGTCGCTCAAAGATCTGCTACCGATTGGTAGCACATTTTCAAGGCGAAGAGGATTCTTCAAAGATCTGCTACCGATTGGTAGCACATTTTCAAGGCGAAGAGCAGTCGCTCGAAGATCTGCTACCGATTGGTAGCACATTTTCAAGGCGAAGAGGAGTCGCTCAAAGATCTGCTACCGATTGGTAGCACATTTTCAAGGCGAAGAGGATTCCTCAAAGATCTGCTACCGATTGGTAGCACATTTTCAAGGCGAAGAGGATTCTTCAAAGATCTGCTACCGATTGGTAGCACATTTTCAAGGCGAAGAGGGTCTCGCTCGAAGATCTGCTACCGATTGGTAGCACATTTTCAAGGCGAAGAGCAGTCGCTCAAAGATCTGCTACCGATTGGTAGCACATTTTCAAGGCGAAGAGGATTCTCTCAAAGATCTGCTACCGATTGGTAGCACATTTTCAAGGCGAAGAGCAGTCGCTCGAAGATCTGCTACCGATTGGTAGCACATTTTCAAGGCGAAGAGCAGTCGCTCAAAGATCTGCTACCGATTGGTAGCACATTTTCAAGGCGAAGAGGATTCCTCAAAGATCTGCTACCGATTGGTAGCACATTTTCAAGGCGAAGAGGATTCTCTCAAAGATCTGCTACCGATTGGTAGCACATTTTCAAGGCGAAGAGCAGTCGCTCGAAGATCTGCTACCGATTGGTAGCACATTTTCAAGGCGAAGAGCAGTCGCTCAAAGATCTGCTACCGATTGGTAGCACATTTTCAAGGCGAAGAGGATTCCTCAAAGATCTGCTACCGATTGGTAGCACATTTTCAAGGCGAAGAGGCGTCGCTCGAAGATCTGCTACCGATTGGTAGCACATTTTCAAGGCGAAGAGGAGTCGCTCAAAGATCTGCTACCGATTGGTAGCACATTTTCAAGGCGAAGAGCGGTCGCTCGAAGATCTGCTACCGATTGGTAGCACATTTTCAAGGCGAAGAGCTGTCCTCAAAGATCTGCTACCGATTGGTAGCACATTTTCAAGGCGAAGAGCAGTCCCTCAAAGATCTGCTACCGATTGGTAGCACATTTTCAAGGCGAAGAGCAGTCGTCTCGAAGATCTGCTACCGATTGGTAGCACATTTTCAAGGCGAAGAGGATTCTTCAAAGATCTGCTACCGATTGGTAGCACATTTTCAAGGCGAAGAGGTCGCTTCGAAGATCTGCTACCGATTGGTAGCACATTTTCAAGGCGAAGAGCAGTCGCTCGAAGATCTGCTACCGATTGGTAGCACATTTTCAAGGCGAAGAGCAGTCGCTCGAAGATCTGCTACCGATTGGTAGCACATTTTCAAGGCGAAGAGGCGGTCCCTCAAAGATCTGCTACCGATTGGTAGCACATTTTCAAGGCGAAGAGGATTCTTCAAAGATCTGCTACCGATTGGTAGCACATTTTCAAGGCGAAGAGCAGTCGTCGCTCGAAGATCTGCTACCGATTGGTAGCACATTTTCAAGGCGAAGAGCAGTCTTCAAAGATCTGCTACCGATTGGTAGCACATTTTCAAGGCGAAGAGCAGTCGCTCGAAGATCTGCTACCGATTGGTAGCACATTTTCAAGGCGAAGAGCATTCGCTCAAAGATCTGCTACCGATTGGTAGCACATTTTCAAGGCGAAGAGCCGTCGCCCGAAGATCTGCTACCGATTGGTAGCACATTTTCAAGGCGAAGAGCAGTCGCTCAAAGATCTGCTACCGATTGGTAGCACATTTTCAAGGCGAAGAGGAGTCTTCAAAGATCTGCTACCGATTGGTAGCACATTTTCAAGGCGAAGAGCAGTCGCTCAAAGATCTGCTACCGATTGGTAGCACATTTTCAAGGCGAAGAGCAGTCGTCTCAAAGATCTGCTACCGATTGGTAGCACATTTTCAAGGCGAAGAGCAGTCGCTTCGAAGATCTGCTACCGATTGGTAGCACATTTTCAAGGCGAAGAGGATTCCTCAAAGATCTGCTACCGATTGGTAGCACATTTTCAAGGCGAAGAGGATTCCTCAAAGATCTGCTACCGATTGGTAGCACATTTTCAAGGCGAAGAGGAGTCGTCTCAAAGATCTGCTACCGATTGGTAGCACATTTTCAAGGCGAAGAGGAGTCGCTCAAAGATCTGCTACCGATTGGTAGCACATTTTCAAGGCGAAGAGCGGTCGCTCGAAGATCTGCTACCGATTGGTAGCACATTTTCAAGGCGAAGAGCAGTCCCTCGAAGATCTGCTACCGATTGGTAGCACATTTTCAAGGCGAAGAGGATTCTTCAAAGATCTGCTACCGATTGGTAGCACATTTTCAAGGCGAAGAGCAGTCGTCTCGAAGATCTGCTACCGATTGGTAGCACATTTTCAAGGCGAAGAGGATTCTTCAAAGATCTGCTACCGATTGGTAGCACATTTTCAAGGCGAAGAGCAGTCTCTCAAAGATCTGCTACCGATTGGTAGCACATTTTCAAGGCGAAGAGGATTCCTCAAAGATCTGCTACCGATTGGTAGCACATTTTCAAGGCGAAGAGCAGTCGCTTCGAAGATCTGCTACCGATTGGTAGCACATTTTCAAGGCGAAGAGGATTCTTCAAAGATCTGCTACCGATTGGTAGCACATTTTCAAGGCGAAGAGGAGTCTTCAAAGATCTGCTACCGATTGGTAGCACATTTTCAAGGCGAAGAGCAGTCGTCGCTCGAAGATCTGCTACCGATTGGTAGCACATTTTCAAGGCGAAGAGCGAGTCTCTCAAAGATCTGCTACCGATTGGTAGCACATTTTCAAGGCGAAGAGGATTCTTCAAAGATCTGCTACCGATTGGTAGCACATTTTCAAGGCGAAGAGCAGTCTTCAAAGATCTGCTACCGATTGGTAGCACATTTTCAAGGCGAAGAGCAGTCGCTCGAAGATCTGCTACCGATTGGTAGCACATTTTCAAGGCGAAGAGGAGTCCTCAAAGATCTGCTACCGATTGGTAGCACATTTTCAAGGCGAAGAGGATTCTTCAAAGATCTGCTACCGATTGGTAGCACATTTTCAAGGCGAAGAGCAGTCGTTCAAAGATCTGCTACCGATTGGTAGCACATTTTCAAGGCGAAGAGGATTCTTCAAAGATCTGCTACCGATTGGTAGCACATTTTCAAGGCGAAGAGGATTCCTCAAAGATCTGCTACCGATTGGTAGCACATTTTCAAGGCGAAGAGGATTCTTCAAAGATCTGCTACCGATTGGTAGCACATTTTCAAGGCGAAGAGCAGTCTCGTCAAAGATCTGCTACCGATTGGTAGCACATTTTCAAGGCGAAGAGCAGTCTCTTCAAAGATCTGCTACCGATTGGTAGCACATTTTCAAGGCGAAGAGGATTCTTCAAAGATCTGCTACCGATTGGTAGCACATTTTCAAGGCGAAGAGGATTCTTCAAAGATCTGCTACCGATTGGTAGCACATTTTCAAGGCGAAGAGGAGTCGCTTCAAAGATCTGCTACCGATTGGTAGCACATTTTCAAGGCGAAGAGGATTCTCTCAAAGATCTGCTACCGATTGGTAGCACATTTTCAAGGCGAAGAGCAGTCGTCGCTCGAAGATCTGCTACCGATTGGTAGCACATTTTCAAGGCGAAGAGCGTGTCTCGAAGATCTGCTACCGATTGGTAGCACATTTTCAAGGCGAAGAGCAGTCGTCGCTCGAAGATCTGCTACCGATTGGTAGCACATTTTCAAGGCGAAGAGGATTCTTCAAAGATCTGCTACCGATTGGTAGCACATTTTCAAGGCGAAGAGCGTCGTCGCTCAAAGATCTGCTACCGATTGGTAGCACATTTTCAAGGCGAAGAGGATTCTTCAAAGATCTGCTACCGATTGGTAGCACATTTTCAAGGCGAAGAGCAGTCGTCAAAGATCTGCTACCGATTGGTAGCACATTTTCAAGGCGAAGAGCAGTCGCTCGAAGATCTGCTACCGATTGGTAGCACATTTTCAAGGCGAAGAGGAGTCTTCAAAGATCTGCTACCGATTGGTAGCACATTTTCAAGGCGAAGAGGAGTCGTCCTCAAAGATCTGCTACCGATTGGTAGCACATTTTCAAGGCGAAGAGGACTCTTCAAAGATCTGCTACCGATTGGTAGCACATTTTCAAGGCGAAGAGGATTCTCTCAAAGATCTGCTACCGATTGGTAGCACATTTTCAAGGCGAAGAGGAGTCTTCAAAGATCTGCTACCGATTGGTAGCACATTTTCAAGGCGAAGAGCGTCGTCGCTCGAAGATCTGCTACCGATTGGTAGCACATTTTCAAGGCGAAGAGGATTCTTCAAAGATCTGCTACCGATTGGTAGCACATTTTCAAGGCGAAGAGGATTCTTCAAAGATCTGCTACCGATTGGTAGCACATTTTCAAGGCGAAGAGCAGTCTCGCTCAAAGATCTGCTACCGATTGGTAGCACATTTTCAAGGCGAAGAGCAGTCTTCAAAGATCTGCTACCGATTGGTAGCACATTTTCAAGGCGAAGAGCGCAGTCGCTCGAAGATCTGCTACCGATTGGTAGCACATTTTCAAGGCGAAGAGGATTCTTCAAAGATCTGCTACCGATTGGTAGCACATTTTCAAGGCGAAGAGCGTCATCCTCAAAGATCTGCTACCGATTGGTAGCACATTTTCAAGGCGAAGAGGATTCTCTCAAAGATCTGCTACCGATTGGTAGCACATTTTCAAGGCGAAGAGGATTCTTCAAAGATCTGCTACCGATTGGTAGCACATTTTCAAGGCGAAGAGGATTCTCTCAAAGATCTGCTACCGATTGGTAGCACATTTTCAAGGCGAAGAGGGTCGTCGCTCAAAGATCTGCTACCGATTGGTAGCACATTTTCAAGGCGAAGAGGAGTCGTGCTCAAAGATCTGCTACCGATTGGTAGCACATTTTCAAGGCGAAGAGGATTCTTCAAAGATCTGCTACCGATTGGTAGCACATTTTCAAGGCGAAGAGGATTCGTCGCTCAAAGATCTGCTACCGATTGGTAGCACATTTTCAAGGCGAAGAGCATTCTCGAAGATCTGCTACCGATTGGTAGCACATTTTCAAGGCGAAGAGGATTCTTCAAAGATCTGCTACCGATTGGTAGCACATTTTCAAGGCGAAGAGCAGTCATTCGCTCAAAGATCTGCTACCGATTGGTAGCACATTTTCAAGGCGAAGAGGAGTCTTCAAAGATCTGCTACCGATTGGTAGCACATTTTCAAGGCGAAGAGCAGTCTTCCTCAAAGATCTGCTACCGATTGGTAGCACATTTTCAAGGCGAAGAGGATTCTCTCAAAGATCTGCTACCGATT